>JADWOT020001893.1:0-543985 GCA_036345935.2 Taenia hydatigena | reverse complement strand
AACCGTTCTTGAATACGCCAGGATCTGAATTTGCATATATTTAGTTGTTTATTGAATTTTGCTAGAGCTGTTAAGAATTTAGGGCTAAAGTTTTCTTAACCAGGGGATCAGATTAAAACATGCGAGGCACGGATCCAATTTGCACTCATTGAATCACAAAATGGAATTTTCACACTGAAAGTGCATTGAATGCGTAACAGTGACACAGAAAGCCATTTTTGGCACGTTCGTCAAACTATCACACGGTCAGACACCCTTACATTGTTGGAATGCATCCTGGAAGGGTGAGCCACAACAAATATATAGGGATGATCACATGAATGTGAATACAGACGTCAGCCGGGAAGAACTCAGGAGGCAGCGTAGTTGAAGGCTCAACGCCTTCATAAACGAGCGGTCACATACAACCAGCATTGTTTACACCAGTAGGAGAGGACTACCATAGCCAATACGTCGGTTTATTGTGTAAACTACATTTGGCCGCAATGGGTGTTCAACTTGTAATACGTAAAGTGCTCTCTTACTGTTTATGCTGTGAGGAATTCAACAGACCTGATTTCGGAGTTCCTAGTAGTATGCTGCCAATGATATTACGATACGTGTTTGACCTAAAATTGTTTGCTATGCGAATTCGCCAAATTCGGGTATCTTTCACAGAAAAAATCATGCTTAAGTTTGACGCTTGCCAAGAGCAATGATAGATTTACAAAGGTGGTTCTGCGTATGGCAAATATTGGGAGAGGTTGGAAGCAGAAGTTGGTGAGTTCACTGGGTCAGCGAACCTTCCAAGAGAGCTGCTTCATAATGGGACCGATCTCATCTCAGAGGTACTTTACGCCTGCAGTTGCTTCCTGTTGCATCAGGTGGATGTGTAAACTCGAGGGCTCATCAGATGAAAAATTAATTCCTCCGTTGATAAGAGGAAAAGGAGTTCTCAGGGCTATTCAGACCATTGATGCAAACGTTAATCAACACCAAATTGCTTCACTCATAAGAATTGGAACCGTGGCCCTTCGGAGTGTCAATGAAAAATTGCATCGATACTCCAACCGAAGCTCTTTTGCCCTGCATTTAAAACATCTACCAAGATTCATTTCAATTGCCAAGCATTACAGTGTGTTACATTGAGAAATAGTTACAAATATTTCAATATAATTTGCGACTGCCTTGATTTTATATTCTCCGTGTACAGCATCGGACGTCTTAACATTTTGAACAGAGAATTTGGAAGCGTTTGATTGTTGTAACTGATTGTTAACTGCAAGTTAACAACTAAGGGAAAATTCATCGCATTAGAGTTCAAAGGCTCTGGCCTTGCGCACTTTGAACAACACTGAGTCTGACCCATGATGAAGGCGAATATTCCATGACTTCAATACCGACGTGGCGGGGTGGGTAAATCAGCTCAGCATAACATTGGTCAGTGATGGGCTTTCGCAAGCCCATCATGGGTGTGCCACGATAGTGCCGTCAAAAGAGATCGCTGGCAATCGAGCTATGAATTTCTAGCTACATCGCAGACTCACTTCGTTTGTTCTATTCTACTTAGCGGAGTTAAATGACTTAGCTCAAATCAGCTTTGCTGAAAACCATTTGCTTATTTGTAATTCAGTGATCAAATATTGCCTATTGCCTAATATCATCGGAACCAACTCTACTTCTGGGAACACTTAAACGATCAGTCTCCTCCCAAGTTTTGAGCGGACATGCAAATGTCCTTATTCACCTCTTAAGATGGTGCCATCGGATAATTTTGAGTGCGTAAATTTTGGACGTTTTCGGAGGAACTGCCTGACATACCCAGTTACAGGCACCACAATCTGCTCACGGCTACTTCGAAGAAGACATTCAGTTAAAGGTAAAAGGCATTCATCGAGTCTACATATTTGCACTGAAATGTGGATAGAATATTCTGACGACATGACCACAAAACTACTCTGCCAATGAGTTCGCGATTCAGTGGGCAATCCTACGTTTACCGACAAATCCCTTCATCGTGTGGGTATGCATTTTGATCAGATCAGTAGAGAGGGCTTGAGGCTCTAATATTTGGAGGCGCATCTGAGAATGGGGAAGTTAATAATGATTAATGGGTGAGTAGCTACCCTGCTTAGTAAGCCAAAACCAGGATTCCGCTGCAAATAAGCAATCGTTTGCACAAAAATACATGCTGAAAATGGACTGCTGATGTATCAAATAGCAACGCGGTTGTAGAGCTTCCTATGTCCAGAAATAATTGACCTCATTTTGTCTTGTCAGATTGAGAAAACGAAAATGCAGGCTGCATTGCCAATTGTCCCGTTACTTTGCTGGGAAACGTCCATGTAAAGTCTTCATAGTCACAGCTAATTCTTGCTTGCTATTCCTTGCATGCATAACATTTTGGTAAAATGGATTAGGAAATAACTCTTTCTCTCTTCAATTTCCTTCCCTCCTAATGTGTCTGCGGTGATATTGTCGGCGATATTCGATGATATAGACACAGTCCAGTGGCATGTAACCACGTGCTGCAAAATAAATTTTGAATTCTTGCCGTTAATGCCGCTATCGTTGGCTGTTAAAAGCCTTTTCTGCATTTTCGTATACTTCAAATCCTATTGTCATTTGGTGACATGCCTTTGACATTGTAATGGCAGCTCCTGCTTCTACGCTAAGAGGAGTTGAAAACCACTTAAACAAAAGCAGCTACTCATAATTATCTTTATTGGCCAAGAAAATAACACAAGGTTATTTTTGTTAAAAGACCCATTATGCGTCGCACGAATCATAATTAATTCACTTCAGCCACCCCCCCCCCTGACCAAAAAGGAAGGACTTGGAGGCCATGGACAAGGCCGGAACCATGACATCAAACGGAAGTACTATCTTCAAAAACTGCTGAGTTGGCATAAGTAATCACGCATCCAAGCAAAACGTAACCCACCATCTTCTCCGCTATCAGGTCCTACAAGATCAGTGCATCAAAATTGCCTGCTGGCCGAAGCAGAAATAAGTAAGCTTTCATTTCGACGTCGGCAGGCTGCCTCGTTGATGGCAGTGTCTGCATCTTTGACTTTTAACAAATCACATTGGGAAAATATCCAATCGGCACATTATGTGAGGAAACGATGATGAAGGAAAACTCGATTATGTGCATTAATCTCTGTTCTTTGTTATAAAAAGAACGGCTAAATGCAGATGGAAAGCAGCCCATTTTCATAATCAGATACTTAAGAACGAGCGTGAAGTCGTCATTGTGCTTATTTTCTTGGCCAAAATGGATGATTATGAGCAGCTGCTTTTGTTTAAGTGGCTCTTAACTCCTCATAGCGTACGACCAAAAGCTGCCATTGCAATGTCAAAGGCGTGCCATCAAATGACAATAAGATTCGCAGTCTACGAAAATGCAGAAAAGGCTTTTAACTGCCAACAATAACGGCATTAACGGCAGAAATTTAAAGTTATTTTGCAGCACCTGCATACATGCCACTGGATACATCCGGAAGACTGTTGCCACTTTATTAAACAGCAATTTGAAAACGCTATCGAATTAGGGCTAGACCTTGATATTCATAACTCAAGTCCGCAAAAACTCCCAAAATCAAAGGCCGCAATTGCGCCTCGTTGGAACAGAACTACATAGAGTAACCTTCCTAAGTTATTTAACCATCAGCAAATAATTTACTTCTAATAGAAAATAATATTAGCTTAAATAGTGTTGTTGACCGTCTTCGTTCCTACTCTTCCTCTACCCTCATCAAGCTGCCTATCCTAACGTCTCTACCTCCTCATACGCAAGCTGACTCAGTTCGCAGCATCTCCTTCATCCATTCTTTAACTTGTCCATCTCGTGCGTTACAAGTGTGTAATTATCACCCAACATTTATTGTCTCACTTCTTCATACACTAAACAAAACTATTTTGAGAAGCTAAGGAACAGGCATTCTTGCATTGCACTACTTTCTCTCCCCATTCAGATCCGCCCATGCTTCATCAGAATACTCAGGTTTGAGGATCCAAGCATAGTCGCGTCTGGTGCAGACGAACATGCAGGCCCTCCAGCTGTAGAAGCGGTTGCGAGTGCCACCACATCCTCCGTAGTAGAAGGGCTGGCATGTGTTGTTTTGGATATCGTAGTAGTAGTTGATGCTGTAGTCTCGGCATGGTCCAGGCGAGTGGGGTTCGTAGCAACCCGGAAACACAGCGAATGAGGCTGTAGAAATTATAGAGATAATTAGAATTTCTTGAGCTCTGAAGCACAAATGACATGAATGGGTTGAAGCTCCTTTTCACCAGAACTAAAGTTGTGGAGTTATAGTTCATTCTGCAATGATGATGGTTGCGCTTAATAAGGAAAAAGCAAGGAAGGAAGAATGAATGCCTATTTATAGATTGAAGTGTGTTCATTGTTCCCCAACGAAGCTAAAAGTCTAATGCTGTCAGAATTGCATTTGTTGTTGACCACGATGTCTGCAAGGTGGGTGTATCAAAGGATGAAGTGAGATAATGTTTGGCAACAAGATGAGCGAGTACCGGCAATGCTAAACACTCATCATAAACTGATGACCTGGTATAACTTATTGAATCCTCAAATTCGACTTTGTTTTCCACAAGTGAATTAAGACCACGTCCAGGTAGTTGATGCACCCACTGAATTCGTCAAGACAATGCATGCCACCACAAAAGGGATTTCCATATACTTTGCTTGGAAACAACTTGCTTTGGTAAATTTTAAAGTGAATCTCGTTGAACTAGGTGAAACATAATCTTACCTTGACAGAGCAGAAGGATGATGCACAGAGCAGTGATTTTGAGCATTATGCGACAAGCCAGATCGGTAGTGTGTCAAAGTGGTCTCCTGTGCGGTCTTTTATACCGAAGTAGCGGAAGTAACTTGCGTGAGTTGAAGTCCACCATGGTGCAATCATCTTGCCTGAAATCAGCTGTCAATCCGTCCAAGCAACTTCCGGTGTAAGGCGACCCAGATCACGCGATTGCGTGAGTCTTTGAAGTTCTTGCCAGAAGGAGGGTCGAGTAGGGAGCGAATGGTTGCATAATGGATGAATGTCATTCACTGGATTGACACTTAAAACACGGGCTTGCCCAACTTGAGGATGAACAGCCTTAAAATCAGAGCAGGAAAGCGAAATATGCGAAGGTCCAATGGTTACTTCGGAGTTAAGAGGATGTTTTATGGCAACTGGGAAACAATGTAGGGTGCATTAGGTTAAAAGTGCATTCATGATGACACCTGCATGAGAAGGTCACTTCCGCAAACCACTGGTATGGAGATCGAATCGAAGAAATGTGAGAGTTTGTAGTAACTGTTCACACAATAATAACAATAGTTTGGAGCTAGGAAATTGGGATAGAAGAAGATTTTATGGCAAGTACTAATGGTCAACATAAAGCATTGAGCCAGTCTAGGCACAGGCTATCGAGCTGGTGGACAGCATTGCACTACATGAATGGAGCGGTGTCCTACAATTGGAATTTTCGAACACACAATCTATCAAACCAATTATATCAGCTCGGAAAGTAATGATGAAAGCAAACAAGACCATAGAACACTCAGATGAATTCAGGCAAATCAATTCTGCATGCATTTATAAACTATTAGCCTTCGGAGTAAACAGCTTCTTTCTTCGAATGCTCATCACTTGGGAACTTTAAGTCTGAGTGGATCATCGATGCATGTCCCGTCAATGGACATTCTGGACAGTCAGACGCAGTTTTAAATGGATGGTGCTTGATGGGTATTACAACAGGTTAGCGATTCGTAACTGGCAATGAAGCAAAGCCCACCCTCCAGAATGATGGCCCTGTCGTAATCATTTTAGGGTCCTCTTTAACTTCGACTTGAATGCATATCTATACTTGAGGGTCCATGAAAAAAGGATAAATCCCCACTTCACACCGTTGGCCTTGGCACTCCCACCCATCACCCACTGGCAAGGACGCGTTGGTCATCAATGAAACCAAACGCATTGTTTTGTGATGGATTTTGACTAGTGCCTGGTCTTAGCGAAAGTCACCAAGTGTGGTTAAAAATACACTTCTTTAAAACAATAAACAATCATCCGTCCTCACGTTGTCATCTTTAGGCACTTGAATAAAGCATTCATTTGGACTTCGAGACAGACTCATTAAACTCACATCGACTCCTCAATATCTACAGTAAAATGCCTTCAATATTTGTTGCTCTAAGCTGAAGTACATTCTTGCTAACCTGGCAGGATTTCCTTTCCATGGCAGTTATGTCACTCAGTCCTTTCAAACTGTTTGCTCATTAGGCCGCATTTCCTCCTGTAAGTCAACATATTTATTCAATCGTTGTTTATCCAACCATTCAGTTACTGAGGAACAAAGCATGCAAATGTGAACTGTTATTGTGCAGCTTGTTGCAACATGAAACAGGAATTGCCTAGGAGTGTTTCAGAAACAAAGCGGCCTAATGATTTGGTGAGGAATCATTTCTATGCAGCGAATCCTGGGGAGGAGAAGTTCTAGAGAGACCAGGCATTTTCGGGTGTGTCAGCATCCCAACCTCAGGATGAGACGTGCTTAGTCAAGTAGCATCCTCATTTCAAACTCTCCTCCGAATGAGCTGCTTTGAGCTACTTACCCACTTCAAGTCATGCTGCTGTTAGTTCACGGGCTTGTGGCTTGAGGAGCACGCATCGACCGAAACCCGACATTGAATTGGCCTTCAGCCTATGCACGATATTCACCGACTTATGATCAATTCGATTTGCTCATTTCTAACACAGTGAATTCATCGAATACTCTGATTATTGTTGCCGGTGAAATATTACATGGTATCCGTTTACTAGTACATTAAGTGCAAGACGCTGAAGAGGATAAAGAGAACCGCCACAGTCACAAGTGAAATGTCCAGTCGGAGGGATAACTAAGCTTTACACCAACTATCGAATTGACGAAGCTGGAATCGAACACGCCGATTTCATAATGTTCCTATGTTTATAGTTATGGAAAGTCTAGAGCAGGCTTCTGTTTTCGTTGTTGATACTGCCACTGCATTTGCCTTCGACATGCTTTAGTTTAATTGAAGGGACCACCCACCATTGCTTGGGCTTTTATGTCTGCTGAATCACTGCCAAATGACAATTTGCATTTCTCTATGGCGAAAGGGACGTGCCAGTGTAATGACGACATGAACAATCTGAAATGCTGCCCCCAGGACCAGGAACAATTGCGACAACTTAGTGGATCAAACGTCAAACAGCCGCATAGATTGGCCCGTGGCCACTACCCCACTAGGTGGTATTTGGGGCAAGGAGTTTGCCTCACTTGTCAAACGGTGGGCTAAAACACCCGCTATCTTTGTTGTAGTGGGATTTTACTGTTATGGCTGTTATGATGTAGGAAGGAACATCTAGACCCACAATGGTTCTGATTCCTTCCATTATTCGCCTCACCCCACAGCCTGAACGTAGGATTTGCGAATGTCAATTTGTGCACATTTGGTGACTGGGATTGTGGATGCTTATTAGTCATATTTAGACAAGTTTGTCAGTGTCACGCATTTTTGCATTTAGCGAGTCGTAGGTGAGCATAATCTGCCCATGTGATGTGGTTAAGCTTGGCTACCTTCAGTTATGCGATTGTTAGTAGTCTGATTTTTCCCCTAAAATGACGCCACAATGTCAGACTTGGGGCACCCTTTAATGAGGCACAGGAAATCGGAGAGTCACAATGACATGTTGCAGAACATACGACCCAGTTCTCTTGTCTATTTTAAAACGGCGTTAGGATTTATGATTGCTGTGCTTGAAGCATGGTAAGAGGGGCAGTTATTTGAAAAGAAAGCGCTTAGTTGTTCTTTGGCAGCATAAAACTTGAGGCAAGTAAATGCAAATAGTACCTATCTCTAGTTTGTAGCAAAAAGCCCTATAATAGGCGTGCTTCATATTGAGCTGGGAGTTGGTTGGCCACCAATGCAAGAGGTTTGGTTTGTGAGTCCTTATTTTCATTGCAAAATGTAGGAAGAACCCTAAACAGATCCTACTCAAGCATTTTAGTTTGTTGGAGCTTCTTGTTCTGGCAATATATTGTGCATTCTACTAAATTTCTGACCAATCTCACAGGAACTGCATGGCCTGAGATTTGGTGTCGAATATTTCGAATGCGTTCTTGCTAATCGTACACTTCGTTGCCAACTTGCAATTTTGATTCAAACAAATTTAACTTTGGATGTTCTTTTTAAATTGAAACTTACTTTACTTTTACCTTACTGCTTATTTGCACCTACCAATGTATAAGCTCTCGTCTAGTATAAATATACAAGCACAGCTTCATCCCTTTATCAAATCAGCTACCAAAGTCAAGGCAGGCGCAATCTATGGCACCTGAAACACTTTCGACCAGTTAATCCGTTAGAACATATCCTGCCTCAAAAAAGCAAACACATGTATTTCACTGTTTTTCCATGCCACAAAGTCTGTCATGGCAGGCAGAACTGATTTATGCAGCCGTTGGATCTCAGAAATGGAGTGGTTTGCAACACTGGGGTGGTAGGGAAGCTTATGCCCACCGGACGAGGTTTGTACATTCCAGTGATGATATATTCAACTCACATGGTGTGCCGAATCTTCTCTTTAAAGCAAACTACTTATTTATTTAATTGCGCACAGCATTGAATTTCGTTTTAATCATAAATAAATGAGATGATGGCAAGCTAGTGAAGCTGCCATTATTTAGCCATCCACGACACATTCACATTTGGAATCGACTTATGCGCATGCCTTGATGCAGACCGCCATCACCTCACGCAGCCTATGCAAGATGATGGAGTTGGCAGAAGCCTGAGTGAACATAGCAGCTCTGGAGCTTTGGTCCTTTCGTCTTCCTAGTTTAACGACTCCAACTATTGCTACGATTTCTTTGCAGAAGATCCCAGCAGACATGACTGCAATGAAAGTGAATCACTGCTATTCACATTGGAACACAGTATGATCTGCGTAAATGGAGGTCGCCTAATAGTAGACGTGTTCATTTCTTAGAGTTTGAATAAGTGATGACTACAGTAGTAGAATGATGCGGTTCTATCACTGTTGTATATGACGCACACTTATCATGTGCATGCGTCCTCTGTGAATTATCTTTGCCATCGCTCGTCTACTAATCAGTGTGGGTTTGATTTTCCAGCTGCAACGACACAAAAGCTTTCAAGATGAAGGTGTCGGCATCGACAACCAAGAACCAGCTGCTTTTCAACCTGGTCGTCTTTGTTAATATTCTAGACTATCCAGGACAATGCAATGAGCCTCAGAAGGGCCATCCACTACTGAATATGGAATATGGAGGCAGCTGACGAGTAAATTGCAACCAATGGATCCTTTGCGAACCTAATTACAGTAGTTTGCAGGCTCACATTGCCATATACAAGCTTCTTTCCAACTACTCCTTAAGCATTTCTGGCAAGATGTCCCTCAGTGAGTATTTCTAGAAATTCATGTAGCAAATGAGGCAGGAAATTTGCCTCAACATGGGATACGTGCTACTAAAATTAACAAAGATGACACAGATGCAGTGGTGGGATGGCGAATATTTGGCTTAAACCATTTTTGTGTTCCTCTGGATAAACGATTAAGCTTCCAAAGTTGAGAGTTTGCACTTTATCCATGTACTCTAAACCTTTTGATTGAACAAGCAAATGATCATCATAACTTGCTTACTTACATTTCGTTAGATTGAAAGGACAGACGATTTAGTTAGGCACATCAAAGCAATTGATGATGGTCATTCAAATGGTTCTTTCATCTGGCTTGCCTGATGACTGACTGCTAAAAGATGAAATTGGGTAAATATGCGGA
The DNA here is from genome assembly GCA_036345935.2 of Taenia hydatigena. Lineage (NCBI taxonomy): Eukaryota > Metazoa > Platyhelminthes > Cestoda > Cyclophyllidea > Taeniidae > Taenia > Taenia hydatigena. The sequence goes on along the minus strand of JADWOT020001893.1, from coordinate 534,170 downwards.
GCTCTTTGTCAGCAACATCCCCAACGCGTTTATGCACAAGTCTACTTAGCTTATTAATGGCTATTCGAATCAACATTTCATTTCAGAATAAACGCCTCACTATCCAGCATGCCTGTTAAAAGTGAGCCTTGCCATGCCAAAACACTAGCTAAACTATTAAATCTCACACTAGGCAGATGTGCGCATGAGGTTGGAAGCTTCCAAAAGCTTATAATGCTCACGTTCTGGATTCCATGCCAGCTCTTCAAGCTTGGCCAAAATAAATGCCAAGTATTAACGAAGCAAAGTGTTCTTTCCAAGTTCCTTTATTTGTCAGTTAAGTTTCGAGATTTCGGATGCCGTGCCACGTCTCGTTAGTCATTTGAGAGCTTGAAAATGAGTTCAATGTTTGCTCCGGATCTGTCCACTAAGTGTGTGTGCTTATGGATGTACATTAACTTCAAACTTTATCTGGCACAACCAACCACAATTCCTACTCTCAAAGTGTGATGGCACTTCCTAGCAGTTTTCGTCTTCGCCATCTTTTGTCGCCGCATTGGGCTTACTCACTGGCCTAATGAGCAGCAGTTGCAGCCAAAGTGCTAGAGGAAGGGAGGTGGGAGCACGCCTAGTCACCACCTTAATTGAAATGCGCCCGCTCCTTTGTAGGTATGTGGTTTTTAATCAGCATGAGCAAATGGCAGGTCTTTTTGCTCCCATCTCAGAAAGAAAGTGCTGCCTTTATCATGGGATAGGTTTATTGGCAGAAAGGAGCGTGGTTTCTTCCTCGAGTGTGACTCATCGTGTGTGTCCACAGGTTGAAAAGGAGGAATCCTGCACAGGAAACAAGAAAAATTTACTAGTAAAAGGGAGTACAGTCTGGGAATGACATTGCTTATCTGGGCGTAATTGTGGCGTAATTGATTGTCGAGTGTGGTGTGCCTTGTCAGCAATTCAAAATAACTGCCAGTGCCAATAGCGCCTCAACTAATGCTTTAACTGTATTTTCTGGCAGAACTCATTGTTTTGTTGAGCTTGGCCCTTTGTCTGTGAAAATGTGCACTCGTGATTGCCTCGCAAATCAGCGATTCGATCTGCTTTGGTCTGATTTAAATTAATGGTTATTAACGGATGAATTTGGCTACATGCTTGACCATTCAGGGATTATAAAGCCAGAAGCTAGAAGTTAATAAGATGAATTCGGTAGCCTCTTAACAACTGTGTCTTCCACAAAATTGGATGTTCCATTCTTGAAAACAAGAATGCTTTCGTAATTACTGGCAGATTGTGTGATGTTTAAGTCTAGAAGAGGGAGAAGACACAGAGACAAGCAAACCGAGTGGCTCCTCACCGCTGGAAGATAGCCCTGGGAGAGCAGAAGAAGTATTCTACACTCTCAAAAGAGAATTGACAAAGTGTAAGAGGATCTGTAGTTATTGCCGAAAATCGTGTTTGGAAATGTACTTTACTGCATTTAAGCCTTTGGCTGTAAAATTCCACTTGAATCACCTGATAGCCACCGAGTGAATTGAAAACTAATGAGATTTAATGACTTTGTGATTGATAGGCAGAGTGGCAGTAAAGCAGATGCAAATCAAAAAGGCGTGGCATTTCCCATAATGCATTCAAACACAAAAGCTGCATTAAGGTAGAAAGAGGTGGAAAATCATCCAAGGTTAGAAATTAAAAAGGGAGCATTACGCTGCAACAAGGATGGACTTGTATCAAGTTCAAATTTAAAGGCTGAGATGAGCTAAATTATGTAAAGAGAACATGAAAATTAGGCCAAACAAATCTCACAGCGAAACGGAATACTGAGTCGGTCATCAGTAGAATGAAGGAAATTGGAAAAACTGTGGAATAAATAATGCCAGATGGCTCTGGCAAAGTGAATAAAAAAACGCAGCACAGAGATTTTGCAATTGATTCACCTGTTGGAGGCAGCTTAAGCCTTTACAACGAAAGACGCACCGATTTACTGCGAATTCGCCCTACCTCACCTCATTTGGTGGCAGATCTCACAGGCATGGAGGTTCACCGATGTCATGATCACCCTACAACCCTTGCAGACTTTGCACTACATTGGGCAGGGTCTGAGTGATGAGGAGGACTTTCATTATGTGCATGAAACTAGCTTCCACTCCATCTCGCCTTTTGACAGTTTTGTGTGCCCGCGAGTCAACGCATTGATTGAATTGTCACTTAGTCGTTGATTCGTCAAAGATGAAATTAGTGATGCGTGAATCAAAATAGTAGGTATAATGGAAATGTCAGCCATTCTATTTGCATCAAGCAAAATCACAAAGCAGCAAAAATAGTCAGGGAGCATTGGCATGCCACCAATCACCCTGCATTGACTAATTGGTCACAGAGAGGGAGTGAGAGCTCTAACCACTTCTACTGTCTACTGTGCTATCATGCAATGAATCCTTGCATGAGGTGATGGACGAAAATGTAAAATGATCAGACTGGGTTGTTTCACGTCAACTCCATCCACTTAAACTCGATTACTGCGAAAATGAGTTATTTGGACACCGACCTTACAAACATTTGCTACACCATCTATAACGAAGGCATCGGTTCTTAAACAATCGAAGGGCGAATGTCAAATATCTTGATGTTTCCCATCAAAAATAAATAGATATATCCATGACCTCACTCTGAGTTGATCGCAGCGTGGTCAAAGACTCACAAGTGCCTTTTGATTTACGTCATTACGCTTCGAATTGGGGTGGAGTGAGACAAAGCGGAGTTAAAAGTGTCGTACTTAACCCTAAGCACCCCGTTCGCCACTGACCACAAGCACAGAAACGAGACCTTACTTAACCTACCTCTAATGACTCCGCTTTTGGCTGAAGCTCACTCTTTTGTTAAACTAAGCCTCCTGTCGGCATTAGTGAAAGAAGCGTCTTGAAGGTGGTGTTTTCAAATTAGCGCTGGTTGAGTCTTTGCAAGGAAACCCAATTTTCTTCCCCCAATAGGGTCACATTTGACGCGAGCCCAACTTCCTCTTGCGTTGCGAATGAATTTCTTTAGCACAAACATCTTCTGGTCAGTTGATCTGCGTGAGCGAATGAGGAGACTAAGCACTGTAACACCTAGCTAAACGGTGGTTAAGTGACGTTGCAACGGCTTCCATCGCCTTCTTAGTTAGTTTGGTACAAAACAGGTCTCCCCAGCCTACATTCGTTGACTAATTGATTTGTTCATTCCATCATTCCTCATTTTACCAAGTCAAGCCATTAAATGAGCTAGAAACTAGTGCTAAATTTGTAAAACACGGGGCTCATTCGACGGCAACAAATGCTAAGGCATTGTATAAGCATGGTTTGATGGCTAATTGTATAGGCAACCTATGAGCACTGCAATTATTTTCAAGGCCGCCTCTTCCCTGCCTTTCATCTTAGCCGAATTTTATGGCTTTATCCAATCTTCAATGAGAACTGACATGATCTCTTCAGGATTGAGCGTCCTTCCCTGCAAAGTAGCTTATTTGCAAATCCTTCCAGCGATAATGAAAAAGTGTTTCATGTGTAGAAACACATCTTGTGTTTGCTTTGGAGGTTTTCTTTGAAATGTGGTGCGCTTTTTGAGCAGACATGAAAAATGAATGAACTCCAAAGTAGCCGTGTAGGTGCGTTTTGCTGTTGGAGGATGCAGAGCACATTTTTACGACCCTCTCAGGTCCGCGCTTAACTGATGCCATCACGAAACGCTGCTAAAGCCTTTAACTATTTCAAACTTTGTCTTCTCGCACAAAATCTAGCAAGTACGCGAGAACATTAAGGTGGGTGAATGGCCATGGGGATGCATAACACTCTTGGCTGGTTTCGAGCAGTTGCATCGTATCTTGCTTAGTGTCGAGACTTGCCGTAAATTTGTTTGCTTATCTGTAATTGGAGTAGGTCGAGCAGCAATTGAAGGTTGCGATAACTTGTCAACGCCGTCTGGATTACTTCAACTGTTAACTAATTAACTTCGAGTTCAATTAGCTTAAGAGCCAATCAAGTATGCAGCACTTCGCTCGCCTTACATTTAGCTTTAGCTTTTGCCGAATTGTACCAAACTGCGTTTTTGGTTCCAAGCTAGCTTAGAGCATGTTTGGATGCTAATTGCTTTAAGCACGCACTTACTCCAAACCTCACTTGTCAACGTCATATCGGCGAAATTGATAGCCATGACAAATCATGAATTAAAGCCCACTCACGTGTGCATTATCATCTGACGCCAAGTAGCCAAATTGACTGTGATGAGTGAGTGTGTCGGACAGGCACTTAGGTCGCCAGTTGAGTGGTTGAGAAATGCATTGAGCCTGTAATTTTGGTTTGACAAGGCAGATGTCAACATACATTCACAACCACGCATAAGAAATGGGTCTCACTTTACACCGCTCATATATTTTAGTTTGTTGAGGAGTAGCAGTGCTTAGTGAAGGGCAGACAATGCCACCGCTGGTAAGACTGCGACTTTATCTTAATTCAATGTCACCAAAAATGATGGTAATGTCAACAAGGCCATCCATTAGCTATCATTCTTAACAACAATTGGATAATCAAGCAAAACGCGTATTGAGGTTAGATGTCCAAGTTCGCTAGAGCTTTTGATCCGAAAGGTCAGTTCTATAATTAGAAATCTAACCCATCCCGACTCAATTCGAATGAAGCTTTGAATTGGCGAATGAAGGAGGCAGCATTGGTTGTTCTGCATGAATCATCCGAAGTGGTTATAAGCTCTCGTTTTAGCACTGAGGAGGCAAGCTCACTTCTCACTTGAAAGGTCAAATATCTGACTGAACCGTTAAGAATAAGTTCCTTGACCCATCATCTTAATTTGGGCAACTTCGTTCCTATTTACCAAATTCCAAAAAATAGCATCAAATTGTGTGCATGTCGGACGACCCAAAGTAGTTCGCGCAGGTGTCAGTACAGCTTATTATTGCAAAGTGCTCTTTCGTAGAAACTTTTAAGGGAACTCGATTTTTTTCTATTTTTCTTGAAGCTTATATTGATATTCCAATTAATTCAGGATTAATGAATGCACGGTTTGATACTTCATCCAACTTTAAGCACTTGTCTTTAACTGCCACTTGAAACTAATGTACTTCAAGCGTGTTTTGTATTTTGGGTCACTTAGGCTAAATTCATAGTTGGGGAAGGTTTATTTCACATCGCTTTGCCATATCTCAATGTCATGATTTAGCAATCATTAAATTATGCGGGTTCTCGGGATCTTTGTATGCAGTTTCTTATTCAATCTACACGCACACAACAAGTCTACCTTCACGATTTTCTGCTACCTCATGAGAGACATGGGTTGCACAGTAGTAGCGCCGATAAGTTAGCCCCAACATAAACAAGCCTCTCCATTTCTCCAGTTAGTCACTGATTCCTGAAATAGATGGAAAGCTTATTACTAATTGGTTTAGGCAAACAAATCACAAAAATTGTCACCTTTTTTGTTGCTAAACATCTGCAGTTGAGGCGTCGTTGAGAGTAAATGAGTTTTGGCAACCTTAAAGAAATATCTTCTGCAGGATTCCAAGCAGCGAGTCTTGATGCTTGAAGCTACGTTTAGCAGGATTTAAGCACATGCTTGATCGGCGGCACTTCGGTTTAATGATAAAAGAGGAAAACCTCAAACTTTGGATGCATGAAGCTCAGTTTTCCCAAGGAGAGCTCTACGAGTTAAGCAAACATCTGCCATGCAGTGGTTTGGCTTTACAACCATTAACATCCGAACTCATATACTTTAGGTGTTTAAGTTGAAGCTGAGCTTATAAATTGTCCAGAATGAAAGGCATGCTACCGTTGTGCTGTCACAAACATTAGTGAGTGTTGAATGCGTGCATCCACCAGTAGCCGCTGCATATGTCGCATACTAGTCAAAATGGCATTATTCAACACAAAACCCATGGTAGCATTTGTGTAAAATTTTGTCCAAGTAAAATCCACAGACATTGACTGGTAAATAATATTATCGAGAAACTGTTGAGATAGCACGCTAACGCATATTAAGCCCAACTTGTACGATTTTGTCGACTGCCATTCTTATGCGCGATCGCGTTTTCGAGTAGTTAACACTTGGATGAAGGAAAAGTCGTTAAAAGCAGTGACTAGGAGGACCAGGAATTAATGCATTGTCCCACTCCATGTGATTAAAGGCGAACGTCTCGCTTTACATGAATAGAACTAGAACTTTGAAAACTCTGTTGCAATTCTCGAAGAATGCGGTTGGTCGAAGTGGTATGTGGGATGCGCTTAATGACCACGACGTCCAAGCCATGACAGGATTGCATGATGTGCGAGCAGCCGTTGGGCCAACACCTGACTAACTACCATTGTCAAAGCTTAGCCACTGCAGACGTCTGTCGATTAACTAGAACGCATCCCGCATGTACTTCTTGCTACGCAATTGCAAGGTGAGTTTACTCGCCGAGTGGAATGTGGTGGTTGATTCTTCATCGTCAACCATGGAACACAAATTTGGCTGGCTCATATTTTGCCAAATGGTCCAAACGGCTGCTTATTATCAAACGTGATCAGAGTAAGCATCCAGTGGTAATGCATTATGTCCTATGGCTTCCTAGCATACGGTATCAGGCGGCTAAATTGTGTCAAAACGATGAAATCAACCATACCACGCTCGCAGATAACAAAACTACCTCAGCCCAGCTTCATCTTCCCGCCTTTGCAAATCGCAGAGTTACGGGACCGTGCTAAGAAGGCCTTTCAGGAATTTCTAAGATATGTTGTTACGTCAGATATTATTAAACTAGTGTAGACAACTTAAATATTTATTCAGAGAAACCTCAGCACTAGACAAGTCTTCAGCGAACATCTTTCGCGTTTTGAAGCACTGAGAAGAAACATGGCGCAAGGAGAAATACGCCTGTTTTTCTCGTGATCACCAGCGCCTGTCATTTATCTAGGCAACATCGCATGTGCTCCACCTGTCCTAAGTTCTGTATTTATCATTGCAGCAGTCCAGTTTTCCTCCTTTCCTCCTAATGCTAATAATGAATAAATGACGATGCGTGCTCAGGCCGGCTTTTAAATGATTACGTTTTGATTTAAATGATTTTGCCTGTAGCCTTTCAGTTATGCAATTTATTGTCAAGTTTTTGTGAATCTTGTCAGCAAAGCTACAATAAAACTAACAGTTGAAACTCAGTGGTGAATCATTTACAATTAGGCTTAGTGACAGAGAAGTCTGAGTTGATGAAACTGCGAGTTATTGGGGCGGAATAAGGAAAAATAAAGACTGATTATGTTCCCGACTGTGTTGATTTACACCTAACAAAATACTAAACACCAAAGATATTAATATTTCTATTCATCTGGAAGAACTGCTCAACTTAAAGTGGTAACATTGCAACAGGCAGCAAATTGTCTAGTTTAACTCATATCCTTTATTGGAGGCATAAAAAGGCGACGAAGGCAGGTGGCCTTTCCATAGTGCCTAGAAACAACTAGGGAAGAGGATTTCAACTACGACGTAGGGCATCAGAGTATGGTGGAGTATTTTCGAGCATGCCTTTGAAGAGGTGGGCGCCCGCGGCTTGTAGGACAGTGGATAACGCCAGCGACTGCCTAAATGAATACCCTTTAAACCACCGATGCATGTAGGTCTTGTGGAATCTATCATGGGATCTGCTGGTCTTTTCTCATTTTAATCCGACATCATCTAGGTTACCTTGAACTACTTCTCAGTTTACAAACTCCGCTTTATAATGATTGCAAAATTTACGCGAGTTTGAAATCAACATTTACAAACTAAAACGTAGAACTGAATCAAATACCAATAAATGCATCAAGCTAAGCGAAAAGCAAAACATTTTACCCAGCTCATTCGTCGAGTTATTTTAAGACTGAAGTGATAGAAGAGGCTCCAAGTGATGTCTCGCGGGACGCGAATGATGAGGCAATTGGTTAACGCCCGCACATACAGAGGAGGGATGGAGTTGAGAATGGGTTTCAAAGTGCATGCAGTAATTATTGACGGTAGGTTACAACCAAATATTAATCATTGTTCCTCTCTCCTCTCACGTTTGTTTTAAGGACACCTCATTGTTAGATCACTTGCTGATGGACTGATTTGTGTTGGGAAATAGTCATTGCATTCTGGCGTTCCTTAAGCAAGCAAAAGTGCATGTGATTACCTCCAAGCAATCCGCTGCATAGTCTTGGTATTGAGCCAGAATTCATTGTATGGAGTGAGCCACAGCTAGATTGTTTAAATATGCAAAGCATAACAGACAGCAAAGTATTGTTGATTAGTAGGACTGGATAGAGCTAGGAAGCCGAATAAGAAAAACTTGTTTACAAAGTTGTTATACCTTATCGGAGTAGCCCTCCCAAGGACATGGTGAATTCTCATGTTGCAAGTTCTCATGCTACACAATACGATGATTGGGGAACGTAGTCTCATTCTACACGACACCGGATCCTCAGTCCATTGTAGTATGCGAGCAGCAGAGCGTTCTAAAAGAACCGTCCATTACAAAATCTATAAATCTTCCTACATCAAACACGCATTTTACCAACTCTGTCCTTTAAGGTCCACAAAATCCTAGTCAGGTGGTGTGCATAGCTGATAAGTGGAACGCTATATCGACAATTCCATATTTGAAATGAATTTATTCAACAGAGTATTCGGTAGTCTCTTAATAGTTGGCAAGGGACGAATGTCGTCTAAGTTGCAACGCTTTGCTTACATGAGAAATTCGAATTCTCAAAGCTGCGTAGGATATGTTTGAGTCCTATTTTATGGCCCATATTTATGCATATTTTTGGTGGAATGGTCGTTAACTGGTCGGTCTGTCCTGGCATTAATTTAGTCCTGGGGAAAATTGAAGTCTAGTGTCGGAAATAACGCAGAGCAAGGAAGGCGGCGCCTGCTTATTAAGGCAATAAGTCTGAGGCACCGAAATCTGGTGGCTTTAAATTGCGATTTATTTTATTCCATTAGTGACGTTGTGCCCCGTTGAAAAATTAGGCAGAAAATTTTGAGAATGTAATGTGCTTAAAGTTAGGTGGAATGAAAAGAGGCTCCGCATGACCGAGTTTTGCGTCTAACAGAATGTGAGCTTAGGGTTTATACACAAGTAAGTCCTTTTTATGGTCACCTCTGCCACTGATGCAGGGTGAGTAGAGAACAATGTTGCCAAGTTATAGTGATTACGCATGAAGCTTAGACAAAGCATTAAGCATTGCCCTTATGCAACATGAATTCCTAACTTCCGTGAGGATTTATGCAAAATCTGCATCCTGAGTTATAAAAGTTCCACCTTAACATTAGTGTTGCACCTCTCTCTTACTTCAGGAATCAGATGCTTAAAATTGCAAACAGTTCTCATCCGTTGAAATGGGATCATCTCCCAACCTAATCAAACCTTCTAACCATCTACTTCTTCTACTAATTAATCCCGCAGTATGCGGAACCCTCTCTCGCACTTCATGAACCCGACTTTCGACGCAGATTCTCTACTTGGCTTAAGGACACTGGCATTTGAATTAATACCGCAGACACTGTAAGCGACGCTAACAGCATTTCTTCAAAGAGCCCTGCATAAAATCTCATCAAACCCTTCTCGCCTCACACATCGTTCCTAATTTTGGCAAGTTTTAGTTGGTTCTTGAGGGCTTGTTACCACATCGAATTAGAGTTTGCATTTCATTCGCATTGACTGCACCCAAGTATCAATGTCTGTCTCTATAGCTCATTCATTTAGTTTTAGTGCTTCCAACTGAATCACACTGACTGCTGCATTGGCTTTAAAATTTATTTGTTCTAATTTCGACTACCTTACAAGAGCACGATCAAAATTACATGATTATGGGTACAGTCAATTAAAACGTCCTGTCTGTTGGGCTAGAGTTGTGGCAGTGTTATAATATGACACCTGATTAATTGCAGCGAGACTAGTCCTTGCAGCTTTACTGTTTTAATCCTGCTCGACATTTAAGTTTACAGTCGGAATACAAGGCAAGTGACGGCAAGTCTTATTTGGCAGTCTGCTCTTCATCCAAATTTTGTGGAAACTTTTAACCAACGAAAGCAAATTTTGTACCATTTGCAAATTCATCAACAGACCCATCGTTGAAATTCACCCTTTCCAAGTCCAGGCCACGTATACGATAAGAAAAAATCTACATTTACAAACACTCACGATTTGCATAATTTGACCTGCAATTTTATTTTATGCGAAAAACCGGCTTTATTTGGATTGCGAATGATTGAGGTCTGCACAGTTAATGAAGACGAGTAACTCAAATCGAGAGTTGGTTCTCGCAATGCTTTGTACTTCTGCAGTCATTCTAGGAAGTCGGACACAAATACGACTTGTCTTTGCCACTCCTCATCATAGTCCCTGTTAACATGTTGTACTGTTTACTTTGTTTCGAAATAAGCATGCATGTTTGTCTGCATGGAAACAACTGAAGTGTTTGCTTTTGTTTGTAATTTCTCATGCCTATTTGGTTGGACGATTAATTACTCAACCTACCGTCCAACTAGCCACCTCTCCACTTACCAATCAACCCACCTGATTGGCAGTGAATGAGGTGGCTCCGAGGCCAATTATTTGAGTGTTGTGGGGAATATCAAAGGAAGTTGTCGGTGCTATTAAGAGCTCATGCACATCGCTAGTCACCTCTTTAATTGACCTGTCATTATAAATTAATTTGTACACTTCTCAGCCCTAGAGGATGCGAGATGTCAAGAGCGGAAAGAGTCTAGTGCAAAGTTGGGGTGATTAAAATACTTCTGGAGACACCTGTGATTCATCGACGATGTGAAATTTAATTACAAACTACAAAAGAAATGCGAAACCCAGGGATCTCAGGTTCTTATGTTTTATTTGTAGGGAAATAACATTGAGATGGTGAGGCAGTTGTAAAGAAGGGAAAGGGGAAAATCGAATAGAAATTTTATTTAGGAACCATTTATTAAACGAACGGCTTTTCTGTGGAATAGAATCAGACCTTAGCCTACATTTATGCATATTTTTCTTAAAATAGTTCGGTAATACCCCGGAGAACTGAAGCCAAAGAAACAGAGAATGCGAATTAAATCGATTTGAGACCTTGTCTTTGTCTCGCAGTGTATTCTTCTCCTCTCAATCGTCACTGTGATGCTTGCCACTGAGGTAGAATCGCAGAGAGATTCGAGGCCGTTGAACAAAGCGAACAGGGAGCAAATGGATGAAGCTGCACTAAGTTAAATTGCTTTTTGACATTGAATGCAACTTTTCCGACTCATGGATCTCAATATTAATGCTAACAACATTACATTACATTACGCTCTCATACTCCTTAAAGGCGTGACTACTTGCAGAATGCGTCCGAAAAATGCGTTGCGCCTTTCGTTGGTGGAAGAAAACCATTACATGGGGAAGTCAAGACCGCCAATGGAGTCAAATGAGGGTCTTTCGTATTCTTATAAATCACTCTTGCGAAAATGTGATTGTTAGGTATAGAATTGGAGAGCAACACTTCTCGATATTTTCCTTCCGTACTTCTTCGATGAGTAGGGATCCCTTCGTGGTGATTTGGCTGTGCCTGCATTGGAAACTGAAATAAAAAATGTCACAGACAGTCTAAGATGAATGTAAAGTACTACTGCTGGATGTGTGAGGTACTTTTGCTGTCGAGGACTAAACCTTGCACAAAGCGAAGGGCACATGCTTGCGCATCGTTGGGAATGGGATTTGACTGCAATAGCTTACGTTTGGAGGAATAAGTAAGTTCATTGTGCACACAACAATCATGCAATTTTGTTATAAGCTGGAACAAAATTATTTTCAAAACTGATTCTAAAATACTTAGATCTTATGGTGGTACGATCCCAGGGAAACCTTATCGAACAAAATTATAGACACAAATATACTAACCAAGACACCTAGAAGCAGTCAAATTTTACAAGCAAAAGAAGTCATTAGTTGGAATTCCTTTATCATTTCCAGCATTGTTAGCCCAATTTGCTTATCTAGCAGAGACCATCGTTCCATCTTTAATTGTTTGCTGGGCCATTGGAAGCATGCAAATATGCCCGCCTCATTAATGTGCTCTTCTTGTATTTACTCGAGTTTATACGCATTACCTCTTCTCAACCACAATTATCAGCATGATTTACATCCAAATCTAAAAACAAAACACAAATACTTATCAGCATGGAAGGCGAAGTAGCGAAACACCTATTTTGTAGTAACTGTACAATATGATGGGAAAGTAACTAAGAACGTTAACCCTAACGAAACAGACGAAACAGAAATTTACCGAACCAGGTTTATGAACACATTTTACCCCTAAAATGCATGCGATTCTTGGTTAGATGTTTATTCCTGTCTTTATGAAAGCATTCACGAGCAATGCTGCGGTTTGCAGCCCAACCACTAATGACTGGTACCGGGCAGAAGTGTGGCAGCATTTTATGACACGTTTGGAGGGAAAGGGAGCAAGCATTTACATGCCCGTATGTACACTTTCCTGACGAGCATTCAGATGAGGCGAACTGGCTATTAGACTCGCCTGCCTCCTACATGACACTCCGGGATAAGATAATTCCACCCTTTCCCGGTTTGACTCATCCCTCATCCAGTGATGGCACCACATCACTGGAATAATTGATAACCCCACACTGGGATAATTTGGAGTATGTGTGGAAACCACAGGGTAGAGGAAAACAGATGAGTAGGGGCTTTCCGCTTCTCGTCTGCTGCGTGACACTGTTCGACTTTTGCGAAACATGGGAACTCTCCATTTGGTTGCAAGCTGAGAAGAACGTTGGTTTTCAGTCTTTGCTAAAATAGAAAATGTATTACATTTGGTGTTTGCTTAAACCGGATGAAATCCAGATGTCTACACCAAATCAAAAAAGCACACTTCGAATTTTAGTTGTAATTGCCTAAAATAGTTCAGGTCACATTCATTTAAATCATACAATTCAACTGAGGATTGCATTACGCTACGTCGAAAGAAGGACCTTACAATACTTCGAAGTGAGCACTCAAAACTGTCCCTCTCTTTTTAATGAAATTATCCATTGTCTTTGCAATTTAATTTTCCAACCAACAAAAGCATTGTCATTAAGACTCAACACCACATAATCTTTGCTACCTGCCAAGATCAAAATCAGCCGGTTGACCATACGAAAGTAATTCAAATGGAGGTCTCCAGTGCTCAACAAATTTTATTTCCCTTGGGCTTAAGTAGCAAGAGATAAGCATTCAAAATTTGTTCGAATGCTTTAAAACGCGTATTTTGCTGAGTTGATAGCGGTGCATAAACAACCACCAGTTCTATTTCAGCTACACAGCATTGGCTGTCAAACTGTTCTTAGCCAACAGGTCGGCCACTACGACCATGTTGTATGTTGCAACTGTTCAGACAGGAAGCGTGAATTTCGATAGAAATGAAATATTTAAATTAAATGAGGTGGGTTCCCTGTTCTCACAGTAAGGTGCGAGAGAATGACAGATTATTGAGAGTAGCATTTAATGGCGAAATCTTTCCTTCTCTTGCAAATTCACCCGCAGCGAACTGGTCGTTTAAGCAACCCGTCCATTCCAAATGATCCTGAAAAGCCCTTTATACATCTTGCAGACTATTATAACCCGCAGCACTTTCTCCTCGATCTCTGAATATTTATTTTATGATGACCTTTCTCCTCACAATCTACCCTTAGCAAGTAAACATGCACTACTTTATGAGAACTGTAACACACTCTTGGTGATGGCGCGATAGGAATATTTTCTTTCAGTAGGCCATGCCTCAAGTCCAAGTTTTGCGATTTTAGAAATGCTAAAGCTGCTACCCTTGAATGAGCGAACAAAGTGCTACGGGCTTACTATTTAAGTAGCAATCGAACACTCGGCACATCATGTAGTAAAAGCTCTGCAGAATGGGTTAGCTATTTGCATGTAAGCAAACGCTTTTTACCAACTTGTGACTGCTGAGTGGGCACTGTTGCACTTCTTCATATTTCTTGTGTGAAAACTCTGGAATTTAACGAGGTGTAAGCAAAAATGTGTCCAAGTTGGATTTGAATGTGGGATAACTGGTACACACATCACTCAATAATTACTCGTGCTACCGTTGCTGAAGCCGTTCTTGAATACGCCAGGATCTGAATTTTCATATATTTAGTTGTTTATTGAATTTTGCTAGAGCTGTTAGGAATTTAGGGCTAAAGTTTTCTTAACCAGGGGATCAGATTAAAACATGCGAGGCACGGATCCAATTTGCACTCATTGAATCACAAAATAGAAGATTTACACTGGAAGTGCATAGAATGCGCAACAGTGGCACAGAAAGCCATTTTTGGCACGTTCGTCAAACTGTCACACGGTCAGACCCCCTTACATTGTTGGAATGCATCCTGGAAGGGTGAGCCACAACAAATATATAGGGATGATCACATGAATGTGAATACAGACGTCAGCCGGGAAGAACTCAGGAGGCAGCGTAGTTGAAGGCTCAACGCCTTCATAAACGAGCGGTCACATACAACCAGCATTGTTTACACTCGTATGAGAAAACTAACTTAGCTAATTCGTCGGTTTATTGTGTAAACTACATTCGGCCGCAATGGGCGGTCAAATTGTAACACGTAAAGGGCTCTTACTGTTTATGCTGTGAGGAATTCAACAGACCTGATTTCGGAGTTCCTAGCAGTATGCTGCCAATGATATTACGATACGTGTTTGACCTAAAATTGTTTGCTATGCGAATTCGCCAAATTTGGGTACCTTCCACCGAAAAAATCGTGCTTAAGTAGGACACTTGCAAAGCGCAATGATAGATTTACAAAGGTGGTTCTGCGTATGGCAAATATTAGGAGAGGTTGGAAGCAGAAGCTGGTGAGTTCACTGGGTCAGCGAACCTTCCAAGAGAGCTGCTTCATAATGGGACCGATCTCATCTCAGAGGTACTTTACGCCTGCAGTTGCTTCCTGTTGCATCAGGTGAATGTGTAACCTGGAGTGCTCATCAGATGGGAAATTAATTCCTCTGTTGATAACAGGAGAAGGAGTTCTCAGGGCTATTCAGATCATTGATGCAAACGTTAATCAACACCAAATTGCTTCACTCATAAGAATTGGAACCGTGGCCCTTTGACGTGGGAATAAACGTTTGCATCGATACTCCAACCGAAGCTCTTTTGTCCAACTTTGAAAACATCTACCAAGATTCATTTCAACCGTCAAACATTACAATGTGTTAGATTGAGAAATAGTTACAAATATTTCAATATAATTTGAGACTGCTTTGATTTTGCATTCTCTGTGTATAGCGTCGGACGTCTTAACACTTTGAACAGAGAATATGGAAGCGTTCGATTGTTGTAACTGATTGCTAACTGCAAGTTAACAAATTAGGGTTGAGTCATCGCATTGGAGTTCAAAAGCTTTGGCCTTGCGCACAAATGAACAACACTGAGTCTGACCCATGATGAAGGCGAATATTCCGTGACCTCAATACCGACGTGGCGAGGTGGGTAAATCAGCTCAGCATAACATTGGTCAGTGATGGGCTTTCGCAAGCCCATCATGGGTGTGCCACGATAGTGCCGTCAAAAGAGATCGCTGGCAATCGAGCTATGAATTTCTAGCTACATCGCAGACTCACTTCGTTTGTTCTCTTTTATTTAGCGGAGTTAAATGACTTAGCTCAAATCAGCTTTGCTGAAAACCATTTGCTTATTTGTAATTCAGTGATCAAATATTGCCTATTGTCTAATATCATCGGAACCAACTCTACCTCTGGGAACACTTAAACGATCAGTCTCCTCCCAAGTTTTGAGCGGACATGCAAATGTCCTTATTCACCTCTTAAGATGGTGCCATCGGATAATTTTGAGTGCGTAGATTTTGGACGTATTCGGAGGAACTGCCTGACATACCCATTTACAAGCACCACATTCTGCTCACGGCCACTTCGAAGAAGACATTCAATTAAAGGTAAAGGGCGTTCATCGAGTCTACATATTTGCACTGAAATGTGGATAGAATATTCTGACGACATGACCACAAAAATACTCTGCCAATGAGTTCGCGATTCAGTGGGCAATCCTACGTTTACCGACAAATCCCTTCATCGTGTGGGTATGCATTTTGATCAGATCAGTAGAGAGGGCTCGAGGCTCTAATATTTGCAGGCGCATCTGAGAATGGGGAAAGTTAATAATGATTAATGGGTGAGTAGCTACCCTGCTTAGTAAGCCAAAACCAGGATTCCGCTGCAAATAAGCAACTGTTTACACAAAAATACATGCTGAAAATGGACTGCTGATGTATCAAATAGCAACCCGGTTGTAGAGCTTTCTATGCCCAAAAATAATTGACCTCATTTTGTCTTGTCAGATTGAGAAAACGAAAATGCAGGCTGTATTGCCAATTGTCCCGTTACTTTGCTGGGAAACGTCCGTGTAAAGTCTTCATAGTCACAGCTAATTTTTGCTTGCTAGTCCTTGCATGCATAACATTTTTGTAAAATGGATTAGGAAACAACTCTTTCTTTCTTCAATTTCCTTCTCCTCCAATGTGTCTGCGGTGATATTTTCGGCGATATTCAATGATATAGACACAGTCCAGTGGCATGTAACCACGTGCTGCAAAATAACTTTGAATTCTTGCCGTTAATGCCGTTATCGTTGGCAGTTAAAAGCCTTTTCTGCATTTTCGTATACTTCAAATCCTATTGTCATTTGGTGACATGCCTTTGACATTGCAATGGCAGCTCCTGCTTCTACGCTAAGAGGAGTTGAAAACCTCTTAAACAAAAGCAGCTACTCATAATTATCTATCTTGGCCAAGAAAATAACACAAAGTTATTTTCGTTAAAAGACCCATTGTGCGTCTCACGAATCATAATTAATTCACTTCAGCCACCCTCCAACCAAAAAGGGAGGATTTGGAGGCCATGGACAAAGCCGGAACCATGACATCAAACGGAAGTACTATCTTCAAAAACTGCTGAGTTGGCATAAGTAATCACGCATCCAAGCAAAACGTAACCCACCATCTTCTCCGCTATCAGGTCCTACAAGATCAGTGCATCAAAATTGCCTGCTGGCCGAAGCAGAAATAAGCAAGCTTTCAATTTGACGTCGGCAGGCTGCCTCGCCGATGGCAGTGTCTGCATCTTTGACTTTTAACAAATCACATTGGGAAAATATCCAATCGGCACATTATGTGAGGAAACGATGATGAAGGAAAACTCGATTATGTGCATTAATCTCTGTTCTTTGTTATAAAAGAACGGCTAAATGCAGATGGAAAGCAGCCCATTTTCATAATCAGATACTTAAGAACGAGCGTAAAGTCGTCATTGTGCTTATTTTCTTGGCCAAAATGGATGATTATGAGCGGCTGCTTTTGTTTAAGTGGCTCTTAACTCCTCATAGCCTACAACCAGAAGCTGCCATTGCAATGTCAAAGGTGTGCCATCAAATGACAATAAGATTCGCAGTTTACGAAAATGCAGAAAAGGCTTTTACCTGCCAACAATAACGGCATTAACGGCAGGAATTTAAAGTTATTTTGCAGCACATGCTTACGTGCCACTGGATACATCCGGAAGACTGTTGCCACTTTATTCAACAGCGATTTGCAAACACTATCGAAATAGGGCTAGGCCTTAAGCTTCTTAACTCAAATCCGTAAAACCTCCCAAAATCAAAGGCTGCAATTACGCCCCGTTGGAACAGAACTACATAGAGTAACCTTCCTAAGTTATTTAACCATCAGCAAATAATTTATTTGTCATAGCAGATAATATTAGTTTAAATAGTGTTGCTGACCGTCTTCGTTCCTACTCTTCCTCTAGCCATCACTAAGCTGCCTACCCAAAAATCTCTACCCCCTCATACGCAAACTGACTCAGTTCACAGCATCTCCTTCATCCATTCTTTAACCCGTCCATCTCACGCGTTGCAAGTGTGTAATTATCATCCAACCTTTATTGTCTCACTTCTTCATACACTAAACAAAACTGTTTCGAGAAGCTAAGGAACAGGCATTCTTTCATTGCACTACTTTCTCTCCCCATTCAGATCCGCCCATGCCTCATCAGAATACTCAGGTGAGAGGATCCAAGCATAGTCGCGTCTGGTGCAGACGAACATGCAGGCCTTCCAGCTGTAGAAGCGGTTGTGAGTGCCACCACAACCTCCGTAGTAGAAGGGCTGGCATGTGTTGTTTTGGGCATCGTAGTAGTAGTTGATGCTGTAGTGTCGGCATGGTCCAGGCGAGTGGGGTTCGTAGCAACCCGGAAACACAGCGAATGAGGCTGTAGAAATTATAGAGAAAATCAGAATTTCTTGGGCTCAGAAGCACAAATGACATGAATGGGATGAAGCTCCTTCTAGCCAGAGCTACAGTTGTGGAGTTGCAGTTCATCCTGCAAGGATGATGGTTGCGCTTAATAAGGAAAAAGCAAGGAAGGAAGAATGAATACCTATTTATAGATTAAAGTGTGTTTATTGTGCCCCAACAAAGCTAAGGGCATAATGCTGTCAGAATTGCATTTGCTGTTGGCCACGATGTCTGCAAGGTGGTTGTATCAAAGGATGAAGTGAGATAATGTTTGGCAACAAGATGAGCGAGTACCGGCAATGCTAAACACTCATCATAAACTGATGACTTGGTATAACTTATTGAATCCTCAAATTCGACTTTGTTTTCCACAAGTGAATTAAGACCACGTCCAGGTAATTGATGCACCCGCTGAATTCGTCAAGTCAATGCATGCCACCACAAGAGGGATTTCCATATACTTTGCTTGGAAACAACTTGCTTTGGTAAATTTTAACGTGAATCTCGTTTAACTAGGTGAAACATAATCTTACCTTGACAGAGCAGAAGGATGATGCATAGAGCAGTGATTTTGAGCATCATGCGACAAGCCAGATCGGTAGTGTGTCAAAGTGGTCTCCTGTGCGGTCTTTTATACCGAGGTAGCGGAAGTAACTTGCATGAGTTGAAGTCCACCATGGTGCAATCATCTTGCCTGAAATTAGCTGTCAATCCGTCCAAGCAACTTCCGGTATAAGGTGACCCAGATCACGCGATTGCGTAAGTCTTTGAAGTTCTTGCCATAAGGATGGTCGAGTAGGGAGCGAATGGTTGCATAATGGATGAATGTCATTTACTGGAGTGATACTTAAAACACGGGCTTGCCCAAATCGAGGATGAACAGCAGTAAAATCAGAGCAGGAGAATGAAGTATGCGGCACACAAACGGTTGCTTTGGAGTTAAGAGGATGTTTTGAGGCAACCGGGAAAGAGTGTAGGGTGCGTTAAATTAAAAGTGCATTCATGATGACACCTACATGAGAAGGTCACTTCTGGACACCACTGTTATGGAGGTCGAATCGAAGAAATGTGAGTTTGTAGTAACTGTTCACACAATAATAACAATAGTTTGGAGCTAGAAAATTGGGATAGAAGAAGATTTTATGGCAAGTACTAATGGTCAGCATAAAGCATTGAGCCAGTCTAGGCACAGACTGTCGAGCTGGTGGACAGCATTGCACTACATGAATGGAGCGGTGTCCTACAATTGGAATTTTCGAACACACAATCTATCAAACCAATTATACCAGCTCGGAAAGTAAAGATGAAAGCAAACAAGACCATAGAACACTCAGATGAATTCAGGCAAATCAATTCTGCATGCATTTATAAACTATTAGCCTTCGGAGCAAACAGCTTCATTCTTCGAATGCTCATCACTTGGGAACTCCAAATCTGAGTGGATCATCGATGCATGTCCCGTCAATGGATATTCTGGACAGTCAGACGTAGTTTTAAATGGATGGTGCTTGATGAGTATTGCAACAGGTTAGCGATTCGTAACTGACAATGAAGCAAAGTTAACCCTCCAGATTGACGGTCTTGTCGTAATCATTTTAGGGTCATCTTTAACTTCGACTTGAATGCATATCTATACTTGAGGTTCCATGAAATAAAGAATAAATCCCCACTTCACACCGTTGGCCTTGGCACTCCCACCCATCACCCACTGGCAAGGACGCGTTGGTCATCAATGAAACCAAACGCATTGTATTGTGATGGATTTTGACTAGTGTCTGGTCCTAGCGACAGTCACTAAGTTTGTTTAAAAATACACTTCTTTAAAATAATAAACAATCATCCGTCCTCACGTTGTCATCTTTAGGCACTTGAATAAAGCATTCAGTTGGACTTCGAGACAGACTCATTAAACTCACATCGACTTCTCAATATATGCAGTAAAATGCCTCCAATATTTGTTGCTCTAAGCTGAAGTACATTCCTGCTAACCTGACAGGATTTTCTCTCCACGGCAATTATGTCACTCAGTCCTTTCAAACTGTTTGCTCATTAGGCCACATTTCCTCCTGTAAGTCAACATATTTATTCAATTGTTGTTTACTCAACCATTCAGTTACTGAGGAACAAAGCATGCAAATGTGAACTGTTATGGTGCAGCTTGTTGCAACATGAAACAGGAATTGCCTAGAAGTGTTTTCAAAAACAAAGCGGCCTAATGATTTGGTGAGGAATCATTTCTATGCAGCGAATCCTGAGGAGGAGAAGTTCTAGAGAGACCAGGCATTTTCGGGTGTGTCAGCATTCCAACCTCAGGATGAGACGTGCTTAGTCAAGTAGCATCCTCATTTCAAACTCTCCTCCAAATGAGCTGCTTTGAGCTACTTACCCACTTCAAGTCATGCTGCTGTTAGTTCACGGGCTTGTGGCTTGAGGAGCACGAATCGACCGAAACCCGACATTGAATTGGCCTTCAGCCTATGCACAACATTCACCGACTTATGCTCGATTCGATTTGCTCATTTCTAACACAGTGAATTCATCGACTATTGAGATTATTGTTGCCGGTGGAATATTAACATGGTATCTGTTTGCTAAGACATTAAGTGCAAGACGCTGAAGAGGATAAAGAGAACCGCCACAGTCACAAGTGAAATGTCCAGTCGGAGGGATGGCTAAGCTTTACACCAACTATCGAATTGACGAAGCTGGAATCGAACACGCCGATTTCATAATGTTCCTATGTTTATAGTTATGGAAAGTCTAGAGCAGGCTTCTGTTTTCGTTGTTGATACTGCCACTGCATTTGCCTTCGAAATGCTTTAGTTTAATTGAAGGAACCACCCACTATTGCTTGGGATTTTATGTCTGCTGAATCACTGCCAAATGACAATTTGCATTTCTCTATGGCGAAAGGGACGTGCCAGTGTAATGACGACATGAACAATCCGAAATGCTGCCCCCAGGACCAGGAACAATTGCGACAACTTAGTGGATCAAACGTCAAACAGCCGCATAGATTGGCCCATGGCCACTACCCCACTAGGTGGTATTTGGGGCAAGGAGTTTGCCTCACTTGTCAAACGGTGGGCTAAAACACCCGCCACCTTTGTTGTAGTGGGATTTTACTCTCTCCTATGTGGCTGTTATGATGTAGGAAGGAACATCTAGACCCACAATGGTTCTGATTCCTTCCATTATTCGCCTCACCCCACAGCCTGAACGTAGGATTTGCGAATGTCAATTTGTGCACATTTGGTGACTGGGATTGTGGGTGCTTATTAGTCATATTTAGACAAGTTTGTCAGTGTCACGCATTTTTTGCATTTAGCGAGTCGTAGGTGAGCATAATCTGCCCATGTGATTTGGTTAAGCTTGGCTACCTCTAGTTATGCGATTGTTAGTAGTTTGATTTTTCCCCTAAAATGACGCCGCGATGTCAGACTTGGGGCACCCTTTAATGAGGTGCAGGAAATTGGAGAGTCACAATAACATGTTGCAGAACATACGACCCAGTTCCATTGTCTATTTTAAAACGGCGTTGGGATTTATGACTGCTGTGCTTGAAGCATGGTAAGAGGGGCAGTTATTTGAAAAGAAAGCACTTAGTTGTTCTTTGGCAGCATAAAACTTGAGGCAAGTAAATGCAAATAGTACCTGACTCTAGTTTGTAGCAAAGAGCCTTGTGATAGGCGTGCTTCATATTGAGCTGGGAGTTGGTTGGCCACCAATACAAGGGGTTCGTTTTGTGAGTCCTTATTTTCATTGCAAAATGTAGGAAGAACCCTAAACAGATCCTACTCAAGCATTTTAGTTTGTTGGAGCTTCTTGTTCTGGCAATATATTGTGCATTCTACTAAATTTCTGACCAATCTCACAGGAACTGCACGGCCTGAGATTTGGTGTCGAATATTTCGAATGCGTTCCTGCTAATCGTACACTTTGTTGCCAACTTGCAATTTTGATTCAAACAAATTTAACTTTAGATGTTCTTTTTAAATTGAAACTTACTTTACTTTTACCTTACTGCTTATTTGCACCTACCAATGTTTAAGCTCTCGTCTAGTAAAAATATACAAGCACAGCTTCATCCCTTTATCAAATCAGTTAGTAAAGTGAAGTCAGACGTATTCTATGGCACCTGAAACACTTTCGACCAGTTAATCTGTTAGAAAATATCCTGCCTCACAAAAGCAAACACATGTATTTCACTGTTTTTCCATGCCACAAAGTCTGTCATGGGATAGAGGCAGAACTGATTTATGCAGCCGTTGGATTTCAGAAATAGAGTGGTTTGCAACAGTGGGGTGGTATGCAAGCTTATGCCCACCGGACGAGGTTTGTACATTCCAGTGATGATCTATTCAACCCACATGTTGTGCCAAATCTTCTTTTTAAAGCAAACGACTTATTTATTAAATCGCGCACAGCATCGCATTTCGTATTAGTCATAATTGAATGAGATGATGGCAAGCTAGTGAAGCTGCCATTATTTAGTCATCCACGAAACTTTCACATTTGGAATCGACTTATGCGCATGCCTTGATGCAGACCGCCATCACCCCACGCAGCCTACGTAAGATGATGGAGTTGGCAGAAGCCTGAGTGAACATAGCAGCTCTGGAGCTTTGGTCCTTTCGTCTTCCTAGTTTAACGACTCCAACTATTGCTACGATTTCTTTGCAGAAGATCCCAGCAGACATGACTGCAATGAAAGTGAATCACTGCTATACATTGTGGAATGCAGTATGACCTGCATAAATGGAGGTCGCCTAAAATTAGACGTGTTCATTTCTTAGAGTTTGAATAAGTGATGACTACAGTAGTAGAATGATGCGGTTCTATTACTGTTGCATATGACGCACACTTATCATGTGCATGCGTCCTCTGTGAATTATCTTTGCCATCCCCTCATCTACTAATCAGTGTGGGTTTGATTTTCCAGCTGCAGCTACACAAAAGCTTCCAAGATGAAGGTGCTGGCATAGACAACCAAGAACCAGCTGCTTTTCAGCCTGGTCGTCTTCGTTATTATTCTAGACCATCTACAACAATGCGCTGAACCTCAGAATTGCCATCCACTACTAAATATGGAATATGGAGGCAGCTGGCGAGTAAATTGTAGCCAGTAGATCCTTTGCGAGCCTAATTACAGTAGTTTGCAGGCTCACATTGCCATATGCAAGCTTCCTTTCCAACTACTCCTTAAGCATTTCTGGCAAGATGTCCCTCGGTGAGTCTTTTTTAGAAGGTCATGTAGCAAATGAAGCAAGAAATTTGCCTCCACATGGGATACTTGCTACTAAAATTAACAAAGATGACACAGATGCAGTGGTGGGATGGCGAATATTTGGCTTAAACCGTTTCTGTGTTCCTCTGGATAAACGATGAAGAGTCCAACGTGGAGGGTTTGCAATTCCTTATGCAATCTAAGCCTTTTGATTGAATAAGCAAATGACTATTGTAATTTGCTTACTTGTATTTCATTAGATTGAAAGGACAGACGATTTAGTTAGACACATCGAAGCAATTGATGATGGTCATTCAAATGATTCCCACATCTGGCTTGCCTGATGACTGACTGCTAAAAGATGAATTTGGGTAAATATGCGGAGCACTTTGTCAGCAACAGCCTCAACGCGTTCTATGCACAAGTTCACTCAGCTTATTAATGGCTATTCGAAGCAACAATTCATTTCAGAATAAACGCCTCACTATCCAGCAGGCCTGTTAAAAGTGAGCCTTGCCATGCCAAAACACTAGCTAAACTATTAAATCTCACACTAGGCAGATGTGCGCATGAGGTTGGAAGCTTCCAAAAGCTTATAATGCTCACGTTCTGGATTCCATGCCAGCTCTTCAAGCTTGGCCAAAATAAATGCCAAGTATTAACAAAGCTAAGTGTTCTTTCCAAGTTCCTTTATTTGTCAGTTAAGTTTCGAGATTTCGGATGCCGTGCCACGTCTCGTTAGTCATTTGAGAGCTTGAAAATGAGTTCAATGTTTGCTCCGGAACTGTCCACTAAGTGTGTGTGCCTATGGATGTTCATTAATTTCAAACTTTATCTGGCACAACCAACCACAATTCCTACTCTCAAAGTGTGATGGCACTTCCTAGCAGTTTTCGTCTTCGCTATCTTTTGTCACCGCATTGGGCTTACTCACTGGCCTAATGAGCAGCAGTTGCAGCCAAAGTGCTAGAGGGAGGGAGGTAGGAGCACGCCTAGTCACCACCTTAGTTGAAATGCGCCCGCTCCTTTGTAGGTATGTGGTTTTTTAATCAGCATGAGCGATTGGCCGGCCTTTTTATTCCCATCTGGGAAAGAAAGAACTGCCTTTATCATGGGACAGGCTTATTGGCAGAAAGGAGTGTGTTTTCCTCTTCGAGTGTGACTCATCATGTGTATCCACAGGTTGAGGAGGAGGAATCCTGCACAGGAAACAAGAGAAATTTACGAGGAAAGGGGAGTACAGTCTGGGAATGACATTGCTTATCTGGGCAGGGACATTGCATGAATGAAATTGGCGTAATTGATTGCCGAGTGTAGTGTATCTTGTCAGCAATCCAAAATAACTGCCAGTGCCAATAGCGCCTTAACTAATAGTTCAACTGTATTTTCTGTGCAAGTTTTACTTGTAATTACCTTGCAAATCAGCAAGTCGATCTGCTTTGGTCTGATTAAATTAATGTTCGTTAACGGATGAATTTGGCTATATGCTTGACCATTCGGGATGAAAAAGCCAGAAGCTAGAAGTCAATACGATGAAATAAGGAGCCTTTGAACAACTGCGTTTCCCACAAAATTAGATGTTCCTTCCTTGAAAATAAGAATGCTTTCGTAATTCCTGGCAGATTGTGTGATATTTGAGACTAGAAAGGGGAGGAGACACAGAGACAAGCAAATCGAGTGGCTCCTAACCGCTGGAAGATAGCCTTGGGAGAACAGAAGTATTTTACACTCGCAAAAGAGCATTGACAAAATGTAAGAGGATCTGTGGTCATTGCCGAAAATCGTGTTTGGAAATGTGCTTTACTGCATTTAAGCCTTTAGCTGTAAAATTCCACTTGAATCACCTGATGGCCACCGAGTTAATTGGAAACTAATGAAATTCAGTGACTTTGTGATTGATAAGCAGAGTGGCAGTAAAGTGGATGCAAATTGAAATGGCGTGGCATTTTCATAATTCATTCAAACACAAAGGCTACGTTAAGGAAGAAAGAAGTGGAAAATCATCCAAGGTTAGACATTAAAAAGGGAGCATTAAGTTGCGACAAGGATAGACTTGTATCAAGTTCAAATTTAAAGGCTGAGATAAGCTAAATTATGCAAAGAGAACATGAAAACCAAGCCAAACAAATCTCACAGCAAAACGGAATACTGAGTCGGTCATCAGTAGAATGAAGGAAACTGGAAAAATTGAGGAATAAATAATGCCAGATGGCTCTGGCAAAGTGGATAAGTGGATAGTGGATAGTGAGCGTCCTTCCCTGCAAAGTAGCTTATTTGCAAATCCTTCCAGCGACAATGAAAAAGTGTTTCATGTGTAGAAACACATCTTGCGTTTGCTTGGGAGGCTTCCTTTGAAATGTGGTGCGCTTTTTGGGCAGACATGAAGAATGAATGAACTCCAAAGTAGCCATGCAGGTGCGTTTTACTGTTGGGGGATTTAGAACGCATTTTTACAACCCTCTCAGGTCCGCGCTTAACTGATGCCATCACGAAATGCTGCTAAAGCCTTTAACTATTTCAAACTTTGTCTTCCCGCACAAAATCTGGCGAGTATGCGAGAACATTGAGGTGGCTGAATGGCCATGGGGATGATTAACACTCTTAGCTAGCTTCGAGCAGTTTTATTGTATCTTGCTCAGTGCCGTAACTTGCCGTAATTTTGTTTGCTTATTTGTAATTGGAGTAGGTCGAGCAGCAATTGAAGGTTGCGATAACTTGTCAACGCTGTCTGGATTACTTCAACTGTTAACTAATTAACTTCGAGTTCAATTAGCTTAAGTGTCAATCAAGTAAGCCAGCGTTATAATTATATGAGTTAATTTAATGTAATTTTATGCATGAACTGCTGAATGCTATTGACTACTCAACAAGTCACTGGTCGAACAAACGAATCCGTCTGGAGTAAGCAATTTTTACAATGACATAAATGAAATAAGTTGTTAATCAACTTCCGGAAGTCGAAGTGAATCTCATGCGGTCGACTATTTAATTAACTGTTGCCTGACACCCGCAACAGTTGAAGAGCATCCTCAGTAATGCGCTCAGACCACAGAAAACAGTCCAGGAATTTTTAAATTTTAAAAGTATTTTGTAGTTATAATGTTTCTTGCAGGAAACGCGAGAATCACGTTAGAGGATTCTGGTTCACCGGCACACACTGGCCTGAATCCGGTTTCATCCAAAAGGTCACAAAGTGCAGTATCCACCTCAAGGTCAATCCGACAGACAAGCAACGCCTGCAGTCCATCAACGTAAGTATTTGTACTGACAGTTACCTACAATGTACTGCTGTGTTTTATTGTATCATTGTGTGACACTGCTGTCTAGGGAAGAGGCTCTTTTCTTCTTTCAGTGGAAAGAAAATTGGTTGGGTGGAGTTAAGGTTTTCAAATTATTCTCTAACTGTTGCATTGATTCCGTCCGCCTGCGTGCATTCAATCAAAACGCTTGATTTGAGACTTCTAGACTTCTGATAACGCTGACAAAAATAAACCAAGTTTGCTTCCACTTATAAGGCTAATAAATGCATCAACCTGGTTTTACTAAAAGACGCTTCGATTCAACACGTGTGTCACTTTACATTCACATTCATTTCTCCTGAATGCAGAACAAAGTCCGGTAAGACATTTACGATCTCCCTGTTTGGGGTAGGTATGAAAGGGAGGGACAGCGAATTCTCGGAGTTCTTACCACCTGACTAATGTTAATGACTAGGCACACGATGGCAATTATTAGGACTGTACTTTGTAAGTGCACAGGGTCGTTCATGTAAGCACCGGAAGCCTACAACTTTGCTCTCATTCTACTGAGTTGAACCAAACAAATCCAACGATTTGTGGATTGTTATTTCTGAACGGGCATCTCTTGTACTTCCATAATGCGCCGTCCTTTGATGGTCCTTTGAAATTGCTTTGTAATAACTGACGACCAAATGCCCATCCAGTTTGAGTAAACTCAGCTCTGTGCACTTGTCACAACTGCTTGAAGGGATATCCAAACACATCCATTCGTTTGCCTGCGTGCATTAAAAAGTGTGGGCAGAGGTCAGTTTTGGTTGAGGCTTCGTGTGAACTACTTACTAGGCTCTACTGACCTTGCCAAGGTCCCTGTAATAGCCCACCACAACAGTGTTATGGATTTCACCTCTTACCACTACTATGCCACACATCTTCCGATTCTTCAATAAGTTGATCTTCAATCAGCTTTTCTGTGCAAACTGGGTCGGCTGATCTGTCCACTTGTGCAGGTCATTCGGTCCCAATTTTAGCGTTTGAATTTAATGCTTGGTTTTCGCAACCAATGCACTAGTTTACAAATGCTATGTCTGTTTATTTGCAAGCCGTGGAGCGGAAAGTTTTAGACGATTGTTGATGTGCCGAGTAGTGATAGCGGTAACGCAAAAATTAAAGCTTCATTCCTTGGCTGGGAGAGGGGTTGCCATTGTGGAGGTTCAAAGCATTGTAGTGTGGACCACAATGCCGTAGAACAATCCACACACCAGTAATCAAGATAGCAGCGCACAATGGAGGTAGTGTTTGCATGGAACATCGAAAAGCGATTAAATGCTCTCTGGGAAGCTTGAAATGTGGCGTGGCACGGCGTGGCTGGCGCGGCGATGATAAAGACACGTTTTGTGCAAAGGTCAGAAGGATAGTTACCTGTCTAGACTTTAGCAATTTTTCGACGTTGAGTGTTTCTGAACCGTGCGCATTTGATGAGTCGCTAGTGCAAAAGTTGAGGCAATATTCGGGATTGGGTGGAGACACTCTTTGATGAGGAGGGCTGAGATCTGAAAGTATATGAGCTGAATGCTGAAATAAGTGTACTAATAAAGATCGGAAACTGGGTAAATGAGTTTGGTTAGCCTGTTAAGGCACAAATCCTCTTTATTTATGTAGTGGCGATTCCGGTTCAGCTTAACAACTCCTCGTATTAATGACAATTTTAGTCCTGTACACAGTGTACATTTTGAAATCGCTGCTATCTCAATAGGTCCTCATAGTCTATAGAGGGATAGATATCTTCACAATGCACAATGCTCCCTACCTTAATAAAGTGCATATAAATAAACAGGCAATAAAAGTAAGGTTTATTGCAACCGTGACCTAGAAAGCGCGCCTCGTTGATGCTTTATTGTATCATCCTCCACATTAATATGTTGCTTTGTGAGACTGGGATCTGGATATAAGAGCTTTTTAAATTGTTGAGATAGTTGGGGTTATCTGACCTTAGGCAATATGGTGGACTAATTCAAGTAGGATCCGCAAAACAAGCGACTGAGAACCTTTATCTGAACAACCTAAGGAACAATAATTGTGCATATAGAAATCTGTGCCTTCTGAAGCACAACCAATATTACGGAAGGAACCAGAGCACATTCAGAAAGCAGTTTGCAAAACATGCGACTTAAATCATTCATGATTTTCTTTGCTTTATTTTAAGGAAGATGTATCCAACACGTCATCATTTTTAGTCGTTGGGATTCATTTAATTGCAATTCGAATTAGAATCTCGTCTCTTACTAGTCATCTCTTCTCTTTTTTATATCCCAGCACATTCAAGCGCAAACAAATTTTAAAATTTACTACAAATGGTTGATGCAATCTTATGTTCCATAAACCGCTGCAGGCACGAACAATAAAGCTATAAACATGTATCCGATTGTCGTGCTACCCTTTAACATAGCAATATTCTGGTATCTTATTACGCCGATCTATGGTTCTGTGCTATTTCACTGCGCTGCTCTCGTCCATTTCATTTGATAAAGCTCTCAATACTTATTTTGATCATTGTTCGGTTTCGACTCCCAGCAATCATCCTCAAAGTGTGGCTCGATCGTCAGTAGAAGTGAGTTGGCGGCACACGGAGAATGCTGCTGGTAAAATGTCATGCAGTCTAGCGGATCATGTTTGCCACACAATGTATGCGAAAGGCCTATCTTCTACTATGGCCTAATAGCTTAGCTGCGAGCGTCCCAATCCGGTCACTGGTGTGGAGGTCGGGTGGCCAAAGTTGACGGGCTGTGGCAGCTCATTCGATTTAAGCATACTTAAATTGAAGCATTGTCGGATGGTGTCTTTCCTTTGTAAATAATGTTTCCAGAGTAAGTTTTGCAAGCTTCTACTTCTCCCAACTGTGTTATTTGACCGCATCCGCATGTGCAGCTCTGAACGCTCAATAAGGGATGATGGTATGGGCAATGGAGAAGTAATTGGACACGAAGAGACCGACAGGTATGAGACCCAGTCTCAATTTCACGACATCAAGATGGCAACCTGATTATGGCGGCTGGACAGTGTGTGATTATAATAACCATTGCTTTATTATGACCCAAAGCACACTTGAATGCTAGTCGCACGCTCTTCACGATTCGGTTATTGGAAAGCTTACTTAAATTTCATTGACATACATCTGCCCACCAAGCTTATTAACAAATCATCTTGAAGTTCCGTCTGATCAAAGCACACCCTGCTTCAAAGCTTTTGGAGAGGATGGATCCCTTTTCCTCACACACTCTGCGCAATGATTTCCAGCACATTTCATTTAAACTAAGAATACTTTGCTCTCTTTGCACTTTTCTTTCAGATTTTACTGAATTAAGTTACACTGCGTTTTTGGTTTCAAGTTTGCTTAGAGCATGTTTGGATGCCAATTGCTTAAAGCACGCGCTTACTCCAAACCTCACTTGTCAACGTCATATCGGCGAAATTGATAGCCATGACAAATCATGAATTAAAGCCCACTCACGTGTGCATTATCGTCTGACGCCAAGTAGCCAAATTGACTGTGATGGATGAGTGTCTCGGACAGGCATTTAGGTCGCCAGTTGAGTGGTTGAGAAATGCATTGAGCCTGTAATTTTGGTTTGACAAGGCAGATGTCAACATACACTCACAACCACGCATAAGAAATGGGTCTCACTTTACACCGCTCATATATTTTAGTTTGTTGAGGAGTAGTAGTGCTTAGTGAAGGGCAGACAATGCTACCGCTGGTAAGACTGCGACTTTATCTTAATCCAATGTCACCAAAAATGATGGTAATGTCAACAAGGCCATCCATTAGCTATCATTCTTAACAACAATTGAATTTCCCCTTCACGTACTGCTCAAATTATAGAAAGATAATCAGACAAAACCCGTATTGAGGTCAGCAAATGTCCAAGTTTGCTAGAGCTTTTGATCCGAATGGTTAGTTATTTAGTTTGAAATCTGACCCATTCTGACTCAATCCGAATGAAGCATTGAGTTGGCGAATGAAGGAGGCAGCATTGGTTGTTCTGCATGAATCATCCGAAGTGGTTATGAGCTCTTGTTTTAGCACTGAGGAGGTAGCTCACTTCTCACTTGAGAGGCCAAATTTCTGACTGAACCGTTAAGAATAAGTTCCTTGACCCATCATCTTAATTTGGGCAACTTCGTTCCTATTTACTAAATTCCAAAAAATAGCATCAAATTGTGTGCATGTCGGACGACCCAAAGTAGTTCGCGCAGGTGTCAGCACAGCTTATTATTGCAAAGTGCGCTTTTGTAGAAACTTTAAAGGGAACTCGATTTTTTCTATTTTTCTTGAAGCTTATATTGATATTCCAATTAATTCAGGATTAATTAATGCACGGTTTGATACTTCATCCAACTTTAAGCACTTGTCTTTAACTGCCACTTGAAACTAATGTACTTCAAGCGTGTTTTGTATTTTGGGTCACTTAGGCTAAATTCATAGTTGGGGAAGGTTTATTTCACATCGCTTTGCCATATCTCAATGTCATGATTTAGCAATCATTAAATTATGCGGGTTCTCGGGATCTTTGTATGCAGTTTCTTATTCAATCTACACGCACACAACAAGTCTACCTTCACGATTTTCTGCTACCTCATGAGAGACATGGGTTGCACAGTAGTAGCGCCGATAAGTTAGCCCCAACATAAACAAGCCTCTCCATTTCTCCAGTTAGTCACTGATTCCTGAAATAGATGGAAAGCTTATTACTAATTGGTTTAGGCAAACAAATCACAAAAATTGTCACCTTTTTTGTTGCTAAACATCTGCAGTTGAAGCGTCGTTGAGAGTAAATGAGTTTTGGCAACCTTAAAGAAATACCTTCTGCAGGATTCCAAGCAGCGAGTCTTGATGCTTGAAGCTACGTTTAGCAGGATTTAAGCACATGCTTGATCGGCGGCACTTCGGTTTAATGATAAAAGACGAAAACCCCAAACTTTGGATGCATGAAGCTCAGTTTTCCCAAGGAGAGCTCTACGAGTTAAGCAAACATCTGCCATGCAGTGGTTTGGCTTTACAACCATTAACATCCGAACTCATATACTTTAGGTGTTTAAGTTGAAGCTGAGCTTATAAATTGTCCAGGATGAGAGGCATGCTGCCGTAGTGCTGTCACGAACACTGGTGAGTGTCGAATGCGTGCATCCACCAGTAGCCGCTGCATATGTCGCATACTAGTCAAAATGGCATTATTCAACACAAAACCCATGGTAGCATTTGTGCAAAATTTTGTCCAAGTAAAATCCACAGACATTGACTGGTAAATAATATTATCGAGAAACTGTTGAGATAGCACGCTAACGCATATTAAGCCCAACTTGTACGATTTTGTCGACTGCCATTCTTATGCGCGATCGCGTTTTCGAGTAGTTAACACTTGGATGAAGGAAAAGTCGTTAAAAGCAGTGACTAGGAGGACAAGAAATTAATGCATTGTCCCACTCCATGTGATTAAAGCCGAACGTCTCGCTTTACATGAATAGAACTAGAACTTTGAAAACTCTGTTGCAATTCTCGAAGAATGCGGTTGGTCGAAGTGGTATGTGGGATGCGCTTAATGACCACGACGTCCAAGCCATGACAGGATTGCATGATGTGCGAGCAGCCGTTGGGCCAACACCTGACTAACTACCATTGTCAAAGCTTGGCCACTGCAGACGTCTGTCGATTAACTAGAACGGATCCCGCATATACTTCTTGCTACGCAATTGCAAGGTGAGTTTATTCGCCGAGTGGAATGTGGTGGTCGATTCTTCATCGTCAACGATGGAACACAAATTTGGCTGGCTCATATTTTGCCAAATGGTCCAAACGGCTGCTTATTTTCAAACGTGATCAGAGTAAGCATCCAGTGGTAAAGCATTGTGTCCTATGGCTTCCTAGCATACGGTATCAGGCGGCTAAATTGTGTCAAACGATGAAATCAACCATACCACGCTCGCAGATAACAAAACTACCTCAGCCCAGCTTCATCTTCCCGCCTTTGCAAATCGCATAGTTACGGAACCGTACTAAGAAGGCCTTTCAGGAATTTCTAAGATATGTTGTTACGTCAGATATTATTAAACTAGTGTAGACAACTTAAATATTTATTCAGAGAAAACTCAGCACTAGACAAGTCTTCAGCGAACATCTTTCGCGTTTTGAAGCACTGAGAAGAAACATGGCGCAAGGAGAAATACGCCTGTTTTTCTAGTGATCACCAGCGCCTGTCATTTATCTAGTCAACATCGCATGTGCTCCACTTGTCCTAAGTTCTGTATTTATCATTGCAGCAGTCCAGTTTTCCTCGTTTCCTCCTAATGCTAATAATGAATAAATGACGATGCGTGCTCAGGCCGGCTTTTAAATGATTACGTTTTGATTTAAATGATTTTGCCTGTAGCCTTTCATTTATGCAATTTATTGTTAAGTTTTTGGTAAATCTTGTCAACAAAGCTACAATAAAACTAACAGTTGACACTCAGTGGTGAATCATTCACAATTAGGCTTAGTGACAGAGAAGTCTGAGTTGATGAAGCTGCGAGTTATTGATGCGGAATAAGGGAAAATAAAGACTGATTATGTTCCCGACTGTGTTGATTTACACGTAACAAAATACTAAACGTCAAAGATATTAATATTTTTATTCATCTGGAAGAACTGCTCAACTTAAAGTGGTAACATTGCAACAGGCAGCAAATTGTCTAGTTTGACTCATTTCCTTTATTGGAGGCATAAAAAGGCGACGAAGGCAGGTGGCCTTTCCATAGTGCCTGGAACCAACTTGGGAAGAGGATTTCAACTACGACGTCAAGCATCAGACTATAGTGGAGTATTTCCGAGCATGCCTTTGAAGAGGTGGGCGCTCTCTACTTGTAGGACATCGGATAACGCCAGCGACTGTCTAAATGAATGCCTTTTAAACCACCGATGCATGTAGGTCTTGTGGAACCTATCATGGGATCTGCTGGCCTTTTCTCATTTTAATCCGACATCATCTAGGTTACCTTGAACTACTTCTCAGTTTACAAACTCCGCTTTATAATGATTGCAAAATTTACGCGAGTTTGAAAGCAACATTTACGAACCAAAACGTAGAACTGAATCAAATACCAATCAATGCATCAAGCTAAGCGAAAAGCAAAACATTTTACCCAGCTCATTCGTCGAGTTATTTTAAGACTGAAGTGATAGAAGAGGCTCCAAGTGATGTCTCGCGGGACGCGAATGATGAGGCAATTGGTTAACGCCCGCACATACAGAGGAGGGATGGAGTTGAGAATGGGTTTCAAAGTGCATGCATTAATTATTGACGGTAGGTTACAACCAAATATTAATCATTGTTCCTCTCTCCTCTCACGTTTGTTTTAAGGACACCTCATTGTTGGATCACTTGCTGATGGACTGATTTGTGTTGGGAAATAGTCATTGCATTCTGGCGTTCCTTAAGCAAACAAAAGTGCATGTGATTACCTCCAAGCAATCCGCTGCATAGTCTTGGTAGTGAGCCAGAATTCATTGTATGGAGTGAGCCACATCTAGATTAGTTTAAATATGCAACGCATAACAGACAGCAAAGTATTGTTAATTAGTAGGACTGGATAGAGCTAGGAAGCCGAATAAGGAAATCTCGTTTACAGAGTTGTTATACCTTATCGGAGTAGCCCTCCCAAGGACATGGTGAATTCTCACGGTGCAAGTTCTCATGCTACACAATACGATGAGTAGGGAACATAGTCTCATTCCACACGACACCGAATCCTCAGTTCATTGTAGTATGCGAGCAGCAAAGAGTTCAAAAGAATTGCCTATTGCAAAATCTATAAATCTTTCCACATCAAACACGCATATTACCAACTCTGTCCTTTAACGTCCACAAAATCCTATTCAGGTGAGGTACATAGCTGATGAGTGGAACGTTATATTGACAATTCCATGTCTGAAATGAATTGATTTAACAGAATATGGGGTAATCTCTTAATAGTTGGCAAGGGACGAATGTCGCCCAAGTTGCAAAGCTTTGCTTACATGAGGAATCCGAATTCTCAAAGCTGCGGAGGATATGTTTGAGTCCTATTTTATGGCCCATATTTATGTATATTTTTGGTGGAATGGTCGTTAACTGGTCGGTCTGTCCTGGCATTAATTTAGTCCTGGGGAAAATTGAAGTCTAGTGTCGGAAATAACGCAGAGCAAGGAAGGCGGCGCCTGCTTATTAAGGCAATAATTCTGAGGCACCGAAACCTGGTGGCTTTAAATTGCGATTTATTTTATTCTATTAGTGACATTGTGCCCCGTCGATAAGTTAGGCAGAAAATTTTGAGAATGCGCTCTTCTTAAAGTTAAGTGGAATGAGGAGAGGCTCTGCGTGACCGAGTTTTGCGTCTAACAGAATGTGAGCTTAGGGCTTATACACAAGTAAGTCCTTTTTATGGTCACCTCTGCCACTGATGCAGGGTGAGTAGAGAACAATGTTGCCAAGACATAGTGATTACGCATGAAGCTGAGGTGAAGCATTAAGCATTGCCCTTATGCAACATGAATTCCTAACTTCCGTGAGGATTTATGCAAAATCTGCATCCTGAGTTATAAAAGTTCCACCTTAACATTAGTGTTGCACCTCTCTCTTACTTCAGGAATCAGATGCTTAAAATTGCAAACAGTTCTCATCCGTTGGAATGGGATCATCTCCCAACCTAATCAAACCTTCCAAACATCTACTTCTTCTACTAATTAATCCCGCAGTATGCGGAACCCTCTCTCGCACTTCATGAACCCGACTTTCGACGCAGATTCTCTACTTGGCTTAAGGACACTGGCATTTGAATTAATACCTCAGACACTGTAAGCGACGCTAACAGCATTTCTTCAAAGAGCCCTGCATAAAATCTCATCAAACCCTTCTCGCCTCACACATCGTTCCTAATTTTGGCAAGTTTTAGTTGGTTCTCGAGGGCTTGTTACCACATCGAATTAGAGTTTGCATTTCATTCGCATTGACTGCACCCAAGTATCAATGTCTGTCTCTATAGCTCATTCATTTAGTTTTAGTGCTTCCAACTGAATCACACTGACTGCTGCATTGGCTTTAAAATTTATTTGTTCTAATTTCGACTACCTTACAAGAGCACGATCAAAATTACATGATTATGGGTACAGTCAATTAAAACGTCCTGTCTGTTGGGCTAGAGTTGTGGCAGTGCTATAATATGACACCTGATTAATTGCAGCGAGACGAGTCCTTGCAGCTTTACTGTTTTCATCCTGCTCGACATTTAAGTTTACAGTCGGAATACAAGGCAAGTGACAGCAAGTCTTATTTGGCAGTCTGCTCTTCATCCAAATTTTGTGGAAACTTTTAACCAACGAAAGCAAATTTTGTACCATTTGCAAATTCATCAACAGACCGATCGTTGAAATTCACCATTTCCAAGTCCAGGCCACGTATACGATAAGAAAAAATCTACATTTACAAACACTCACGATTTGCATAATTTGACCTGCAATTTTATTTTATGCGAAAAACCGGCTTTATTTGGATTGCGAATGATTGAGGTCTGCACAGTTAATGAGGACGAGTAACTCAAATCGAGAGTTGATTCTCGCAATGCTTTGTACTTCTGCATTCATCCCACGAAGTCGGACACAAATACGACTTGTCTTTGCCACTCCTCATCATAGTCCCTGTTAACATGTTGTACTGTTTACTTTGTTTCGAAATAAGCATGCATGTTTGTCTGCACGGAAACAACTGAAGTGTCTGCTTTTGTTTGTAATTTCGCATGCCTATTTGGTTGGACGATTATTTACTCAACCTACCGTTCAACTAGCCACCTCTCCACTTACCAATCAACCCACCTGATTGGCAGTGAATGAGGTGGCTCCGAGGCCAATTATTTGAGTGCTGTGGGGAATATCAAAGGAAGTTGTCGGTGCTATTAAGAGCTCATGCACATCGCTAGTCACCTCTTTAATTGACCTGTCATTATAAATTAATTTGTACATTTCTCAGCCCTAGAGGATGCGAGATGTCAAGAGCGGAAAGAGTCTAGTGCAAATTTGTGGTGATTAAAATACTTCTGGAGACACCTGTGAATCATCGACGATGTGAAATTTAATTACAAACTACAAAAGAAATGCGAAACCCAGGGATCTCAGGTTCTTATGTTTTATTTGTAGGGAAATAACATTGAGATGGTGAGGCAGTTGTAAAGAAGGGAAAGGGGAAAATCGAATAGAAATTTTATTTAGGAACCATTTATTAAACGAACGGCTTTTCTATGGAATAGATTCAGACCTTAGCCTACATTTATGCATATTTTTCTTAAAATAGTTCGGTAATACCCCGGAGAACTGAAGCCAAAGTAACAGAGAATGCGAATTAAATCGATTTGAGACCTTGTCTTTGTCTCGCAGTGTATTCTTCTCCTCTCAATCGTCACTGTGATGCTTGCCACTGAGGTAGAATCGCAGAGAGATTCAAGGCCGGTAGTCAAAGCGAACAGGGAGCAAATGGATGAAGCTGCACTAAGTTAAATTGCTTTTTGACATTGAATGCAACTTTTCCGACTCATGGATCTCAATATTAATGCTAACAACATTACATTACATTACGCTCTCATACTCCTTAAAGGCGTGACTACTTGCAGAATGCGTCCGAAAAATGCGTTGCGCCTTTCGTTGGTGGAAGAAAACCATTTCATGGGGAAGTCAAGAACGCCAATGGAGTCAAATGAGGGTCTTTCGTATTCTTATAAATCACTCTTGCGAAAATGTGATTGTTAGGTATAGAATTAGAGAGCAACACTTCTCGATATTTTCCTTCCGTACTTCTTCGATGAGTAGGGATCCCTTCGTGGTGATTTGGCTGTGCCTGCATTGGAAACTGAAATAAAAAATGTCACAGACAGTCTAAGATGAATGTAAAGTACTACTGCTGGATGTGTGAGGTACTTTTGCTGTCGAGGACTAAACCTTGCACAAAGCGAAGGGCACATGCTTGCGCATCGTTGGGAATGGGATTTGACTGCAATTGCTTACGTTTGGAGGAATAAGTAAGTTCATTGTGCACACAGCAATCATGCAATTTTGTTATAAGCTGGAACAAAATTATTTGCAACACTGATTCTAAAATACTTAGATCTTATGGTGGTACGATCCCAGGGAAACCTTATCGAACAAAATTATAGACACAAATATACTAACAAAGACACCCAGAAGCAGTCCAATTTTACAAGCAAAAGAGCTCATTACTTCAAATTCCTTCATTATTTCCAGCATTGTTGGCCTAATTTACTTATCTAGTAGAGACTATCGTTCCATCTTTAATTGTTTGCTGAGCCATTGGAAGCATGCAAATATGCCCGCCTCATTAATGTGCTCTTCTTGTATTTACTCGAGTTTATACGCATTACCTCTTCTCAACCACAATTATCAGCATGATTTACATCCAAATCTAAAAACAAAATACAAATACTTATCAGCATGGAAGGCGAAGTAGCGAAACACCTATTTTGTAGTAACTGTACAATATGATGGGAAAGTAACTAAGAACGTTAACCCTAACGAAACAGACGAAACAGAAATTTACCGAACCAGGTTTATGAAAACATTTTACCACTAAAATGCATGCGATTCTTGGTTAGATGTTTATTCCTGTCTTTATGAAAGCATTCACGAGCAATGCTGCGGTTTGCAGCCCAACCACTAATGACTGGTACCGGGGAGAAGTGTGACAGCATTTTATGACATGTTTGGAGGGAAAGGGAGCAAGCATTTACATGCACGTGTGTACACTTTCCTGACGAGCAATCAGATGAGGCGAACTGGCTATTAGACTCGCCTGCCTCCTACATGACACTCCGAGATAAGATAATTCCACCCTTTCCCGGTTTGACTCATCCCTAATCCGGTGATGGCACCACATCACTGGAATAATTGATAACCCACACTGGGATAATTTGGAGTATGTGTGGAAACCACAGGGTAGAGGAAAACAGATGAGTAGGGGCTTTCCGCTTCTCGTCTGCTGCGTGACACTGTTCGACTTTTGCGAACCATGGGAACTCTCCAGTTGGTTGCAAACTAAGAAGAACGTTCGTTTTAAGTCTTTGCTAAAATAGAAAATGTATTACAGTTGGTGTTTGCTTAAACCGGATGAAATCCAGATGTCTACACCAAATCAAAAAGGCACACTTCGAATTTTAGTTGTAATTGCCTAAAATAGTTCAGATCACATTCATTTAAATCATACAATTCAACCGAGGATTGCATTACGCTACGTCGAAAGAAGGACCTTACAATACTTCGAAGTGAGCACTCAAAACTGTCTCTCTCTTTTTAATGAAATTATCCATTGTCTTTGCAATTTAATTTTTCCAACCAACAAAAGCATTGTCATTAAGACTCAACACCACATAATCTTCTTTGCTACCTGCCAAGATCAAAATCAGCCGGTTGACCAAACGAAAGTAATTCAAATGGAAGTCTCCAGTGCTCAACAAATTTTATTTTCCTTGGGCTTAAGTAGCAAGAGATAAGCATTCAAAATTTGTTCGAATGCCTTAAAACGCGCATTTTGCTGAGTTGATAGCGGTGCATAAACAACCACCAGTTCTATTTTAGCTACACAGCATTGGCTGTCAAACTGCTCTTAGCCAACAGGTCGGCCACTACGACCATGTTGTATGTTGCAACTGTTCAGACAGGAAGCGTGAATTTTGATAGAAATGAAATATTTAAATTAAATGAGGTGGGTTCCCTGTTCTCACAGTAAGGTGCGAGAGAATGACAGATTATTGAGAGTAGCATTTAATGGCGAAATCTTCCCTTCTCTTGCGAATTTACCCGCAGCGAACTGGTCGTTTAAGCAACCCGTCCATTCCAAATGATCCTGTAAAGCCCTTTATACATCTTGCAGACTATTATAACTCGCAGCACTTTCTCCTCGATCTCTGAATATTTATTTTATGATGACCTTTCTCCTCACAATCTACCCTTAGCAAGTAAACATGCCCTACTTTATGAGAACTGTAACACACTCTTGGGGATGGCACGATAGGAATATTTTCTTTCAGTAGGCCATGCCTCAAGTCCAAGTTTTGCGATTTTAGAAATGCTAAAGCTGCTACCCTTGAATGGGCGAACAAAGTGCTATGGGCTTACGATTTAAGTAGCAATCGAACACTCGGCACATCATGTAGTAAAAGCTCTGCAGAATGGGTTAGCTATTTGCATGTAAGCAAACGCTTTTTACCAATTTGTGACTGCTGAGTGGGCACTGTTGCACTTCTTCATATTTCTTGTGTGAAACCTCTGGAATTTAACGAGGTGTAAGCAAAAATGTGTCCAAGTTGGATTTGAATGTGGGATAACTGGTACACAAATCACTCAATAATTACTCGTGCTACCGTTGCTGAAACCGTTCTTGAATATGTCAGGATCTGAATTTTCATATATTTAGTTGTTTATTGAATTTTGCTAGAGCTGTTAAGAATTTAGGGCTAAAGTTTTCTTAACCAGGGGATCAGATTAAAACATGCGAGGCACGGATCCAATTTGCACTCATTGAATCACAAAATAGAATATTCACACTGAAAGTGCATCGAATGCGTAACAGTGGCACAGAAAGCCATTTTTGGCACGTTCGTCAAACTATCACACGGTCAGACCCCCTTACATTGTTGGAATGCATCCTGGAAGGGTGAGCCACAACAAATATATAGGGATGATCACATGAATGTGAATACAGACGTCAGCCGGGAAGAACTCAGGAGGCAGCATAGTTGAAGGCTCAACGCCTTCATAAACGAGCGGTCACATACAACCAGCATTGTTTACACTCGTATGAGAAAACTAACTTAGCTAATTCGTCGGTTTATTGTGTAAACTACATTCGGCCGCAATGGGTGTTCAACTTGTAACACGTAAAGGGCTCTCTTACTGTTTATGCTGTGAGGAATTAAACAGACCTGATTTCGGAGTTCCTAGTAGTATGCTGCCAATGATATTACGATACGTGTTTGACCTAAAATTGTTTGCTATGCGAATTCGCCAAATTCGGGTATCTTTCACAGAAAAAATCATGCTTAAGTTTGACGCTTGCCAAGAGCAATGATAGATTTACAAAGGTGGTTCTGCGTATGGCAAAGATTAGGAGAGGTTGGAAGCAGAAGTTGGTGAGTTCACTGGGTCAGCGAACCTTCCAAGAGAGCTGCTTCATAATGGGACCGATCTCATCTCAGAGGTACTTTACGCCTGCAGTTGCTTCCTGTTGCATCAGGTGGATGTGTAAACTCGAGGGCTCATCAGATGAAAAATTAATTCCTCCGTTGATAAGAGGAAAAGGAGTTCTCAGGGCTATTCAGACCGTTGATGCAAACGTTAATCAACACCAAATTGCTTCACTCATAAGAATTGGAACCGTGGCCCTTCGGAGTGTCAATGAAAAATTGCATCGATACTCCAACCGAAGCTCTTTTGCCCTGCATTTAAAACATCTACCAAGATTCATTTCAATTGCCAAGCATTACAGTGTGTTACATTGAGAAATAGTTACAAATATTTCAATATAATTTGCGACTGCCTTGATTTTATATCCTCCGTGTACAGCATCGGACGTCTTAACACTTTGAACAGAGAATTTGGAAGCGTTTGATTGTTGTAACTGATTGTTAACTGCAAGTTAACAACTAAGGGAAAATTCATCGCATTAGAGTTCAAAGGCTCT
Source organism: Taenia hydatigena (assembly GCA_036345935.2). NCBI lineage: Eukaryota > Metazoa > Platyhelminthes > Cestoda > Cyclophyllidea > Taeniidae > Taenia > Taenia hydatigena. The sequence goes on along the minus strand of JADWOT020001893.1, from coordinate 492,663 downwards.
GGCCTTGCGCACTTTGAACAACACTGAGTCTGACCCATGATGAAGGCGAATATTCCATGACCTCAATACCGACGTGGCGGGGTGGGTAAATCAGCTCAGCATAACATTGGTCAGTGATGGGCTTTCGCAAGCCCATCATGGGTGTGCCACGATAGTGCCGTCAAAAGAGATCGCTGGCAATCGAGCTATGAATTTCTAGCTACATCGCAGACTCACTTCGTTTGTTCTCTTTTATTTAGCGGAGTTAAATGACTTAGCTCAAATCAGCTTTGCTGAAAACCATTTGCTTATTTGTAATTCAGTGATCATATATTGCCTATTGCCTAATATCATCGGAACCAACTCTACTTCTAGGAACACTTAAACGATCAGTCTCCTCCCAAGTTTCGAGCGGACATGCATATGTCCTTATTCACCTCTTAAGATGGTGCCATCGGATAATTTTGAGTGCGTAAATTTTGGACGTTTTCGGAGGAACTGCCTGACATACCCAGTTACAGGCACCACAATCTGCTCACGGCTACTTCGAAGAAGACATTCAGTTAAAGGTAAAAGGCATTCATCGAGTCTACATATGTGCACTGAAATGTGGATAGAATATTCTGACGACATGACCACAAAACTACTCTGCCAATGAGTTCGCGATTCAGTGGGCAATCCTACGTTTACCGACAAATCCCTTCATCGTGTGGGTATGCATTTTGATCAGATCAGTAGAGAGGGCTTGAGGCTCTAATATTTGGAGGCGCATCTGAGAATGGGGAAGTTAATAATGATTAATGGGTGAGTAGCTACCCTGCTTAGTAAGCCAAAACCAGGATTCCGCTGCAAATAAGCAATCGTTTGCACAAAAATACATGCTGAAAATGGACTGCTGATGTATCAAATAGCAACGCGGTTGTAGAGCTTCCTATGTCCCGAAATAATTGACCTCATTTTGTCTTGTCAGATTGAGAAAAGGAAAATGCAGGCTGCATTGCCATTTGTCCCGTTACTTTGCTGGGAAACGTCCATGTAAAGTCTTCATAGTCACAGCTAATTCTTGCTTGCTATTCCTTGCATGCATAACATTTTGGTAAAATGGATTAGGAAATAACTCTTTCTCTCTTCAATTTCCTTCCCTCCTAATGTGTCTGCGGTGATATTGTCGGCGATATTCGATGATATAGACACAGTCCAGTGGCATGTAACCACGTGCTGCAAAATAAATTTTGAATTCTTGCCGTTAATGCCGTTATCGTTGGCAGTTAAAAGCCTTTTCTGCATTTTCGTATACTTCAAATCCTATTGTCATTTGGTGGCATGCCTTTGACATTGTAATGGCAGCTCCTGCTTCTACGCTAAGAGGAGTTGAAAACCACTTAAACAAAAGCAGCTACTCATAAATATCTATATTGGCCAAGAAAATAACACAAGGTTATTTTCGTTAAAAGACCCATTATGCGTCGCACGAATCATAATTAATTCACTTCAGCCACCCCCCCCCCCTGACCAAAAAGGAAGGACTTGGAGGCCATGAACAAGGCCGGAACCATGACATCAAACGGAAGTACTATCTTCAAAAACTGCTGAGTTGGCATAAGTAATCACGCATCCAAGCAAAACGTAACCCACCATCTTCTCCGCTATCAGGTCCTACAAGATCAGTGCATCAAAATTGCCTGCTGGCCGAAGCAGAAATAAGTAAGCTTTCATTTCGACGTCGGCAGGCTGCCTCGTTGATGGCAGTGTCTGCATCTTTGACTTTTAACAAATCACATTGGGAAAATATCCAGTCGGCACATTATGAAAGGCAACGATGATTAAAGGAAACCCGATTATGTACATTAATCTCCGTTCTTTATTATAAAGTGAACGGCTAAATGCAGATGGAAAGCAGCCCACTTTCATAATCAGATACTTAAGCAGGATCGTAAAGTCGTCATTGTGTTTATTTCCTTGGCCAAAATGGATGATTATGAGCAGCTGCTTTTGTTTAAGTGGCTCTTAACTCCTCATAGCGTACGACCAGAAGCTGCCATTGCAATGCCAAAGGCGTGTCATCAAATGACAATAAGATTCGCAGTTTACGAAAATGCAGAAAAGGCTTTTAACTGCCAACAATAACGGCATTAATGGCAGAAATTTAAAGTTATTTTGCAGCACCTGCATACATGCCACTGGATACATCCGGAAGACTGTTGCCACTTTATTCAACAGCAATTTGAAAACGCTATCGAATTAGGGCTAGACCTTGATATTCATAACTCAAGTCCGCAAAAACTCCCAAAATCAAAGGCTGCAATTACGCCTCGTTGGAACAGAACTACATAGAGTAACCTTCCTAAGTTATTTAACCATCAGCAAATAATTTACTTCTAATAGCAAATAATATTAGTTTAAATAGTGTTGTTGACCGTCTTCGTTCCTACTTTTCCTCTAGCCCTCACCAAGCTGTCTATCCTAAAGTCTCTACCTCCTCATACGCAAACTGGCTCAGTTCGCAGCATCTCCTTCATCCATTCTTTAACCTGCCCATCTTGTGCGTTACAAGTGTGTAATTATCATCCAACCTTTATTGTCTCACTTCTTCATACACTAAACAAAACTATTTTGAGAAGCTAAGGAACAGGCATTCTTGCATTGCACTACTTTCTCTCCCCATTCAGATCCGCCCATGCTTCATCAGAATACTCAGGTTTGAGGATCCAAGCATAGTCGCGTCTGGTGCAGACGAACATGCAGGCCTTCCAGCTGTAGAAGCGGTTGCGAGTGCCACCACAACCTCCGTAGTAGAAGGGCTGGCATGTGTTGTTTTGGGCATCGTAGTAGTAGTTGATGCTGTAGTCTCGGCATGGTCCAGGCGAGTGGGGTTCGTAGCAACCCGGAAATACAGCGAATGAGGCTGTAGAAATTATAGAGATAATCAGAATTTCTTGAGCTCTGAAGCACAAATGGCATGAATGGGTTGAAGCTCCTTCTAGCCAGAGGTACAGTTGTGTAGTTGCAGTTCATCATGCAAGGATGATGGTTGCGCCCAATAAGAAAAAAGCAAGGAAGGAAGATTGAATACCTATGTATAGATTGAAGTGTGTTCATTGTGCCCTAACGAAGATAAAAGTCTAATGCTGTCAGGATTGCATTTGCTGTCGACCACGATGTCTACAAGGTAGTTGTATCGAAGGATGAAATGAGATATTGGTTGGCAACAAGATGTGCGAGTACCGGCAATGCTAAACACTCATCATAAACTGATGACTTGATATAACTTATTGAATCCTCAAATTCGACTTTGTTTTCCACAAGTGAATTAAGACCACGTCCAGGTAGTTGATGCATCCACTCAATTCGTCAAGACAATGCATGCCACCACAAAAGGGATTTCCATATACTTTGCTTGGAAACAACTTGCTTTGGTAAATTTTAACGTGAATCTCGTTTAACTAGGTGAAACATAATCTTACCTTGACAGAGCAGAAGGATGATGCACAGAGCAGTGATTTTGAGCATTATGCGACAAGCCAGATCGGTAGTGTGTCAAAGTGGTCTCCTGTGCGGTCTTTTATACCGAGGTAGCGGAAGTAACTTGCATGAGTTGAAGTCCACCATGGTGCAATCATCTTGCCTGAAATTAGCTGTCAATCCGTCCAAGCAACTTCCGGTATAAGGTGACCCAGATCACGCGATTGCGTGAGCCTTTGAAGTTCTTGCCATAAGGAGGGTCGAGTAGGGAGCGAGTGGTTGCATAGTGGATGAATGTCATTCACTGGATTGACACTTAAAACACGGGCTTGCCCAAATCGAGGATGAGCAGCCTTAAAATCAGAGCAGGAAAGCGAAATATGCGAAGGTCCAATGGTTGCTTTGGAGTTAAGAGGATGTTTTATGGCAACTGGGAAACAATGTAGGGTGCGTTAAATTAAAAGTGCATTCATGATGACACCTACATGAGAAGGTCACTTCTGCACACCACTGGTATGCAGGTCGAATCGAAGAAATGTGAGAGTTTGTAGTAACTGTTCACACAATAATAACAATAGTTTGGAGCTAGGAAATTGGGATAGAAGAAGATTTTATGGCAAGTACTAATGGTCAACATAAAGCATTGAGCCAGTCTAGGCACAGGCTATCGAGCTGGTGGACAGCATTGCACTACATGAATGGAGCGGTGTCCTACAATTGGAATTTTCGAACACACAATCTATCAAACCAATTATACCAGCTCGGAAAGTAAAGATGAAAGCAAACAAGTCCATAGAACACTCAGATGAATTCAGGCAAATCAATTCTGCATGTATTTATAAACTATTAGCCTTCGGAGTAAACAGCTTCATTCTTCGAATGCTCATCACTTGGGAACTCCAAATCTGAGTGGATCATCGATGCATGTCCCGCCAATGGACATTCTGGACAGTCAGACGTAGTTTTAAATGGATGGTGCTTGATGAGTATTACAACAGGTTAGCGATTCGTAACTGACAATGAAGCAAAGCCCACCCTCCAGAATGATGGTCCTGTCGTAATCATTTTAGGGTCCTCTTTAACTTCGACTTGAATTCATATCTATACTTGAGGGTCCATGAAAAAAAGGATAAATCCCCACTTCACATCGTTGGCCTTGGCACCTTCACCCATCACCCACTGGCAAGGACGCGTTTGTCATTAATGAAACCAAACGCATTATATTGTGATGGATTTTGACTAGTGTCTGGTCTTAGCGACAGTTACTAAGTGTGTTTAAAAATACACTTCTTTAAAATAATAAACAATCATCCGTCCTCACGTTGTCATCTTTAGGCACTTGAATAAAGCATTCAGTTGGACTTCGAGACAGACTCATTAAACTCACATCGACTCCTCAATATATGCAGTAAAATGCCTCCAATATTTGTTGCTCTAAGCTGAAGTACATTTTCGCTAACCTCACATGATTTTCTCTCCACGGCAATTATATCATCTAGTCCTTTCAAACTGTTTGATCATTAGGCCACTTTTCCTCTCGTAAGTCAAAATATTTATTCAATCGTTGTTTATCCAACCATTCAGTTACTGAGGAACAAAGCGTGCAAATGTGAACTGTTATTGTGCAGCTTGTTTCAACATGCAACAGGAATTGCCTAGGAGTGTTTCAGAAACAAAGCGGCCTAATGATTTGGTGAGGAATCATTTCTATGCAGCGAATCCTGAGGAGGAGAAGTTCTAGAGAGACCAGGCATTTTCGGGTGTGTCAGCATTCCAACCTCAGGATGAGACGTGCTTAGTCAAGTAGCATCCTCATTTCAAACTCTCCTCCAAATGAGCTGCTTTGAGCTACTTACCCACTTCAAGTCATGCTGCTGTTAGTTCACGGGCTTGTGGCTTGAGGAGCACGAATCGACCGAAACCCGACATTGAATTGTCTTTCAGCCTATGCACAACATTCACCGACTTATGCTCGACTCGATTTGCTCATTTCTAACACAGTGAATTCATCGACTATTGAGATTATTGTTGCCGGTGGAATATTAACATGGTATCTGTTTGCTAAGACATTAAGTGCAAGACGCTGAAGAGGATAAAGAGAACCGCCACAGTCACAAGTGAAATGTCCAGTGGGAGGGATGGCTAAGCTTTACACCAACTATCGAATTGACGAAGCTGGGATCGAACACGCCGATTTCATAATGTTCCTATGTTTATAGTTATGGAAAGTCTAGAGCAGGCTTCTGTTTTTGTTGTTGATACTGCCACTGCATTTGCCTTCGACGTGCTTTAGTTTAATTGAAGGGACCACCCACTATTGCTTGGGCTTTTATGTCTACTGACTCACTGCCAAATGACAATTTGCATTTCTCGATGGCGAATGGGACGTGCCAGTGTAATGACGACATGAACAATCCGAAATGCTGCCCCCAGGACCAGGAACAATTGCGACAACTTAGTGGATCAAACGTCAAACAGCCGCATAGATTGGCCCATGGCCACTACCCCACTAGGTGGTATTTGGGGCAAGGAGTTTGCCTCACTTGTCAAACGGTGGGCTAAAACACCCGCTACCTTTGTTGTAGTGGGATTTTACTCTCTCCTATGTGGCTGTTATGATGTAGGATGGAACATCTAGACCCACAATGGTTCTGATTCCTTCCATTATTCGCCTCACCCCACAGCCTGAACGTAGGATTTGCGAATGCCAATTTGTGCACATTTGGTGACTGGGATTGTGGGTGCTTATTAGTCATATTTAGACAAGTTTGTCAGTGTCACGCATTTTTGCATTTAGCGAGTCGTAGGTGAGCATAATCTGCCCATGTGATGTGGTTAAGCTTGGCTACCTCCAGTTATGCGATTGTTAGTAGTTTGATTTTTCCCCTAAAATGACGCCACAATGTCAGACTTGGGGCACCCTTTAATGAGGTACAGGAAATTGGAGAGTCACAATAACATGTTGCAGAACATACGACCCAGTTCTCTTGTCTATTTTAAAACGGCGTTAGGATTTATGACTGCTGTGCTTGAAGCATGGTAAGAGGGGCAGTTATTTGAAAAGAAAGCGCTTAGTTGTTCTTTGGCAGCAAAGACTTGAGGCAAGTAAATGCAAATAGTATCTGACTCTAGTTTGTAGCAAAGAGCCTTGTGATAGGCGTGCTTCATATTGAGCTGGGAGTTGGTTGGCCACCAATACAAGGGGTTCGTTTTGTGAGTCCTTATTTTCATTGCAAAATGTAGGAAGAACCCTAAACAGATCCTACTCAAGCATTTGTGATTGTTGGTACTTCTTGGTCTGCCAATATTTTGTGCATTCTACTAAATTTTTGACCATTCGCACCGAATTTGCACAGCCTGGGAGTTGGTGCCAAAAATATTTCGGATACGTTTCTGCCAATCGTACACTTCATTGCCAAATTACATTCGTGATTCCAGCAAATCAAATTGTAGATGTTTTTTTAATTTTGGACTTACTTTGCTGTTAACTCACTGCTTATTTGCAGTTACCATTCTTCGATATCAGAAGGACGTAAGTTGCCGTTGTTGAAGCTCTAGCCTAGTAAAAATATACAGGCACAGCTTCACCTCTTTATAAAATCAGCTACCAAAGTCAAGGCAGGCGCAATCTATGGCACCTGAAACACTTTCGACCAGTCATTCTGTTAGAAATTATTCTGCCTCACAAAAGCAAACACATGTATTTCACTGTTTTTCCATGCCACAAAGTCTGTCATGGGATAGAGGCAGAACTGATTTATGCAGCCGTTGGATTTCAGAAACAGAGTGGTTTGCAACACTGGGGTGGTAGGCAAGCTTATGCCCACCGGACGAGGTTTGTACATTCCAGTGATGATCTATTCAACTCACATGTTGTGCCAAATCTTCTCTTTAAAGCAAACGACTTATTTATTTAATCGAGCACAGCATCGCATTTCGTATTAGTCATAATTGAATGAGATGATCGCAAGCTAGTGAAGCTGCCATTATTTAGTCATCCACGAAACTTTCACATTTGGAATCGACTTATGCGCATGCCTTGATGCAGACCGCCATCACCCCACGCAGCCTATGCAAGATGATGGAGTTGGCAGAAGCCTGAGTGAACATAGCAGTTCTGGAGCTTTGGTCCTTTCGTCTTCCTAGTTTAACGACTCCAACTATTGCTACGATTTCTTTGCAGAAGATCTCAGCAGACATGACTGCAATGAAAGTGACTCACTGCTATTCACATTGGAACACAGTATGATCTGCGTAAATGGAGGTCGCCTAATAGTAGACGTGTTCATTTCTTAGAGTTTGAATAAGTGATGACAATGGTGGTAGAATGATGCGGTTCTATTACTGTTGCATATGACGCACACTTATCATGTGCATGCGTCCTCTGTGAATTATCTTTGCCATCCCCTCATCTACTAATCAGTGTGGGTTTGATTTTCCAGCTGCAGCTACACAAAAGCTTCCAAGATGAAGGTGTCGGCATCGACAACCAAGAACCAGCTGCTTTTCAGCCTGGTCGTCTTTGTTATTATTCCAGACCATCTACGGCAATGCGCTGAACCTCAGAAGGGCCATCCACTACTAAATATGGAATAAGGAGGCAGCTGGCGAGTAAATTGTAGCCAGTAGATCCTTTGCGAGCCTAATTATAGTAGTTTGTAGACTCACATTGCCATATGCAAGCTTCTTTCCGACTACTTCTCAAGCATTTCTGGCAAGATGTCCCTCAGTGAGGCTTTTTTAGAAGGTCATGTAGCAAATGGAGCAAGAAATTTGCCTCCGCATGGGATACTTGCTACTAAAATTAACAAAGCCGACACAGATGCAGTGGTTAAATGGCGAATATTTGGCTTTAAACCGTCTTTGTGTTCCTCTGGAGCTTCCAAAGTTGAGAGTTTGCACTTCATCCATGTACTCTAAACCTTTTGATTGAACAAGCAAATGATCATCATAACTTGCTCATTTGTATTTCGTTAGATTGAAAGGACAGACGATTTAGTTAGGCACATCAAAGCAATTGATGATGGCCATTCAAATGGTTCTTTCATCTGGCTTGCCTGATGAGTGACTGCTAAAAGATGAAATTGGGTAAATATGCGGAGCTCTTTGTCAGCAACATCCCCAACGCGTTCTTTGCACAAGTCTACTTAGCTTATTAATGGCTATTCGAAGCAACAATTCATTTCAGAATAAACGCCTCACTATCCAGCATGCCTGTTAAAAGTGAGCCTTGCCATGCCAAAACACTAGCTAAACTATTAAATCTCACACTAGGTAGATGTGCGCATGAGGTTGGAAGCTTCCAAAAGCTTAATATGTGTGTGACCTTGTTTGTGGACATGTGGAAGCTTTAATATTAATCTACACTTCCAACTGCTTCCTAAAGTCTCCTGTTACGCAAACAGTAATTCACAAAGTCACGGTGGTGCATAAAAGTAACGTGCACTTTCAAATACGTAGTCGCGGGTCTCCCTAACCTCTGAGTTTGGATGATGGACCACTTTGGTTTTAGAAAAGATGAGCCGCTTTCATTGACGTGCTTCAAGTGTCATAAAAGTGAGGTGTTCGTTGTCGCTGCAATGCTGTTCAATGCACTGCGTGCAACAAAGGAAAAGTGGTACTGGTTGCTGGTGGATTCCACACGACATGATACGGTTCAGTGATAGACGACAACGAATCTCCATGACTGTCAACCTGTTCACTTCTTTCACGGACCGTATAGATGATGCTCACGTTCTGGATTCCATGCCAGCTCTTCAAGCTTGGCCAAAATAAATGCCAAGAATTAACAAAGCAAAGTGTTCTTTTCAAGTTTACTTTCTTTGTCAGTTAAGTTTCGAGATTTCGGATGCCGTGCCACGTCTCGTTAGTCATTTGAGAGCTTGAAAATGAGTTCAATAATTGCTTCGGAACTGTCCACTAAGTGTGTGTGCCTATGGATGTACATTAACTTCAAACTTTATCTGGCACAACCAACCACAATTCCTACTCTCAAAGTGTGATGGCACTTCCTAGCAGTTTTTGTCTTCGCTATCTTTTGTCGCCGCATTGGGCTTACTCACTGGCCTAGTGAGCAGCAGTTGCAGCCAAAGTGCTAGAGGAAGGGAGGTGGGAGCACGCCTAGTCACCACCTTAGTTGAAATGCGCCCGCTGCTTTGTAGGTATGTGGTTTTTAATCAGCATGAGCAAATGGCAGGTCTTTTTGCTCCCATCTCAGAAAGAAAGTGCTGCCTTTATCATGGGATAGGTTTATTGGCAGAAAGGAGTGTGTTTTCCTCCTCGAGTGTGACTCATCGTGTGTGTCCACAGGTTGAGGAGGAGGAATCCTGCACAGGAAACAAGAAAAATTTACGAGTAAAAGGGAGTACAGTCTGGGAATGACATTGCTTATCTGGGCGTAATTGTGGCGTAATTGATTGTCGAGTGTGGTGTGCCTTGTCAGCAATTCAAAATAACTGCCAGTGCCAATAGCGCCTTAACTAATAGTTCAACTGTATTTTCTGGCAGAACTCATTGTTTTGTTGAGCTTGGCCCTTTGTCTGTGAAAATGTGCACTCGTGATTGCCTCGCAAATCAGCGATTCGATCTGCTTTGGTCTGATTAAATTAATGTTCATTAACGGATGAATTTGGCTACATGCTTGACCATTCAGGGATTAAAAAGCCAGAAGCTAGAAGTTAATAAGATGAATTCGGTAGCCTCTTAACAACTGTGTCTTCCACACAATTGGATGTTCCATTCTTGAAAACAAGAATGCTTTCGTAATTACTGGCAGATTGTGTGATGTTTAAGTCTAGAAGAGGGAGAAGACACAGAGACAAGCAAACCGAGTGGCTCCTCACCGCTGGAAGATAGCCCTGGGAGAGCAGAAGAAGTATTCTACACTCTCAAAAGAGAATTGACAAAGTGTAAGAGGATCTGTAGTTATTGCCGAAAATCATGTTTGGAAATGTACTTTACTGCATTTAAGCCTTTGGCTGTAAAATTCCACTTAAATCACCTGATAGCCACCGAGTGAATTGAAAACTAATGAGATTTAATGACTTTGTGATTGATAGGCAGAGTGGCAGTAAAGCAGATGCAAATCAAAAAGGCGTGGCATTTCCCATAATGCATTCAAACACAAAAGCTGCATTAACAAAGAAAAAAGTAAAAAATCATTCAAGGTTAGAAATAAAGAAGGAAGCATTACATTGCAACAAGGAAGGACTTGTATCAAATTCAAATTTAAAGGCTGGGATGCGCTAAATTATATAAAGAGAACATGAAAACCAAGCCAAACAAATCTCACAGCGAAACGGAATACTGAGTCGGTCATCAGTAGAATGAAGGAAATTGGAAAAACTGTGGAATAAATAATGCCAGATGGCTCTGGCAAAGTGAATAAAAAAACGCAGCACAGAGATTTTGCAATTGATTCACCTGTTGGAGGCAGCTTAAGCCTTTACAACGAAAGACGCACCGATTTACTGCGAATTCGCCCTACCTCACCTCATTTGGTGGCAGATCTCACAGGCATGGAGGTTCACCGATGTCATGATCACCCTACAACCCTTGCAGACTTTGCACTACATTGGGCAGGGTCTGAGTGATGAGGAGGACTTTCATTATGTGCATGAAACTAGCTTCCACTCCATCTCGCCTTTTGACAGTTTTGTGTGCCCGCGAGTCAACGCATTGATTGAATTGTCACTTAGTCGTTGATTCGTCAAAGATGAAATTAGTGATGTGTGAATCAAAATAGTAGGTATAATGGAAATGTCAGCCATTCTATTTGCATCAAGCAAAATCACAAAGCAGCAAAAATAGTCAGGGAGCATTGGCATGCCACCTAATCACCCTGCATTGACTAATTGGTCACAGAGAGGGAGTGAGAGCTCTAACCACTTCTACTGTCTACTGTGCTATCATGCAGTGAATCCTTGCATGAGGTGATGGACGAAAATGTAAAATGATCAGACTGGGTTGTTTCACGTCAACTCCATCCACCCAAACTCGATTACTGCGAAAATGAGTTATTTGGCCACCGACCTTACAAACATTTGCTACACCATCTATAACGAAGGCATCGGTTCTTAAACAATCGAAGGGCGAATGTCAAATATCTTGATGTATCCCATCAAAAATAAATAGATATATCCATGACCTCACTCTGCGTTGATCGCAGCGTGGTCAAAGACTCACAAGTGCCTTTTGATTTACGTCATTACGCTTCGAATTGGGGTGGAGTGAGACAAAGCGGAGTTAAAAGTGTCGTACTTAACCCTAAGCACCCCGTTCGCCACTGACCACAAGCACAGAAACGAGACCTTACTTAACCTACCTCTAATGACTCCGCTTTTGGCTGAAGCTCACTCTTTTGTTAAACTAAGCCTCCTGTCGGCATTAGTGAAAGAAGCGTCTTGAAGGTGGTGTTTTCAAATTAGCGCTGGTTGAGTCTTTGCAAGGAAACCCAATTTTCTTCCCCCAATAGGGTCACATTTGACGCGCGCCCAACTTCCTCTTGCGTTGCGAATGAATTTCTTTAGCACAAACATCTTCTGGTCAGTTGATCTGCGTGAGCGAATGAGGAGACTAAGCACTGTAACACCTAGCTAAACGGTGGTTAAGTGACGTTGCAACGGCTTCCATCGCCTTCTTAGTTAGTTTGGTACAAAACAGGTCTCCCCAGCCTACATTCGTTGACTAACTGATTTGTTCATTCCATCATTCCTCATTTTACCAAGTCAAGCCATTAAATGAGCTAGAAACTAGTGCTAAATTTGTAAAACACGGGGCTCATTCGACGGCAACAAATGCTAAGGCATCGTATAAGCATGGTTTGATGGCTAATTGTATAGGCAACCTATGAGCACTGCAATTATTTTTAAGGCCGCCTCTTCCCTGCCTTTCATCTTAGCCGAATTTTATGGCTTTATCCAATCTTCAATGAGAACTGACATGATCTCTTCAGGATTGAGCGTCCTTTCCTGCAAAGTAGCTCATTTGCAAATCCTTCCAGCGACAATGAAAAAGTGTTTCATGTGTAGAAACACATCTTGTGTTTGCTTTGGAGGCTTTCTTTGAAATGCGGTGTGCTTTTTGAGCAGACATGAAAAATGAATGAACTCCAAAGTAGCCGTGTAGGTGCGTTTTACTGTTGGAGGATTTAGAGCGCAATTTTACGACCCTCTCAGGTCCGCGCTTAACTGATACCATCACGAAACGCTGCCAAAGCCTTTAATTGTTCCAAACTTTGTCTTCTCGCACAAAACCTAGCGAGTAAGCGAGAACATTGAGGTGGGTGAATGGCCATGGGGATGCATAACGCTCTTGGCTGGCTTCGAGCGGTTGCATCGTACCCCGCTGAGTGCCGAAACTTGCCCATGTTTTGATTGCTTATTTGTAATTGGAATAGGTTGAGCAGCAATTGAAGGTTGAGATAACTTGTCAACGCCGTCTGGACTACCTCGACTGTTGACTAATTAACTTCCAGTTCAATTAGCTTAAGAGCCAATCAAGTATGCAGCATTATAATAGTATGAGTTAATTAAATGTAATTTTATGCACAAATTAATGCATGCTGTTGACTGCTCAACGAGTGACTGGTCGAACAAACGAATCCGTCTAGAGTAAGCAATTTTTACAATGGCATAAATGAAACAAATTGTTGATCGTCTTTTGGACGTCGAAGTGAATCTCATGCGGTCGACTATTTAAGCGACCGTTGCCTGACACTCGCAACAGTTGAAGAGCATCCTCAGTAATGCGCTCAGACCACAGAAAACAGTTTAGGAATTTTTAAATTCCAAAAGTATTTTGTAGCTATAGTGCTTCTTGCAGGAAACGCCAGAATCACGGTAGAGGATTCTGGTTCACCGGCATACACTGGCCAGAATCCGGTTTCCCCCAAAAGGTTACAAGATGCAGTATCCACCTCAAGGTCAATCTGGCAGACAAGCAACGGTTGCAGTCCATCAACGTAAGTATTTGTACTGACATTTACCTACAATGAACTGCTATGTTTTATTGTATCATTGTGTGACACTGCTGTCTAGGGAAGAGGCTCTTTCCTTCCTTTCCGATGGTAAGGAGAATGGTTGGGTGGAGTTAAGTTTTCAAATTTCTCCAACTGTTACATTGATTCCGTCCGCCTGCGTGCATTCAATCAAAACGCTTAATTTGAGACTTCTAGACTTCTGATAACGCTGACAAAAATAAACCAAGTTTGCTTCCACTTATAAGGCTAATAAATGCATCAACCTGGTTTTACTAAAAGACGCTTCGATTCAACACGTTTGTCACTTTACATTCACATTCATTTCTCATGAATGAAGAACAAAGTCAGGTAAGACATTTACGATCTCACTGTTTGGGGTAGGTATGAAAGGGAGGGACAGCGAATTCTCGGGGTTCTTACCACCTGACCAATGTTAATGACTAGGCACACGATGGCAATTATTAGGACCGCACTTTGTAAGTGCACAGGGTCGTTCATGTAAGCACCGGAAGCCTACAACTGTGCTCTCGTTCTACTGAGTTGCACCGAACAAACCCAACGATTTGTGGATTGTTATTTCTGAACGGGCATCTCTTGTACTTCCATAATGCGCCGTCCTTTGATGGTCCTTTGAAATTGCTTTGTAATAACAGACGACCAAATGCTTATCCAGTTTGAGTAAACTCAGTTCTGTGCACTTGTCACAACTACTTGAAGGGATATCCAACCACATCCATTCATTTGCCTGCGTGCATTAAAAATTGTGAGTAAAGGTCAGTTGCCTTTCCATTATTTTAAACTTTCTGACCTTCAGAGACGATTAACCCCAAATTGACCTGACGCTCTCTGCCTCACAAACCGAATTCAGCTTAGACTCTATACATTGGAAGTTCATCATACTTTCGTATGAATCCAAAGTATCCACCAGCTTCCCTTAGAAAAAACAGTTTATGCCACAAAAGTCCTATTCTTAAAGTAAATTGTACCATAATGATCACTCTGAATTCTCATTCTTTGCAATAGAATAGAGGAAAATTAAGCTTGCTCTTTGCACTTATATCACATTATTTATCTGCAATATTATTATCGCATCTTCTTCTTCGTGGGGCCAGATTACTCACTTTGGATGGAGAAATTGGCGGCAAGCTGCAGCTTCTGACTCTGTGAGAGAGGAATGTAGGCTTTGGATGTGGTTAAATCATGCGCTACAGCAGTTTGCAGGACAAATTACAATCACGAAACCTTTATTAGTTACTTAATGCAGGAACATTTGTTTACATTGTGGTTGAGGCTTCTTGTGAACTACTTACTAGGCTCTACTGACCTTGCCAAGGTCCTTGCAACAGTGTTATGGAGTTCACCTCTTACCACTACTATGCCACTCATCCTTCGATTCTTTAACGAGCTGATCTTCAATTGACTGTTGTGTACAAACTGGATTAACGGTTCCGTCTACTTGTCCAAGCCATTCGGTCTCCATTTTAGCGTTTCAATTCAATGCTTGGTTTTCGCAACCAGTGCACTAGTTTACAAATGCTATGCCTGTGAGTTAGTAAATGGTGGAGTGGAAAATTTGAAACAAATGTTGATGTGCTGGGTAGTGATAGCAGTAGTGCCAAAATTAAAACTCTATTCACCAACTACGAGAGGGGCTGCCATTGTGGAGGTTCAAAGCATTGTAGTGTGGACCACAATGCCGCAGAACAATCCACACACCAGTAATCAAGATAGCAGCGCACAATGGAGGTAGCGTTTGCATGTAACATCGAAAAGCGATTAACTGCTCTCTGGGCAGCTTGAAGTGTGGCGCGGCACGGCGTGGCTGGCGCGGCGATGACAAAGACACGTTTTGTGCAAAGGTCAGAAGGATAGTTACCTGTCTAGACTTTAGCAATTTTTCGACGTTGAGTGTTTCTGAACCGTGCGCATTTGATGAGTCGCTATTGCAAAAGTTGAGGTAATATTCGGGATTGGGTGGAGACACGCTTTGATGAGGAGGGCTGAGATCTGAAAACTTGTGGGCTGAATGCTGAAATAAGTTCACCAATAAAGATTGAAAACTGGGTAATTGAGTTTGGTTGGCCTGTTAAGGCACTAATCCTCTTTATCCATGCAGTGGCGATTCCGGTTCAGCTTAACAACTCCTCATATTAATGACAATTTTAGTCCTGTACACAGTGTACATTTTGAAATCGCTGCTATCTCAATAGGTCCTCATAGTCTATAGAGGGATAGATATCTTCACAATGCACAATGCTCCCTACCTTAATAAAGTGCATATAAATAAACAGGCAATAAAAGTAAGGTTTATTGCAACCGTGACCTAGAAAGCGCGCCTCGTTGATGCTTTATTGTATCATCCTCCACATTAATATGTTGCTTTGTGAGACTGGGATCTGGATATAAGAGCTTTTTAAATTGTTGAGATAGTTGGGGTTATCTGACCTTAGGCAATATGGTGGACTAATTCAAGTAGGATCCGCAAAACAAGCGACTGAGAACCTTTATCTGAACAACCTAAGGAACAATAATTGTGCATATAGAAATCTGTGCCTTCTGAAGCACAACCAATATTACGGAGGGAAAGAGAGCACATTCAGAAAGCAGTTTGCAAAACATGCGACTTAAATCATTCATGATTTTCTTTGCTTTATTTTAAGGAAGATGCATCCAAAACGTCATCATTTTTATTTGTTGGGAACCAGTTAATCGCAATTCAAATCAGGACCCCGTCTCTTACTAGTCATCTCTTCTCTTTTTTATATCCCAGCACATTCAAGCGCAAACAAATTTTAAAATTTACTACAAATGGTTGATGCAATCTTATGTTCCATAAACCGCTGCAGGCACGAACAATAAAGCTATAAACATGTATCCGATTGTCGTGCTACCCTTTAACATAGCAATATTCTGGTATCTCATTACGCCGATCTATGGTTCTGTGCTATTTCACTGCGCTGCTCTCATCCATTTCATTTAATAAAGCCCTCAATGCTTCCTTTGATCATTGCTCTCTTTCGACTCCTATCGGTCATCCTCAAAGTTGTGGCTCGACCGTCAGGTGAGGTGAGTTGGCGGCACACGGGGATTGCTGCTGGTGAAATGCCATGCAGTTTGGCAGGTCTTGCTTGCTACGCAATATATGCGAGAGGCCTATCATCTACTATGGCCTTATAGCTTAGTTGCAAGCGTCCCAATTCGGTCAATGGTGTGGAGGTCGGGTGGCCAAAGTTGACGGGCTGTGGCAGCTCATTCGATTTAAGCAAACTGAAATTAAGGCATTGTCAAATTGTGTCTTTCTATTGTAAATAATGTTTTCAGATTTTGTTTTGTAACCTTCTACTTCTCTGGACAGGGTCATTTGACCGCATCCGCATGTGCAGCTCTGAACGCTCAATAAGGGAAGATGGTATGTGCAATGGTGAAGTAATTGGACACGAAGAGACCGACAGGTATGAGGCCCAGTCTCAATTCCACGACATCAACATGGCAACGTGGTTATGGCGGCTGGAAAGTATGCGATTATAATAACCATTGCTTTAATATGACCCAAAGCACACTTGAATGCCGGTCGCACGCTGTTTACGATTTGGTTATTGAAAAGCTTACTTAAATTCCATTGACATACATCTGCCCAACAAGTTTATTTACAAATCATCTTGAAGTTTCGTCTGATCAAAGCACATCCTGCTTCTGAGCTTTTGGAGAGGATGGATCCCTTTTTATCCCACACTGTGCGCGATGATTTCCAGCACATTTCATTTAAGCTAAGAATGCTTTGATCTCCTTATATTTAGTCTTCAGATTTTAATGAATTGGAACAAACAGCGTTTTTGGTTTCAAGTTTGCTCAGAGCATGTTTGGATGCTATTTACTTAAAGCACGCACTTACCCCAAACCTCACTTGTCAACGTCATATCGGCAAAATTGATAGCCATGACAAATCATGAATTAAAGCCCACTCACGTATGCATTATCGTCTGACACCAAGTAGCAAATTCGACTGTGATGAGTGAGTGTGTCGGGCAGGCACTTAGGTCGCCAGTTGAGTGGTTGAGAAATGCATTGAACCTGTAATTTTGGTTTGACAAGGCAGATTTCAACATACAGTCATCACGACACATAAGAAGGAGGTCTCGCTTTACACTGCTTATGTATTTTAGTTTGTTGAGGCGTAGCAGTGCTTAGTGAAGGGCAGACAGTGCCACCACTGGTAGGACTGCCACCTCATTTCATTCCATTGTCACCAAAAATGATGGTTATGACAACACGGCTATCCATTAGCTATCATTCTTAACAACAATTGAATTTTCCCCTTCACATACTGCTCAAAGTATAGAAAGACAATCAGGCAAAACGCGTATTGAGGTTAGCAATGTCCAAGTTTGCTAGAGCTATTGATCCGAAAGGTCGGTTCTATAATTAGAAATCTGACCCATCCCGACTCAATTCGAATGAAGCATTGAATTGGCGAATGAAGGAGGCAGCATTGGTTGTTCTGCATGAATCATCCGAAGTGGTTATAAGCTCTTGTTTTAGCACTGAGGAACCAAACTCACTTGTCACTTTGAAGTTCAAATATCTGACTGAACGTTAAGAATAAGTTCCTTGACCCATCATCTTAATTTGGGCAACTTCGCTCCTGTTTACTAAATTCCAAAATTAACATCTATATGTGTGCATGTCGGACGACTCAAAGTAGTTTCCACAGATGTCAGCACAGCTCACCTTTGTAAAGTGTTGCGATTTGTCAAAACTTTAAAGGGAACTCGATTGCCTGCATTGTTCTTGAAGTTTCCATTGATATCCAATCAATTCAGGATTGATTTCTGTATGGTCTAATACTTCATCCAACTTTAAGCACTTGTCGTCAACTGCCAATTGAAACTAATATGCTTCAAGTATATTTTGTGTTGGGGATCACTTGGGCTAAAATGCACAGTTGGGGAAGCTTTATTTCACATCATTTTGCCACTGCTCCTTGTCATGAGTTAGCAATCATTTAATCATGTGGGTTCTCAGGATCTTTGTATACGGTTCCTTATTCATTCCGCTTGTCCATAACAAGTCTACCTCCACGACTTTCAACTACCTCATGGGAGACATGGGTTGCACGGTAGTAGCGGTGATAAGTGAGTCCCAACATAAGCAAGCTCCTCGGTTTCTTAAGATGGTCGCTAAATCCTGAATTAGATGGTGAGTTCATTACTATTTGGTTTAGATGAACAAATCACAAAAAGTGTCACTTTTCGTTGCTGCACAACAACTGCAGATGAAGCGTCGTTAAGAGTAGATGAGTTTTAGCAACCTTAAACAAGTACCTTTTGCAGGATTTTAAGCGGTGGGTCTTGGTGCTCAAAGCTACATTTGGCAGGATTTAAGCACAAGCTTCATCAGCAGCACTTCATAATAATGATAAAAATGGGAAACCCACAGACTTTTGCATGCAAGAAGCTCAGCTTTCCCAAGGATAGATCTACGAGTTAAGCAAACAACTGCCATGCAGTTGTTATGGCTTTACAACCATTAACACCCGAAATCATATACTTTAGGTGTTTAAGTTGAACCTGAGCTTATAAATTGTCCAGAATGAAAGGCATGCTGCCGCAGTGCTGTCACAAACATTAGTGAGTGTTGAATACGTGCATCCACCAGTAGCCGCTGCATTTGTCGCATACTAGTCAAAATGGCATTATCCAACACGAAAAAATTTTCCAAAGGAAACCCACAGACAAGGACTGGTAAATGACGTTTTAGAGAAACTGTTGAGATTGCGCGCTAACGCATATTAAGGTGGCTGATTTGGGTATCAGTGGTCCCCTTTCAAATCGTCAGCAAAGATTCTCATTTCTAATCATTCTCATTTCATTGCCGGCTGCCATGTTTATAAACAACCTGTCTTTTGACGAAGTCATACGTAAGCCAAACTTGTACGAGTTCGCCAAATGCAATCCTTATGAGCGATCGCATTTTTGAGTAGTTAACACTTTGATGAAGGAAAAGTCGTTAAAACCAATGACCAGGAGGACCAGGAATTAATGCATTGTCCCACTCCATGTGATTAAAGGCGAACGTCTCGCTTTACATGAATAGAACTAGAACTTAGAAAACCCTGTTGCAATTCTCGAAGAATGCGGTTGGTCGAAGTGGTATGTGGGATGCGCTTAATGACCACGACGTCCAAGCCATGACAGGATTGCATGATGTGCGAGCAGCCGTTGGGCCAACACCTGACTAACTACCATTGTCAAAGCTTGGCCACTGCAGACGTCTGTCGATTAACTAGAACGGATCCCGCGTATACTTCTTGCCACACAATTGCAGGGTGAGTTTATTCGTCGAGTGGAAGGTGGTGGTTGCTTCTTCACCATCAACGATGGAACAAAAATTCGGCTGGCTCATGTTTTGCCAAATGGTCCAAATAAATGCTTATTTCTAAACGTAATCGGAGTAAGCATCCAGTGGAAAAGTATTACGTCCTATAGCTTCTTAGTATACGGCATCAGGCAGGTGAATTGTGTGGAAACGATAAACCCAACTATACTACGCTCGCAGATACTAAAACTAACTCAAACAAGCTTCATCTTCCCGCCTTTGAAATCGCATAGTTACGGGACCGTACAAAGAAGGCCATTCAAGAATTTCTGAGAAAGATGTGTTGTTACGTCGGATATTATTAAACTAGTGTAGGCAACTTCAATATTTATTCAGAGAAAACTCAGCACTAGAGAAGTCTTCAGCGAACATCTGTCGCATTTTGAAGCACTGAGAAGGAACATGGCGAAAGGAGAAATCCGCCTGTTTTTCTTCGTGGTCACCAACGCCTGTCATTTATCCAGTCAACATCGCATGTGTTCCACCTGTCCCAAGTTCCCTATTCATCATTGCAGCAGTCCAGTTTTCCTCCTTTCCTCCCAATGCTAATAATGAATAAATGAGTGCGCGTGCTCATGCCAGCTTTAAAATAATTACGTTTAGATTTAAATGATTTTGCCTGTGGCCTTTCATTTATGCAATTTATTGTTAAGTTTTTGGTGAATCTTGTCAGCAAAGCTACAATAAAACTAACAGTTGACACTCAGTGGTGAATCATTTACAATTAGGCTTAGTGACAGAGAAGTCTGAGTTGATGAAGCTGCGAGTTATTGGTGCGGAATAAGGAACCAGAAAGACTGATTATATTCCTGATTGTGTTGAATTACACCTAACAAAATATCGAACCAAAGACAACAATGTTACCATTCATTTGGAAGAACTGCTCAGCTCAAAGCGATAAAATCACAATAGGCAGCGGATTCTCCAGCCTAACTCATGTCCTTTGTTGGAGGTATGAAAGGGCGACGAAGGCAGGCGGCCATTCCATAGTGCCTGGAACCAACTTAGGAAGAGGATTTCAACTACGACGTAGGGCATCAGAGTATGGTGGAGTATTTTCGAGCATGCCTTCGAAGAGGTGGGCGCCCGCGGCTTGTAGGACAGTGGATAACGCCAGCGACTGTCTAAATGAATGCCCTTTAAACCACCAACGCATGTAGGTCTTGTAGAATCTATCATGGGATCTGCTGGTCTTCTCTCATGTTAATTCGACATCATATAAGTTTTCCTGAACTACTTTTCAGTTTACAATCTCCGTTTTAAAATGATCTCAACATTCACGCAATTTTGAAAGCAGCATTCACAAAGTCGAAGATAGTGCTGAATCAATCACTAAAAAAGCATCAAGTTAAGCGAAAAGTAAATAATTTTGCTTGGCTCATTATTCGAGTTATTTTAAGACTGAGGTGCCAGAGATGACTTCAAGTGATGTCTTGCGTGACGCGAATGATGAGGCAATTGGTTAACGCCCGCACATACAGAGGAGATGGAGCTGATAATGGGTTTCAAAGTAAAATGCATTAATTATTGATGGTAGGTTACATCCACATATTAATCCTTGTTCCTCTCTCCTCTCACGTTCGTTTTAAAAACACCTCGTTGTTGGATCACTTGCTGATGGGCTAATTTGTGCTGGGGAATAGTCATTGCATTTTGGAGTTCCATAAGCAAACAAAAGGCCTGAGATTACCTCCAAGCAATCCGCTGCATAGTCTTGGTAGTGAGCCATAGCTAGATTAGTTTGAAATATGCAACACATACCAGAGAGATTGGATAGAGCTAAGAAGCTGAATAAGGAAATCTCGCTTACAGGGTCGTTGGATCCTATCAAAATAGCCATCCAAAGGGCGGTGCCACTCTTACGAGACACAGTAAATTCTCACGGGCAGGTTCTCGTGCTACAAAATACGATGGGTAAGGAACGTAGTCTCATTGCACAGGACACCGAATCCTCAGTCCACTGTGTTATGCGAGCAGGAAAGCGTTCAAAAAGAATCGTCTATTGCAAAATCTATAAATCTTCCTGCATGAAGCACGCATTTTACCAACTCTGTCTTTTAACTTTTACAAAATCCCATTCAGATTATGTACATAGCTGATGAATGGAACGCTATATTGACGATTCCGTACCTGAAATGAATTGATTTAACAGAATATGGGGTAATCTATGAGTAGTTGGCAAGGGACGAATGTCGTCCAAGTTGCAACGCTTTGCCTACATGAGGAATTCGAATTCTCAAAGCTGCGCAGGATATGTTTGAGTCCTATTTTATGACCCACAATTATGTATGTTTTTCGTGGAATTGTCGTTAACTGGTCGGGCTGTTCTAGCATTAATTCAGTCCTGGGGAAAATTGAAGTCTAGTGTCGGAAATAACGCAGAGCAAGGAAGGCGTCGCCTGCTTATTAAGGCAATAAGTCTGAGGCACCGAAATCTGGTGGCTTTGAATTGCGATTTATTTTATTCCATTAGTGACGTTGTGCCCCGTCGAAAACTTAGGCAGAAAATTTTTGAGAATATACTGTGCTTAACGTTAGGTGGAATGAAGAAGCGCTCTGCGTGACCAAGTTTTGTGTCCAAGAGAATGTGAACTTAGTGTGTATACACGAATAAGGTCTTTTTATGGTCACCTCTGCCACTGATGCAGGGTAAGTAGAGAACAAATTTGCCAAGACATAGTGATTACGCTTGAAGCTGAGGTAAAGTATTAAGCGTTGCTGTTTTGCAATATGATTTCCTAACTTCCGTGAGTAAATGTGCAAAATCTGCGTCCTGAGGCATAAAAGTCGTACTCTAACATATCAATTTCCTCCTCCTTCAAGGTCATTGGGTGTACTTTTGGTGTGAAATAATCTATATTTCCTATAATCAAGGTTAATTGACGGCATTTCCGTGGCCTGTATATCAAATGTATAAAATTGCAAACGGTGCTTGGACAAAGACATTGAGTGCAGTGTAGTGTGGAAAATGGGTTTATTAACGCAAAAGAGAACTTTTTGGAAGGTCAGTGCTTGCCCTCACCTGGCAAATCGGAGATGTCGACGCAACAAAGAACGTGATGTGATCTGACCACTTTTCACCTTGCAGTCATTCGCCAAAGCATTACTACCACACCAGCACCAAGAAATTGGCATAAAATGCACAATTAACAAGCAAAAGTGAGTTGCTCTCACCCGTTGGAATGGGATTATCTTCCAACCTAATCAAACCTTCCAAGCATCTACTGTCTCCACTAATTAATCCTTTAGTATGTGAAATCTTCTTTCGCACTTTATGAACCCGATTTTTGGCGTAGATTCTCTACTTGGCTTAAGAACACTGGCACAGACACTGGAGGCCACGCTAGCAGCGTTTCTTCAAAGAGCCTTGCATGAATCGCATCAAACCCTTCATGCCTCATACATCATTCCTAATTTTGGCAAGTTTTAGTTGGTTCTTGAAGGCTTGTTACCACATCGAATTAGAGTTTGCATTTCATTCGCATTGACTGCACCCAAGTATCAACGCCTGTCTCTTTAGTTCATTCATTTGGTTTTAGTGCTTTCAACTGAATCACACTGACTGCTGCATTGGCTTTAGAATTTATTTGTCCTAATTTTGACTACCTTATAAGAGCACGATTACAACTACATGATTTTGAGTGCAGTTAAATACAGCGTCCTGTTTGTTGCGCTAGAGTTGTGGCAGTGTTATGATAAGACACCTGATTTATCGCAGCGTGACGAATCATAAACGAGTGGTCACATACAACCAACATTGTTTACACTAGTAGGAGAAAACTACCTTAGTCAATACGTCGGTTTATTGTGTAAACTACATTTGGCCTCAATGAGCGGTTAATCTATAACACGTAAAGGCCTCCATTACTGTTTATGCTGTGAGGGTTTCAACAGACCTGATTTTGGTGTTCCTAGTAGTACGTTGCCAATGATATTACGATACGTGTTTGACCTAAAATTGTTTGCTATGCGGATTCGCCAAATATTGGGTATCTATCACAGAAAAAATCGTGCTTAAGTAGGACACTTGCAAAGCGCAATGATAGATTTACAAAGGTGGTTCTGCATATGGCAAAGATTAGGAGAGGTTGGAAGCAGAAGTTGGTGGGTTCACTGGGTTAGCGAACCTTCCAAGAGAGCTGCTTCATAATAAAAGCGATCTCATCTCATAAGTACTTTACACCTGCAGTTGCTTTCTGTTGCATCAGGTGGATGTGTAAACTCGAGTGCTCATCAGATGGGAAATTAATTCCTCTGTTGATAATAGTAGAAGGAGTTCTCAGGGCCATTCAGACCATTGATGCGAGCTTTAATCAACATCAACTTGCTTCACTCATAAGAATTAGAACCGTGGCCCTTCGGAATATCAATGAAAAATTGCATCGATGCTCCACCCAAAGCTCTTTTGCCCTGCATTGAAAACATCTACCAAGATTCATTTCAACCGTCAAACATTACAGTGTGTTAGATTGAGAAATAGTGATAAATATTTGAATAGAACTTGCGACTGCCTTGATTTTATATTCTCTGTGTATAGCGTCGGATGACTTGACATTTTAAACAGCGAATTTAGAAGCGTTTGATTGTTGTAACTGATTACTAACTGCAATTTGACAACTAAAGGGAAAAGTCATTGCATTAGAAGTCAAAAGCTTTAGCATTGTGCGCAAAGTCTCATCATTCGCATGTTTATGACCCCCTTTGCTTGCAAACTACGTATGTGATCGAATAACTTGTTTTATACTGGCACCAAAAACTAGGTCACCATCTTAGAAGACGGCACCTTAGTGCCCATTTGTAAGCAATATCAAACCACAGGCCGTGTATCCTTGAACTTTCCTTTTTGACAGCCTCATGTCACCTAAGAGGGTTGAATATGGCAGGTTTCATATTTTGACTACCGCTAATTGTGTTTGTTTAAATCAATTGAAATTTGTCAACTTTTTTTAACACCAGCCGGAGAAGTTAGTTCAGAAGTAAACTTTATGTGGAGGCAAAGGTAAGTGAGACCGGTGCACCCAAATCTGGGAACGATTGGGCTTTGAATTTATTGGGGGCTTTAAAATTTTTCTTGTGATAATTTTTGCCAATCAAATAATTTAACAAGATTTCAGTTATCACAAATCAGCTTTGACCCACGAGATCACGAGTTAAACTTGACCTTCTTAAGGAAAATTAATAAAGAATTTATTTTTCAAATAACAAATTCTGGTAAAAGTATAATTTGTTTTGCTGCGAAGATAGATGCCGATCTTTGACAAAATGTTAAAAAGTAGTATTCTGTTATTTTAATCTTTATTTTGAGCATTCATTCTTTCAAGAACGACTTTACGCTCTTTCTGATATAGCTAATCACGAAAATGAACTGTTTTGGTAATAAGTAAATAACACACAGCAAATTGACTGTCTTACTAGCTGGGGATAAGCATAATTGACGAGACAACTGCCCCCTAAATCAAACAATTTTCTTAAATCATGGGAAGTAGGAAGGTTGACATTTCACAGAAGAGCTAATTGTCTACTGAAAAAGATGTATTATCTTCGACTATTCACTTAGCAAAGAGTGATTAGGGAATAACCAAAATCATTTCATGCCTCTTTAAAACATACAATTCAAGTCCCTCGATGTAGTCCTACATACAGTCTTGTGGTTAGCATATGCCAAATGCACCAAATAAATCATTCTACCTACCTCAAAATTTACCAATTAATCACAACTGAAGTAACAAGGCAACTATCGCTGAAGAAAGTAGCCCTTCTGTTAAAAAGATCGACACCGTTTCAGCAATGGGGTAATTATCCTTTTTTAGCCCCCTAATCAGAAGTAATTATGATAAAGCGCTTGGCATAACTCTCGTTGTTGTTCCTGTTTCTGCGTACGTCATCGCTGATGTTGAAGGGGGAGGGCTGCAGACCTGCGAAAAACTCTGATGCCAATGTTTGGTAGCAGCGGTGGGGAAAAATTGGGACGCTGCTATAAGGGCAGTTAAGGAACTACAAGAGGTTGTCCCCTTGCTAATTTATAAGGCCAGAAGGGGTCTCTCTGATCCCAAGTATTTCCATTTTTATTGTTACTAGAATTAAAAATTGCAAATGAATAGCAAGAGTTGGTATATTTTGCACCCTAACCTTCACGCAGTGTCATTTGATCAATAAAGTTACGCGTCCAAAAGGCAGAAAAGCCTTTTGGCAAATAAGCAGACTTTATCTGCTGACCGGATTCATAATTCTAGGGCTTCACAACGTTACATTCCTAGTTCAATTGTCCCGAAGTGAAGTGATGCGCTTTGATTACCGGGAGGAAATAAATGAAAGAGAAAGGTTCAAACAAAATTCCGCACTGCAAGCAGTAGATGTATATTATCTACTTCATGGGATCACTCGCTAAAAACATTGGTTGCTCATCCTTATAGTGCATAGTATTCGAACAAAGATTTAGTGATGACGTGGTTGAAGGGTGAGAGAGATAAGCGACATGAATGGGAGGTTATGACGCCATTGTATAGGCTGATTTATGGAAGACTTTGTAAACAAATTTGGACCTATATAACGATAAAACCAATAACGATTAAAATTGTTGCACTGGTTTGTTAGATTTGACAGCTAATACTTTTGCACAGTTTATATTTACAACTACTTAATGCACCCGTATTGAGCTACTAGCCCCGTGGCTTTTGAAAAAGACGGCAGTTGGTGGTGAGTCTTACCACGTATCGAATAAGAGGAAAACTAAAGCCTTGAATCATAAAGTGATTGCTGGTGAAAACGTCACCGTGATCCAAGGCATCCTTTACACCATCGTTCCGAGTTCATCTTTAATTGGATGCACTTCGACCATTTCGAATTCTTCTTTTAATCCAACTGTACTGTACCTTTTCCGCAAACCCAAAAAAAATTAATTTTTTTGCCCAAAAAATGTTTTGCTAAAAAAGTGGTGGAAGCAGAAACCCTTTTTCGGAGGAAAGAGCAGCTCGATTTGCACTACTTCTCCTTCCCCTTTATTGTGCACTGGATGCCTCATTAATCTTCCACGGGTGTTTGGCAAAGCAAAACACACAAACAGCACTAATTTGGACGACAAATACTGTGGGTTCTCGAGGAAAAGTTAATGCAATTTTGTGACCATTCAGTTAAAACCATGAGTACAAACTTAAATTATTTCAGATATTTCCAACAA
Organism: Taenia hydatigena; assembly: GCA_036345935.2. NCBI lineage: Eukaryota > Metazoa > Platyhelminthes > Cestoda > Cyclophyllidea > Taeniidae > Taenia > Taenia hydatigena. The sequence continues at coordinate 465,691 of JADWOT020001893.1, read as the reverse complement.
ATTGTGGGTTAACAAGGAGTTAGGGTATGCTCACAATGAGAACAGCAGCGTTTGTTAAAAACTTTTTTTGAACAGTACAGAGAATCCCTCAACTCACACTCTTCTTCAGTCCTTTAATGATTCTGGCAAAAAAGTCTCCTCGATTTGCCAATAAGCACTTCAGAATGGAGGCCATGTCACGCCTCTGGCATTTAACCACGCCTGAGACACTCTCAACTTATTCTTGCAAATCAGTAAATAGAAGCGTCTGTGTTGAGAATCTTGCCTCCTAATTACGTCGGTTATGAAGAGGACAGAGTCCGGGCACATGGGCGATCTCATGCACCAGTTTATAATAAGGCAGTATTGCAAGGAGCTGCTCTGGGTTTCTCCGCATGTCTCAGCAAATTGGTGAAAAGGGTAAAAATTAAGCGCATTGTTTCGTTATTCATTGGTTGCATCGTCAATATAGGTGACTACAGGTGCAGTGAAAACTCATCCTGGTGAAATATGATGCCGCATTTGATGCTCCACAATGTGACATAGGTGAAACCCAAGACGCTCCATTCTTGCGGCAATTGTCCTCAAACCAACCACGAATGAGTTATGATGATTGCGGCTCAATTATGCCTTTCGTGAAGATTTTTGTCAAATGAAAATTTTGTAATGTTCTCATGTGTTAACTAAAATGGCTTTTGTGATGTCCGCCAAAAGTTGCAAGGAGTGCCGCTAAAAGCACATTTAAATTGACTTATAGCAAAACACTTCAAGTTAGGGCTCCAAATTCAATAATAACAATGATAAGCGGAGGGTGACAAATGTATTTGTTTTGCTTTTACGCCCTGATAGCTGATAGCTGAACTATCTGCTGTGTTTAGATCACGCCAAGGGAGAGACAATAGTTTGCAGCAGTGATACCTCCAGACACGATTAAACGCATTCAGTTTCTCAACACCAGGACAAATAAATGAATGGCACAATGGTTCCACCCACTGCCTTTCGCCACCTTTAGTGAGCCCGAGCATGTCCTCCTCGTAGCTCGCAGCATATTAATCAGTCCTGATAACCAACACCCAGCCTATGCAATGTCTAGGCTTAGCTGACGCACGACCTGCCACCGCGAGGTCTTACAAGAGACGGTTTATTGTTGTGGCAATAGTTGACACGGTTGCTCGTAGTTAACTATAAGAGCAAATGGGTTCTACACTGAAATTGGAAACAAATCTCCATGTTTCAGAGGGATGACAAATCCACTCCTTAAAATTCGTCTTCTGAACCTCATGAGCTCAATAACTCCATTCAAAGTCAAGCACTTGTCTAAAAATGCATTATATCTTGTCAAACGCCACTCGTTTTGGCCGAGTTTTAAGTCTTCATCCCATACTCTCAAAGTAAATAGAGTAGTAAGTTATGCTGTTAATTCAATAAGGCTGTAAAATGATATAAGCAAAACATCTTCCGACGATGGCATACAACGAATTCGCCAATTCTTCAATCCTAATCCCATTTACTTATCTGCATTATCAAATAACCCCTCTCATGCTGAATTGACAATGGCATGTCGATGAGGTTTGGAAAACACATGATTTTCTACTTTATCTTCCCGAAAAACTTGAGATATTGTATCTGTACGAACAATCAACTGTCCTCGACCTTGGGTCTTCCAGCTTTCCAGACTTAATTTCCTCATGCTTTTATTTAGAAAGACTTTTGAAATACCTACCAAATACAAGTTAAGAAACCTGCAAACTTGATGTCCGACAGTGTCAACATTTTTGTGAAAATCAGCGAGGCATCTGTCAGAAAAAGGTGTACGCCTTTCAAGGAAGCTTAATCAAGTGAATTGATATTTTGCTTTTGATCTCCGGTTCCAAAGGCGCTGAAATCTTACGATTTCAAGGACATAAAAGAACTTATCACTTTTAAACATTGGATTGCTATCGTATCAGGTCATTATTGTAAATGCTTCCAACTTTTCAAACTTACATGCCAAAGTTAATAAGTGCCCTATTGTATCGTAACGCCAATCTTATTGCTACGCATTCCATTGTTTCATTTTCCTTAAGATCACGCTTAGAGTCCTTTCTTGTGTTCTAGTATGATTTGCTGAGACGCTATTGGATATCTTAACAATGGCGCTAAATTATCAAAGTTACATTAATCAGCAACTGATGATGACTGAAATGACATTGAGTTTCCTCACGGCGAGTCTGCTAGAGAAGGCTTCTACATTCTGAGGTGATTAAATTAGGGGCATACTTCATTTGGCATAACCCTTTTCCTTCTTAGGCTAACTCCCTGACTCTCGTGTGGACAGTGAATACACCACTTGATCATGTCGATTCTAACATTCATTTGACATAATTCTTTTGCCTTCCAACTTTTTTTACATTGCTAAGGATGATTGAGTTTTCCAATGACTGCGTGGTTATCCCTTTTGCTTTCCTATTTACTGTTTGCTGATGGAACCACTTGAAACTACCGAATTATAGGCACACAAGCTTTTCTCATGATGCAATTACGAGCGTTAAAAGCGTGCAGTAAAATAAAGTATTAACAGGGTGAGGGAACGACCAGCTCAGCAGTGCATCGTGTTCACCGCGAAGAATGCACGTAAATCTTAACAAGAATTTTCTTTTAAGTTACTGTTCCTCATTTGGGCAAGTGAATAGACATATGCGGTTGTGCTTGAAAAGGAACTGATCTGTAGCCATCGATGATTAAAAAAGTGGTGGCACAACCATGCCCCGCATCGCTGTAGTTCCACTCGTATTTTCACCGCAATATGAATGTCTCACTATTCGTCTGTAAGTATGCAATAAAGTCAATGGATATTTCAAACGCCTACTGATATTGCAATCAGTAGGAATGCAATATAAGAACTGCAAATTGGAACGACCTCTCATGGTAACGCAACATTGTACCCTACTCCAAGAGATAGATGAAAGCTTAGCCAATTAGTGCAAAAGATGCGCACGTGTTAGCTTCAAGAACTGAGGATGATCAGTCCCCACATCTCAATTACTCGAATCAGAAATATCGGCTGACTTCGGTGGACATTCGTGCTTGTCCAACTATGAGATGGAAGATTCTGAGCCGACCACGGTCATCTGTTGTTGTTATGGGCAACGATTGCAGCATTCGAGATAAGTCAGTTTCTTTTGTCGTATAATTGGAAATGAGGAGTGCTTACCACAAACTAAAATTCTTTGACCATTCGAGAAGCTGCGCTGCTGTGGAGATACTGATTTGAGGCTTGATGGATTGAAGGAGCTTGTCACCTCAACTAAACGAGCAGGTAAGGCTCGCCATTTCTCTGTCTATCCATTATGTTGAACCAAATTGGTGCGATCTGCAAATGAAGGTTCCACAAAAGATGTAAAATAAAATCAGTAGGAAAGAATAGGCTCATTTAGCGTAGCTTCATCAACTAGAAACCAATCACGCGCTTTCCACTTTTTCAAGCATCCATTCTCAACTGGATGCGAGGGAGAGGAATAACATAAATCTGTTGTCTACTGCAGATGTAGATTTAAGTGCATCAAGATCTACGTCGCGCAAACGACTTTTTTCTTACGAAGACGCGCAATCACTGCGACTTTGATTGCCTTCTTTTATATTGTTAGCCTGTGTTACCTAATTTTTCATCCAAATTATGCATCCTTTCCTTTAAATCGCTAGCTCTTTTCACTCTCTTTATTTCATGTGGCAAAAAAACAAAGGCACCGCCGACAAGTGGCCATTCAAGGCTGGTGAGTGCATCATTAAGGCCATCGACTCATTGTTACCGTTTGCCAGTGGGAAGAAGAGAGTTGTATCAGTAAAAGTATGCAGAAAGGGCTCAAATTTTATCGAGTATCAGTCCAATTTCTGCTTGTTTCTCGAAATGTGGTGACACTGCAATCAAGGGGAAAGCATAGTCTTTGTCCTTAGATGCGCATTAATCTAATTCAAAGGCATGCGACCTGGCGGTAGCTGGGTTTACTTGCGGTTCCTTCTTTTCCACATCGCTCTTCCAAACTTTTGGTGTTACAAAGCTGGTTTGTCGCGAAGCGCTTTGTACACGTGGAGGTAATGTGGCTATGCCACATGAACGAGACGGATATTCCTGCGCAGTTCCTTAACAGATAATAGTCGTGTACATTAAAAACCCCGCGTTCACCTGCGCCTCCTTCTGCATAACTACTATTCACTCTCTACTACGCTTTCCGATTCCAAGGAACACAGCTAGGCTCCTACAACGACCAACATTTCAATAATTTCACGGACACTTATTTTTAACCTAATACCACCAGCGTCTCATTAACCATTACTTTATCTCATTCACCTTCCAATCAAGAAGTGAGTGACTGTGCCTCCTTCTTAACTTCACACACACCAAAAGTATTCGATAAATGCTTCATAATGAAGTGAAATCGTAAAAGTATGCACAGACCCATAAAATCCACCTTTAACCTGCAAGTTCATCCAACTTGATTAATGCGCATTCGTAATCCAGCTTTCGTTTTCATGCACCATATGCTTTGAGAAAGTTAATACTTTTGCTTTTTTGGGAAAAATAGGTGTCCTCCTTATTCGACCCCATTAATAACTGTTTGCTAATCGGGAATAGCGTGGGGGCAGCACTCGTTTACTAGCAGGGCAAACTTTTGAAATCAAATATAGTAGCTCCTAATCAAATAATGTCCGATCATCAATACGTATTTTGCGGTAAGCAGGAAACTTTGTGTCGGCAAGGCGAATAACTGGTGCAGTAGCTTCTTTCTTTCAGGGTTTGCACTGTAAAATCACAAATGAGTTTTTTTGAGCAGAACTAACCAGAGGTGGTCATTGACCAACAAAACAAGGAGTGACATGGTCATCACATCAGTCGAATAACGATTAGAGGAGAACCTGGTGGACTCGTTATCGACTAACGAAAAGCGAATGAAGAGCACTCAAAGCTCGTTGTTTGGCCATGTTATTTGCAATGCGTTACTTGGTAGTACCGTACAAACGCATCAAAGAAAAGAGGGGAATGCACACGATTCCCATTCGTGAGTGCTCTAAGAAAAGCACCTTCTTTGCCTTGACTACTTGAGCGCCAATTATCAACAGAGGAATTCGTCTATAATTGCTTCTAACTAAAGTAAGCCCAAAAGTGATGCTTTATGTTTAAATATACATCTCATGCTGTGTCACAATGCCTTGTCTTACTTTTGTTTTCCTTCAGTGCATAGTCAAATTAGTCGGTGAAATGTGTGGGTTCATCGAACAGACTTGTCGATTGCCTGCTTATTACTACACGGTTCGCAAATGTGTTATAAATGCACTGACAGTTTTTATCAAACATTCTACCCTCTCTCCTTTTCCTTCTTTCACCCACGTAAATAAAAGACAACCTTCTAGTACTCTCGGGCACGTTATCCCCACCGCAAAGGTAGACACGTTTGGGTTTCTGGCGCGCAGACCAGGCGTACCTTATCGTCAGCACTGTAGATTAATTGTGACTACAAGTCCGAGTGTAAGTTTTGTGGTTTACTTACAATCACTGAGTTCAGATGCCCACAAAGAGCGTAAAAATTGTCTTCACTTAATAAAATGTGTCACGTTTCAAATCGTGGCACATGAATTTTTCTCTTTGTGAATCTTCAACGATTTATTCGGCCAAATTTTTCACATTCATCTACTTATTGTTGAGTCTTGTGTTTCTTTAGCATCTCTTTTTCGGCTCTATTAGAAGGTAAGTTTGGATGGACTTTAGGTGTTTAACAGTGCTTATTTTTAATGTCCGAAATTCGTATTCACCACTTTATGCTTGAACGCTTTGATCTCAATACAAGCGAGAGTAAATCTTGAGACTCTAACAGACTGATCGTCACGCAGCCGCACCACATAAGCACTTTACGGCTCATCAACCATGTCGATAGTGCATTGTATTTGCCTGCGTTCACAAATGACACATAATGGACACTCATTCGAGCATTGGACATTTTGCACCCTTCCCATTTTGCTAAAAGCCGCTGTCAAATTACCATTGTGAGCAGCTTTGAAGCATTGGGAGGACCACGTGTTTTGAGCCATGGCAAACCCCTCTGACGCGCATAATCAATCAGCGTATACCTTAAGCATGTATCAAAGATAAGGCAATAGATACCTTCAACAATTCACCCACTGTACCGATCCTCTTATCCGTCTTCTATTGCCCACATTAATGACTACGGACATCAGGCATCATTATCCAAGTGGCTGCTACTTTTAATTGGTGCATCGAGAAGTACGTATTTTATATGGTTTAATAATGTCTGTTTGACCGATATTGTGACTTCCACTGCAGCGTTTCGAGGCTCTCTTAAAGGCAAAAGAAGGCAGAATACTCGGTTAGGATATATATATATTTAATGGGCAGAAGAAAATTGGCTGCCGGCGTGGCTCGGAGGCCAGCCTACGCAGCTAGGGCAGTATGGTCACAATCAAAGTATTACAACCGCCAAATTATCGTCTGCGTATGTATAACGCTGCCTTACCGGTCATCTATTGCATTAAGGTATCCTGCCAAACTACGCATAGGCTGTTTTGTTTAACAAGGTCTACAAGTTCGCGCAAGGGAAATCGCATGGTGCATCATTGTCTCCGTGTCGACGTATCTCCATGTGAACACTTCAGAGGTCTTCAAGCATGCCTCTCAAAAGATGTAGAGCTACGGATATATGCCATTCCAAAATATTAGTTGTGCTCTGACGTCTTGCCTGCAATGTTATTAGGTGAGTTTTGAGCAAATATTATGAGCGACAGCAAGTCGAGTCGCTTCATTTGAAGCTAGCTTCCAAATGCGCATCACCCAACAATGAACATAGCATTTGCTTGCAAAAGGCTGTCAAGTAAGTGCAAAATTAATCTGTCCTAGCGATAAAAGGAACTAATCATAGTAAAGTAATCACTCGGTGTTAATTTTGAATTAAACATCATTTAAAGATGCATAACATGATGTATCGGAAGAATTGGAGATGGTTAGCTGTTTAGCGGTGAATGAAGTCATGTTTCTTTCAAAAGTCTCTATTGGCACCTGCTTTTAAAATTGTATCAATAGTCTCCATCGAGCCACAAAACGACTTTCAAAGTGACTCATTCCCTACGCCACCCCGTCGTGTGAATGATGTGCTCAAGTGATTTAAAGGTCACGAACCGGCGTAAACATTCCATCAGGGTAAAGGTATGTGTAATCATGAGAATTCACGCGTGCTTCTACAATGCACGCCTCGTGTGGGCTACCGATCTTTTCCATGTAATGGCCTATGCACTAATAGTTCGACGCATAGTAAGCTCAAACACTAAACGCATTAAAATTGACTGGCCTTCCTCCCAGAGGCCAGCCCAAGCAGAAGGGTGTAATATGGCCGCCTAAGTCACCGGAATCGGCAGTCAAAACAAGCAAGGTATTACGGTTGCCTTCAGACACATCCAACACCCACCTGGAGTTATCTGGGCTTATGAGATTTAAAAATGAAGGGTTAGTTTTGCAGAAGACTAAAAACGGTTTTGTTATCAAAACTGCATCGTTAATTATTTTACTACTGCATTAAAAGCCCACGCTACGTCGCGACTGTGCCATTTTATGTTGTTTGTGGACTAAAAATTGACTGACTGAATGATTTGTGGTCAGAAGCAGCAATGACACTGGAAAATTCATTGCTTTCACTTGCTTGTCGTTAGTTGTTCTAAGCACCCCCAACCACCGTTATGCGCTAAATAATTAGTGTAACGGGGAGCTCTTCATCTCTTTATTTCTATTGCCACCATCTTCGAGGATTTTAGCAAACACAAACCAGACCTCTTGAGCAGACTGCTAAAAGACCAATGAGAAATGTCTTCTTCTTCTTCTGAAGTGCAATTCATTCATCAAATGTAACTGGGAGAATGGTAGTACAGAAGCTGTATGGCTTCTTTATGACGACATCCCATACACTAGCAAATGCACACGTGTTCAATTGATAGACTCGATAGGAAAGATGCCTCCTGCAGATTCATTTGGGAGGAGCATTGACTAGGCATCAAAAAGGGACTATTTGTATGTATGTTTAAAAGGGCCTGACCATTTCGCAGGCAACACGAGACTAATGGAATTCGACAGTGTCTAGGGAGATCGGCGACTCCTCTCCAGACGTCTCTCAAACCACCTCTTCACTACTTGTGAAATCCCAAATCCTCGTACGGCTCCGCAGAAGGCTACTCTACTCTAAGCTGAGTTGTGTGGTAAATAGTTCTTAACAAAGGGATGTGCTCTTTATCTACACGAACTTCCTCCTTAAACGACGCCATCTGGGTGGTTAACAAACCTGATACCTATAAATCAAAGAAGCCACAGCTCCACTCCGGCGATGACGTGGGTTCCAGTTTAACGGTCTAACGCTTGTCTCAGTAATTACCAGTGACTAATCAAAAGTCTGCGGGCATACAGGTGGACGAAAGCGTACCTAAATTAAATGGTTAAACCAAACAAATGATCTGCACAACTACATTTTGATAGTTATTTGAGAGTGCTGCACTGTAGGCAAAATGTTGCCTAGTAGCTCGGAGAAAATAAAACCTCCTCATCACTTTGCTTTGTAACAATGAAAGCGTATATTTGTACGAGTGGTGGGGATCATCCTGTTTCACCACCGAGTCTAAGATGCCAATTGACCGACTAACTAGACTGAGTTAGCAAAGATAGCCGCAATGTGTAGCTGCAGCAAATGACGCTGACACAAAGCATCGTGAGTTTGCTCCACTCTGCATGCGAGCTATTCGCTTGGATGAGCCCACGACGTCTATTAAAGTCTGATTTACTAGCCTAACCTGCAATTTCTAGAAGGTAGAAATGCAAATTTCTTTGCGCCGGACCTCCAAACAGCAATATTTATAAGTATAATTGCCTAATTTAACGAATTAATCTAGTGTTTTTGGCATACAATTCCGTCTTTTCTGGGGATATCCTTCCCATTGCTTAAAATCTTAGGTGAGCGATACAAAGACTGGAGCATGGGAGGGGTCGAGAACTGGCCAGTGATGACCGCACTTTTGTGATATCAAACAATGACCCCATTCCTCGCGCTTTGATTCCTTGTGCGATTTTAGCCTATCTGCTGTATGGTAGTAAAATTGGTCTACAGCGAGAGCTTCCTTTACATATTCTGCAACATTTGATGAGGTTGCAGCAGCCTAGCACATCTTTTAAGCGATGCAACAAGAAAAACTAATTTTGGTGGAGTAGTATTCTTAGTTGCACAAAGCACGCTCGGAAATATCCTGTTTAACTAGAAGTTCACCATCGCAAATTTACGATTGGCGTGAAAGTGGATATCACTGGAGCAAGTGGCTGGCCCACTCATCACTCATCGAGGTGGCACGCGATTGCTGTCGCGAACCATACAGCTCTAAGCTACAATGGAATAAATAGTGATCGCTAAACTACGGTCTCTGCAGCCATTCCTGTGAATGGATATCCGAGGTCTGCAACTCCCAACCGACGCCTGACTTACCGGTCGGAATGTGACACGAAATGCAAACGATCGCTTATAAAATGCCCACAACATCCTTTCGTGTTTTGGGTCAGCAGTGACAAGGTATGTGGGCTGAGGGAGCTGAGGCAACACTTCCAATAAACCTTTTAGTGTTGACAAGTTCCGCGCTCGGTCCTCCTATTTACTCCCTTATTTCACATCTTAATTCCTTTCGTCAGAATATTTGATCTCGTAGAAGCGGATACCAAGAACTTGGCAGATTCTCTCCTACTTGATTGGCTGTGCTAGAGCTTAGTGCTTGTCTCCTGACGAGTGTTTGACCAAGTGTGAGTATTCAGTGAGCGAGACTGCGATGAAGACGTCTTTGTTTGCTGGGGGTTGAGTAAGCATGGGTGTGGCACAGCAGACGCCAACGACATTGGTGGCTGGCTTGAGGGGTGAGGATGCCGGACACCAGACCGGACGTGTTCTTACTTTAGTATGCTTGCAGCATCTGGCACACTTTACACTCTCGTTGGGCATTAGTGCACAAAGCACGTGATATCAGCCAGTTGGGAGGGACTAGGAGGGAGTGCGGCGTTGGAGAAAGGCAGTGAACCAGGCATAATCAAAAGACCAAACACAATGATGCATTATCCTGCCTTTTGCACCACCCTTGGGAGTAAGCCTAACTGCGACGCCAACTTCATGGGCTTGTGCTGTTTGAAATGCAGCTGCAACAGCTTGTTCGTGTTGGCATCGCGTTATATGGAGCAAATTGTGAAATTTGATCAATTTGATCGGTGATACGTCATTGAATGAATGTTCGCGAAATTGATGAAGACTGTCGAAAATAGGGAGTTAGAGAAGCGTAGTCATAATGATTTGCCCATGTCTCCTCATTTATACGCTTTCATTTGTAGCGGTAATAACAGGAGCTCTTAATGATTAGTGGTTGTCAAATGTTATTTGGTTTAATCTGTGCTATTTCGGCTAAAGGACATTGGGAAGATCAGTCAATTTTTATGCTACACCCAGAATACTCTCACCTCTCCACTCGTTAATTCCCTTGCTAAGCTATTATCCACCATTTCGTAACCTCATTTTGCTAAAACTTTTGTACACGCGTCAAGAGTGTGACTCAAGTTTGTTTGCTGTAATTCTGTTTCCATCTTATCTTTTAGCGAGGTTGATGCATATTTCTCAAAGCTATGCATGCTCCCTTCGATGATTAGTTCATTTATCGAGATTGTCGGGGTAGAATCCTAACATTTGCGCAGTTCGACTGCAGATACAACTTCTACTTATGCGAAAAACCAAACTTGTTGTGGGATGAGTTAGATGTGATAGTGTTTTTGAGACATCATCATCCAGAGTGTCTATGTGACTGCCACGTGATTCGCGTAAAGCATTCAGTGATCGTGTGAAGTAGGTTTAGGTCACGGGATCTTATGTGATTAAGCCTTAACAAGGTGTCTACGGCTAAGTGAAATTTTGTTGTGTTGCGGTAAGAAATCTATACCAATCTGCGGATTCTCTACACTATTCCGTACAGAGACCCACAGATGCATAAAAATAGGGATAGTCAATGAGCCACATTCAGGGCCAGATAAGACTTCTGGGAAATCTCTACACCTTAGCAAGCGAAAGTGTGCTAACAAGTCGGTCGGAAATTCCTTTGCGTTGCTTTAGACAGTGCTGGTGCAGTTCACCCTAGTAGAGTTGTTGAAGGTAGGATTCTCGCAAAAGTCTTATTATAAGAAGAAAGACACGACCAGAAATTTGGAGCCGTAATAGATCGTACTTCGCATTATCTCAATCAATTGGACGCTGTGTAAGCTAGTCACAAAGGATGAAGCTGAGGACGTGGGCGTCACGGAGGTAAGAGAAAGCGTCTGTATAAAGTTTACGAACAACTAACCTTTGTGCACAATGCTTAAAGCTTTGGGTGAAAGGGTAGCTCAGAATATAGGATGAAGCAAAGCTATTGCTAAGTCGAGAGTACTCATCCCGGAAGCCCTTATGATCGCAGTGATGAAGCAGATTTATGCAGTGCCTTATTTTCGAACCCTAGCGAATTTTGATGAGAGGCAAATGAGTACACGCATATTATACACTGCTTTGACGCTGCTAGCGTTTCGATGGCATCCACGGTGGTAGTTTTGAGCATACAACAGACCGATCACCTAACACTACTGAGGTTTCATCTTTAGTGGGTGAGAACATCGCATGCAGAGAGTATGGCTGATTCTAATGACAAGGAATAAGTCAGAGGTTCTATATGGCCCAGGTTTCCGACATCGGTGCAGGGGCTTACAGCACCAACTTTGGGTTACTCGACGCTAATAACCGTCGTGTTAACGCAATACATCCAAAACTATTGCGAAAGCAACACGGAAGATCACATTTTATTAAGAAATGCAAAGGAGTCTGTTTCAAATAGGACCTCTTGACATCTTCTTAATGTGTGGAAATTTGTTTCATCAAATGCTGCATGATCGGTGCGTTTTATGAGGTCTCAAACCATGACTGTACTGCATAAGCAACAGCATTATGTCAATGACAGCCATTAATTATCACAACTTCATGAGTGATTTTCAGGACTTCGACACGAAGTATCCACACAACATCAAATTGCGAAGCAACTTGGATTTTCTAAACATGGACTGATAAACACGTCTTAGGATATGACACGACATTACTTATCTGGTGCAGTGTTAAATGGCCCATGGTTTTCTGTATTTGAGGAGAAGTGCCGCCTCAACGCGTGTAAGATGCAGGAGTGCGTATTTATTCCAAAGTCGGTGTGTGGGCTAGTCCACTAACGCCATACATAGAGGCAGATATTTTTGAAGATATGGCTAATCTCTTTCAAAGTTCATGAGAGGCGCAGCAAGGCATTGGTGTTGTCGGTTTAAGGCAGAAATGTTGGACTACATTGATCTATAAGAGCTACACTACCCAGTCAGTGCGCAAACAACATCAGGGTACTCCGTTAATGTGCCCATCTATAAATGATGTGAAGCCACCCAGCCATCAGCACCCACAGGCAGAGGTCGCTTGGCGCAAATGCAACAGAAACTAGTGAAGAGGCTACGTGAAAGTGATTGCTGTTTGAGGGCTGTCTCATGAAGTGATTGAGAGAAGTGTCTCCTGAGACTTCCGATGACTAGATAAGATTTTATTGTAGCTTCATCGAAACTACCTTCTCCCACATTTCCCACAAATCCAAACAAAATTCGAACTTGGCAATTAGACAGTCGTCGTCAGCTCAAACTCTTCTGGAAGAGCGCCTTAATTTTGAGCATTGCATTGATATAACTTTCATTAACCTCCGTGTATTCTTCATCCCATTTGGTCATAGATTTCGTGGTTTATGGAATTTGTGTGCCCTTGATAGCTGATAAGCAAACTTTGCTTAAACTACCTCAATTCGATGCCTAAAATGTTCTCTCTTTTGGTGACATAAAATCGATTTTAATAAATGGTCCTTTAGATGTTTACATAACCAGCTTGCTTCAATGCAAGTAGCAATGACAAAGAACGTCTAATGCATATCAGGTTTTTCCCAAAAGTCTCTTTTATCTTCCTACTCAAGTGCGCCCGTATGCAATCGCAGACGTCACAACACCAAAGGTATGCGTCGGAGCCCCAGATTAGATACCCAAGAAACCATTAACGTTGCCGCTATCGTCATTACACCGCTGGTTGAAACCTTTCAGTTAAAGCCAACTCATAAAACATAAACCAACCATCCCACGAAATGTTGATGTGCAAGCGTGCGCTTACTCAGTGACATTGGGGTGTCGGAGGCAGTTGAGAAACTCCAATTGCGGCCAGGTCACATAATCCTTTATATGTCTAAACATATCCTTTTGTTTGCGATACATATTTAAATTAGAACCAGATTTTCTTGCCTACTAACTCGGTGATAATAAGCCATTGGTGTTTTGTCCAAATGGAGTGACCAAGTGAGCTTCCAAGCATATTGTCGTTTAAAATTTGTGGATTCACATAAAGCCTTTGACAATTTTATCTACAAAACTACAGATTGCAATGATTCCACGCCTAGAGACAAGCTTCAGTCTCTATATTACTACTATATAGGCAGCATTCAAGCCACCCCTGTTTTCGCCCCAAATCTAATTTAAAACATCTACTCAGCTCTAATACGATTGTTATGTGACATGCGAAATTGATAAGCATTGTTTGAAGAATTGCTAATGGGGTTTTGCGACATCTTTCTGCATTAGGTCACATCAGTTTATAAGGCAAATTACACTGCTTTTAAGGAATTGTTATTTTGTGAGATGCATTTGGTACCAACCTTTTAATGCGACCTTCATAAGCACCAGATACATGTGGTAAACTTGTTAGCACTTGCACCTTTTTTCTGGTGGCGCCGCAGTTGACGCATACCAGACGGCATAGACTGTCATGAGATGGCGTACAAGTAGACCCGATGTGTTTAGCTAGCTTATGTTTGAAATTTTTTTTGCCATTCTGTTTTTATTCTCTTTGGCCAAAAGTGCAGCCAGCTGAACTTGCTCCGTGAGCTCTGTATTCGCCACATTAGTGCAAATGATCTGTGGATAGCGCAATGAGGGAGTAGTGGGCATTCCTTCCGGACACGGGCAACAATGACGGTTAACTTGTGTCCCTACTCAAGTAATAAAGCTGTTCCTCATTTCCATTAAATTAGGTCTTATTAAGAATCACAGATGTCTCATACAATGGTATCGGTGTGGGTTTCAATAAAATAATTTACCACACAGAATTTGTAGAACTTTAAATAGTTTTGGTCAAACTCTACTTTTTCTTTGCAGATTGTGTTTCTACCATCACGGCATGGCGTTCTGCTTGTGATTATATGTTTGCAGAACCTTCTTACCACAGTGGCAGGGGACCCAGTGGCTTCACTGGCAATTTAAGTAAGTTTATAAGACTTAATTTTCTTTGTTTAGAGCTTTCTTGGGGTCAGTGATAAGACATCCTTCTCAATGACGTGACCCATATCACCAAATGGGTTCCGATGCTTTTTGTGTGCTGTTTGCCATCAGCAAAACAAGTCTGAGTCCACAAAATCGTAAAACGTCGTTCGTACAACATTATTAAACCAGTTAGGTGATGCATCGTTGAGTATAACTTTGCCAAAATATGGTATTACCTTTTCACGGTCAGAATAAAGTTAATTTTGTTTTCAGATACGAATGAACACCTTCATTCTCAGTCCGGTGGTCTAATATGGTATCGCAAACATGACTTTACTGAAACCGCAACAAGAATGCGAACTGAATGCGATATACATTAAAAATGCAATTCTTTGTCAGCTGATGCGTGGATTAGATCTATATGCTTTGCATAGCCTTTCTTCCTGTTTCTCAAAAGATTTCAGCATAACCTACTGCAGCATAGTGCTCGGAGTAAAGAAATGACCAAGTTGGGCGTTGTAGTCAATGTAAGCCTCTATGGTTAGGTGAGAAGTCAAACACTCAAGTTTAAAAGGAAAAGTTGGCGAATGTGAATCATTCTAGTAAGTAGGAGTAGGAGAACGCTCACCTGCTAATCGAAGTAGTTGTAGAATCCCTGGACAGCATTACACAGTAAAATCTGGTGCCGCGCAATTGCCGATCTTGCTGAGAAAAGAAGCAATCAGTCATTAAGGCCTATTAGGAAGTCTGAAATTCTGCTACTCAGCATTCCCTCCCCATTCTCAATGTGAGACTGACTATGGGAGGAACGGTTGAGGCCGGCAGGGCTAATGGACCTCCTCTAAGCCCTTCTTTAACCTCGCTACACTCGACTCGTTGTGTTTTGGTTTGTCTCTCCTCTTAATGACGGCGTGCGAAGAGGCTTTGAGATTATCAAACAATGAAGGCAAGGCAATACCTCTGTGTGTTATCCGTGTAGCTGCGCTCCCACAAGAATGTTTTGGACAATGTCACAAATCCCATGATCGCACAGTCTATAACAGAGAATGCGAGAGTTCACCTAGTTTATTCATTAGCAGGTGGAATTATTTATGAAGCAATGTACTAGGCCAATGCCTCTTCAAAAATTCAAGCTGAAATAAATTGAGCAATCGCAGTGTATAGCAAATTCTGAAGTGGGCTTCCACTCCAAAAGGACTCAAACAATTTGATTGAAAATAAAAGAGCTGATGTAGAGCATTAACCGAATGGACACAACGGTCTCAATGATAAGTCTATTCGATCGCATCAAATGGTGGTTGTTAACTAGGTACAGCAAGCCAAAATTTGTTGATGGAGGAGTAACCTTGACGAGAGCACTACTTAGGTTGACTTCTTTCATTAAGGGCACTGAAAACCTCTTGGAACACGGTATGAGATGGCGTGCCAGGAAATATTTTGGCAAGACTTTTAACTGAGCAGTGTTGATAAGTCTACGAAATCTTTCAAATTTCCAAGAAAGGAAACCAAGGCATGTAACAGCTACCATAGGTAATGCTGGCGCTTCCCATGCAGCGTAATAATGCTGAAGGCCAGATAGGTTTAAAGATCACACCTACCACAGGTTCGTGTCACCGACAAAATAACACCTAGCTCAATGGTCTGGCTACCATTTATCTTAGTGACCACCGATGATGTTGATATGTTTGTGCGTAGGCGAAGAAATAACAGCACGTCTAGATCAACTGGCCAAAGTAAAGCAACTTTCTGTACAACCATGCCTTAATAGCTCTATAGCATTACTGTACCATGGGGGAAGCATACTTTTGAAGTCAGAATAAATTAAAGTTTATCATCATTTTGCATTTTGGCGAACAATTGGCAATTTTTACAAAAGAGGTGAGCCATCATGTTTCATTTTTATTGGGTGTGGAACGCAGCTTGACAAACCGATTGCAGCTGATTTGGCAGGTAATGCTGAAAGCGTGGAGATGTAGCAGTTGCCACTGTCATCCACCACTGTAATTCTGCATCACCATGCGTGAGACACAATCTGGTCATACGCACTTATGCCGTTTAACCACCAAACTACACTGCACAGAGCTATGGTCTTATTTCTATCAGGTGATTTCCGGTGTGCATCAACATGATTGCCTTCTGTAGTGGGCTGACGAACCACAAGACTAGGAAGTAAATCAGATCAATTTGGCGACTTTTCAAGGTCACCTGATCCCCTTCACAATGCACTGATGCTGATTGAACGCCTCTTCCACATTGGATTTCTCTTTCTCGGAATCACACCATCCTCTTTCGTTCGTCATATGGATTGGCCACTTGCCGCAGAATATCCACAGAGGAAAGCAAGTGCAGTGGGGCAGTGAGGTGGTCAGCGTGTTGGCATTAAGCGATTGGCATAGTGTAAAGGATGTAAGTCTGTGGATCATACATCCAGTAGTGTCAATGCCAGAAACGGTGAAATTCAGCCTACAGCCTTGGTAGCCTTTCTCGTAATAGAATATTCACAACAAATACTTCTTGACTGACGCTTGAAAACCCGATCACAAAATTGCACGGGGGTTCGAAATTCTCCTGAGCATTGTCCATAAACCATTGGCACCCTTAAACGTTAGCTTTGGCCAGGTATCTGGAGCCACCTGAGTCAACTCAAGAATCCCAGCATATGTTGCATCACTGGGCATTTTCACCGTCGCGGACATCTTAATGGTTTTAGAATGAAGATGGTGGTTGAGTGCGCAACTTCGGAACTGCCATTGGGACGAATCTTTCGAGTTGGCATCTTATCATCACCTAAGACGCCAAGGACGCAGGCGTGTAGCACACTAACACGGCTACATTACTGCCACTCTGCAGAGTGTTCACATGCTGGTTGTAAAATAATTAGCTAAATTCTGGAGTAGTCGCTCAAAAATGTGAATGAACTTGAATGCGTAAAATTCCAATGCGAAACTGTGCTTGTGTCTGCAAATAGCCTCAGGTCTTATACAGTCCACGTTATCGCATATTCCATCCCCTACAGCTCTCTATCCTACTTGTTTTAGTGTAACGGCCTTTGAGATACGTCAGTAACAATTTCGTGACAAGCACGTGGCTTGCATCTATGCTCACAAAAGCAACCCATCGCGGTCTATGTCCCACCCATGCAGGAAGATAGGCTATGACGAAAAAGCGTCAGCATTTCAAGTGGGTCTAATTGACGCAAATTTTACTCGCAAATACCTGCTAGGCAAAGTCAATGAAGTTAAAATGAATTTACGAACTAGTCACTGACCACATGATCTAGGCAATGTGTGTGTGAAGACATTTTAGTTGTCTGCAGAAAGATTTTGCTAGTTGTCCTTGAGGCTTGGAATATGCTTCATTGACAAGAACGCACGTGATACAAATATGGTTTTGATTCAAGATGACAGTAAACTCATTATCCCTTGGATATCTTCGAGAAACTGGATAATAACTGATAGTGAGAGAAGTCTGTGAATCAGTCACCACACCTTGTTGGGACAGGTGTCGTTTGTGGATGGTACTGCTTGTGGCCCACCGCACACTCTAAGCAGCCATGGTGTTTTGGAGGGTGGATGGTGTCTTACTTTACCGCCCAAGCAAATTGGCAATAGACTAGTAATTGCTCATCATCTGATGCACCAATTTTGAGGCCTATGGATGATAGCATTCGGTGTTCGGCTAAGATAATTTCAACCGACAGGCCTACCATCATATGTTCAAAGATATTGAGTCAACCAAGTCATCATATCAACTACATTCAGACTGCATATTTAAGGACCATTTGTGAGGTGTAGCATACGAATTACGTCTTAAGCTTTGGTGTTACATTATTGCAGCACCTGATTTGTACAACAGGAACTTAGTTGTACTAAGTGGAAAATGCATTTGCTTTTGATGCCGCTGTCAAAATCGTCTCTGAATCGTCGGAGAACCTAATTAATAAGTGCAAATCAAACCACTTTTAACTGTAGGTATATGCATCATGCGACATCTTAAAGTGGCAGATTATGGTAAGCATTACTGAATATGGGAAAAGGCGAAACCTCACTATCACTTTTATCAGCAGACTGTGGCTATCCGGTTGGACGGCTAGTGTGATTGGCTGACTGTTGCTCATCAATGATTCAGCCATCCACTGATTGGCTATTTTGAAGGTAAACTAGGTGTCACAAGCCACACAATGAAATTGCATGCCACTTTTTGTATTCAAGCTGACGAACGGGCTGGACTTGATGCATTACCAAGTGTTTCATGGATGGTCGAGTGTCGGAACACTGAATTGAGCACCATACAAGTGAGCACACATTCTCACTGTCACACCCGCACACACACACGTACCTATTCACAGCTGCATGCAAATCCTCAGAGTTCGCGAATCTGTATAATCGAAAGAGTGACTGACACAAGACAGGATCAATCTACTGTCTACAATCATGCGCTGCAGTTCATCATTGTGCTGTTCTGCATCCTACTAATAATACTTTATACCAGCACCTCGAGACTATAGAATGATGTGTCAATAATGACCAGCATAGGAAGTTTGGCATGCAAGTGTCCGCCCACAACCGTTGATGAAGCCTACTAATGGGTGAGTGGATTCGACATCAGCATTTGTGTCCGAACAGCTGTCAATGCACCACTGAATGATGACAACAAGCTGTACCGCCTGCGGAGTCCACGACGTGTGGCGTCGTTTAAAGACCTTGCGAAACTCCCAAGGAATGTGTGGAGGCACGTAAAATATCCGGAGGTGTACAAAGCCTATCCTCCATAAGAGAGAGATCATGTGGAACTTATTTATTGGCAAAAACGTTCTTGTGTCGATTTCAGATGCCAAAATACAATTTCCCCATCCGACTCCTTGCCACCAGCAAGTCCGTCTGTTACGCCGGCTCCAAACATGACTTGGTACTGATCGTCAAGAGTAGCGTTCTCCAATGGGACAACCGTAGCTCCTTCCGAGACTTCATGCGTCTGGAGAAGCAACGATATCCCCATCTCAATGTTGGCTATGCTTTCAGTCTCGGTGTTCCACGCAGGCAAGGTGGAAGACTCTTCGACCGTGATGGTTATGTCATGAATCTCACTGGTCCTGATGATGATCAGCTGCAAGCCTTCGAAGGAAAGGCAAATGAAGTGATGAAGAGAATATATGAAGAAATAGCAACCTTTGACGATATCGTGTTGGCGGACTATGAAGACACCTACTACAACCTGACCTTCAAAACTGTCACCAACTACCGCTGGATGTCTGCCTTCTGTGGATCCGAGAACGTCAAACTATTCATGACCATGGACAATGACCATCGTGTCAATCTCTCCATGGTAAATGCATTTATGAAGCGGATTCCTGAGGAGCGAAGACGCAATTCTCTCTTTGGCTACATAGCCAACAGTGACTTTGCTTACCGATCACCACTCAAGAAATGGTACCTTTTCTATCGCGAAATACCATGGGATAAGATGAGTCCATATCTACGCGGCTTCGCTCAGATAATCGGACCCGGAGTAGTCGACGACATAGCCATTGGAACCGCCTACACACGATACGACTATGCGCCAGAAGACGTGTTCCTGGGAATGGTAGCCTACAAACTGCAACTTCCAATGTTCGATGAGGAGAGCATGTTCGATCACGACCTTTACGTGGAGACGAATAAGGAAAGAAGACCAGCTATGGTGGCATTAGCTAAACATTTTGTTTGAATGCTTTTATATTCTTCTATGCTTGTTTTTATGAGATTTTTTGAACACCTATTTTAGGATTAAATTTAGTGTTGTATTCTGATTGCTGTTTGCATGCTGACATGTTAAACTTAAGAGGTCTCTATAATTACATGCAAACGTTAGAGGTATAGGGCGCCTTTTAAAGATTCCGTCTTGCGCGATCAATCCAAGCCTTGTGTTTATATTGGGCTTTTGCCAATTGCACGATTCAGTAATTTCTAACCAGTGGATTGGTATTTATCTAATGCAGCATCTGATGGTTTTTGTTAAATGCTTTAAGCAGCAAGATCCTCTTTAAAGTTTGCAAGATGCCAAATTATTAGGAATTTTAGAAGCCGCATAAAGGCTGGAAGACAAAGAAGCATGATTATGATAATGAGGCTCATTCGCTGGTACCAGCATTTATGGTTTAACAACAGACTTAGCATTGAAATGATACTGTCCATTCCTACTAGCATCGAATGAGAAAGATACGTGTAGCTGCTCAGTTTCAAATGCAGAAGTTGAGGCGGAATAATCAAACAAGGAATAGTTTGTGTTCTACTGCGATAATAGGACTTTGTGAAAATTGGACGGCTGGAAGCATGGGCACCAAATATGCGTTCCTAATGACTTACCTGTAGGTTCATCCGACTAGAGCTCTCACATTCCTTGCCTTATCGCCATATCTAAAACTCTTTTGCGGAACTAAGATTACTGAAATGTGATTCTGTTTTCAAAACCAACCGAAACACACCACCGCTACCGTAGTAAACGTTTCAGCCCTAAAGTCGAAGCATAGTTACAATAGTTGAAAATATGTTTACTTGGAAATTACGGAAGAAGTGAATGACCAGAATCACATTCACTTTATTAAATCTAGCTGAGTGATTTTGCTACCGTGATTGATTAGACCACATAACCTTCTCGCCTTTTGTTTCGCGTTTACTCACGATGTCAAAGATCCCAAGAGGGCTTAATTTACGGTTGTACAAGTCGGTCATATGTACTCGAAGAAATGGCAAATTAGAATAGGCTGCTCAGCAGCCTATTCACATAGCATGCTTTACATCTCAGTGAGTGATTGGCATCGATGTTTTATAATACAGAGCAGGACGACTGATAGTTTGGACCATCTATCAGTGTCTAGTTATTTGTCTCACCGGTAGATTGCATCAGCTGTTACCAAGTCAGGTAAAGTGGGGGTATTGGTGGCATATCAACTAGCTAGCTAGCTAGCTAGCCCAGTAGAAGTTTAGCTGTCAAAATAGTTTAGCGTCTGCTAGCGCACGGTGCACATCAACAACGGGTGAATACTGCAACCACGGACGCCAGAAACCAAGTCTGGAATTTGAGGCTTTAAAAGGGAGCATAACCATAATGAACAACGTTAGACGACTAATTTCAAAGCGTAAAACTTCAAGAACTTTAACACAAGTTATCATGGTAAGGTCGTATAACAAACTTCTCTTGCATAGGCTGAGCCAGGCCCAAAATGCAGGCGTATATGTAGGACAAATACAAAATTAAGGCGCAGAATTGTAAATTAAGGACGCAACCGGCACTCTTTGCAAGACATTGGTTTCTTAGTGGTTCAAAGTAACTATCATTGTTAACTTCAATTGCCCATTGCAAGACAATGACAAAATTATTCCCCACCCCATCATCAATGCTTCACATGGCAGTCATCTTCCAATGGTCAACACTTTCTAGGAGAAAAATTAAACAGATTAAAACTTCGCTACAAAATCGAAAAACCTGGGCTAGTCAAATATATAGTGACGAGAAAGTAAAGAAGTAGTTTTTCCGAATATCAAATATTAATAGTAATAGGATAAATTTGCTGAAGATTTATAACACGAATTAGCACGGATGCAAACTCGTAGGTGAATTTATTCCGTACTCTGAGTCTGACGCGAGTGCACAAATGCACATGCCTTATTTACTGGAGGTAATAAAAGATTGCGGGGTCCAAAAAAGATATTTCACAGACGTTATCAAAACGACTCAAGTCAATGCGATTAAATCATTTTGGACAGCATTTAAAATGGATTAAGGGAAGAAGGGATTCTTCAAGTGCTTCGTCATTACATGTCATAACTATCACCCAACGCGACACTACCTTGTCGCATATCCTACTTTTATCAAAACCTTTTTCTCTAAAAATTGCATGGCCTACGCCGTCTCTTATGTCATACTAGCCCACAGATGTCACTTTTTAGGGGGATTCTGTAATTCTTGAGGGTAAAAGTGTCTGACAAGGTGACAGAACCTAAGAAAATGCGATTAAGTAAGGGGTCGGTGATTCGCCTGTGTTTATTTAACCTCGGTCGAAAAAAACAACTACGCACACAGACCACCATCCACAAAACATGCATAAATGGGTGCGAATGGAGTGGCTGTTTGGAAGTGCGCAACAAGTGACAGTGACAGTTAAGCAAAGTGTCATTCGTGAACAATGACACAAGCATCCTATTGTCTGACTTAGTCACGCCAAAGCTCTTTCTATGACGAAAGAACTAGTAAGAAAAAAATTGCACGCAATACCCTCACACAAAATGCATGATTGTAGTAAGACCAAAAGTTGCAGAATTTCAATCTAACCATAATTTTAATGCAAGTGACGCGTATGATTCTTACGTTCATACACAGCGACTCTCCATTCCTGACATTGTAGGTGGAGTTACCACCGCGCTTACGACGGGGTGGAATCAGACGTGCTCAGTTAACATTCAGCTACCATTACCAGAGGGTTCGAAAAGGGAGGAGATGCGAATAGAGTACGACACAAAGTATCGTACTAATGGAATAATTCGAGGTCACGTTTTGGAGCATAGTCAAGCATTCCCATGTATTTGTCCCATTTCATCGAAGCATTGGAAACTTTGCAACGAGTTATAGTAGTGGTGCATGTGGAAGAGGGAACATCTGATATGAATGTGCTTGAATTGGTTTCGAAACGAGCTTTGGGGCAGCCACCTCGACAGCGATAGAATGGAGCTCACAAATGCGGTAATGTTATATGCGTCAATCACCTAAAGTTAAGGGCGTCTACTAATGGTAGTGCGACACGATTCTTCATATGATATATTGGTCTCACTAACGCCGGTTAGACCTCCATTTTATCCACTACGCCTATTGACGCCTTTCAACAAACATCAAGGGCTACGCCAGACGTGCCGTATGTGCCACACGGTACGTAGGATTTGGCAGAGGATTCGGAATAGCTCATTTTTTATCCACTTGTGCGTCTATCAGTCTTTGTGCAAAATTTGTAAATGCAATATAAAATGTGTTTTATTTGCCGATCTCTACTCAACTACATTCAACTTCTCCCTCGCTGCAACTCCGACTCATTCTATTAAGCCATGCAAGATGGCAGAGTTCACTAACCCTCTTTATGTCTATGTGGAAATATGGCAAGCTACTCTCTCTCAGTAGCACAGAAATTTTCTCTTGGTTAATCTTTGTTTTCCACAGTTGACTCACTCATACGGACTGTCTAATTTACGATAACAGCAAAAGCCATGATGTCTCCTTTTAACGGAATCTGCTGGCTAGGTTCCGCTGCTGTGTGAAGATCTCCACTTTCCTTGATTACAAAGCAGCAGGATTCGATGAATATAAATATTCCAAGATTTTGCAAGCAATTGCTTTGAATGCTTTACTTAGGAGACGTTGTCGGCTTCTGAGAGCCGCACACGAAATAAATTTACTTGAATAAAAATTCATCTTGCTTCTACAGCGATTCCACTAGGTCCTTGCTTTTCATTACCATTCAGATCATTTACGCCGCGTTCGTAAAAAGCGAATTATTCTGGACCTTTTATTTATCAGGGTTGCCTAATTGTACAAGCACCTTCGCGTCATTCACTCGTACTCCCTGTTCATTTGCACACAATAAGTGCGGGTTTTGACAATTTCCACCCTCCTTGGCAAATTTGTTTACCTCTTCCTAAGATGCGTGGCAATTCTTGTGGCCTTTCAATCTTAGCACAAGCATTATAAGGCAGTATTTCAAATAATTTAAACCTAACCTTAACAAACAACTAGCAACCATACAAATTCCAAACAAAAATTTTACCATTAGCTCTCTTGAAGTCCATAATCAGACACGTTTTCGCCGCCGCTATAGCGATGGCACCCAGTAACTTGGGACCAATGTGTAAATCCCGAGTCGCGAAGGCATGGCAGCGGTGCTTCGAGCCAAAGTCATACATTGTAATTTGTCGCTATGATTCGATTTTTCACCATTGCTAAAATATCCCATTAATATAAGGCAGAATTGTTGTTCCAAGTTTAAGAGAAAAAAAATGCGTCTTCTAACCTGTTACTGACGACTCCTCTATCGGAGACTGATAACCATTTTTCAAGACGACTATCGCTGTTCGTCTCTGTATAGCATGATTTTTTATCACTCATAACGACCATCTCATCCTTTCCACGACAGTTTACTTCATTTCTACTTCGATGGGTTTCAGGAATGCTCAACATTTCAGTTGATCAGTATCTCAACTAAGCTGGCCAACATGTTGATTATGCTTGGCGATACCGAATGACTCGCCAAAGATACAGGTGCAAAGTGGCGCCCTGACATGGTCCACGAGGGGATCATGCTCAGCTCCAAAGGAACGAGATTAAGAAGTAAGAAAAGAGGAAGTACGGATGCGGACAATGAGGTATGAAAAATTATGCCTTAGCAGCTATATAAAAATATGAAGATAGAGAAGTGGTGGTGGTGCTCTTGCTATCTCCGATTCCTCTGTGCATCAAAATGTGTGAAAATCCCAGATTTTGTTTAAATGGCAAAAAAATGCAGTTCATTTCGTCCTCGCACGCTGCCTTGTGAATTGCTGACTTATTGGCGAATTCTAAACGTGTATTGCGTACTTGGCTGTCTGTTTTCAAAATCCTAGCACGCTTGTTGGCAAGAATTCAGTGAGCTTTGGTTTACTGCCCAAAGCATTCCAGATGGAGAACCGTGTTGGCAATTCATTGTTTAGGTACTGTGTTAAGCAGTCCCCATCGATACGAATTCCAGAGAGATTGCAGCAGCATTCCTCTCTACGTAGACCTCAGTCGCTATACTTGTGGGGTAAAGCTTTGCTCATAAATATCACACCGTTCCTAGTTACTTTGCATCTCTTTTAAGGGACAATTTTGCTTTCGTGTCAAGAAGGAACAATCTTGGTTGCGCTAAACGAGCACCTACAATTTATTATATACCGCTTTATAAACTCATTAACTATTGTTCGCAATACTTTGCCTTGGAAATCATCATGGTAGCTTGTGGTGGGCTAAGCATGATTGGAAAAATCAAAACAATTGTCCCTAGTGGATGTGCCATAGTTCCTAAATCCAACTGCAAAGTCAAGATTTGAGTAAACTCAGTTCGTCGATCCACCTCCTCTAAAGTAATATTTACGTAAGGTTAGCATCTGTGTTAAGTGCTGAGCATACGATGAAGGCCCAGCGTTCCCCGCTGTTAGTTCCAAAGACTAGGTCGTCATTCCTTTAATTAAGCTTTTGAATTGCGCCATCGCTAGTCGGTCAAAACAGTTAAAACGTCTATATTGTTAAGATTGCGTGGATTTTTAGCTCAACTCTGCCACGAACCCTGGCTCCATACGTCACTACTCTTAAGACCAAATCCACTTCTTCCTCCAAATTCATTTCAAAGGCTGAAAAAGTGGGTCGTCTGTCCAGCAGCCTGTACAGTTAACTTAACCTCTTTCAACTGCTCGGAGAGGTGGATTACCATCGTCCCTTAATTTATTGTCTGGCCAGCAGATGGTTCAGTCGACAGATGAAGAATTTTGTTGGACACAAAAAACGTCCCGTGGAAATAGCCTAGCAAATGAAAAATACTTTAATGAGCTGGTCCCCAGTTGGTCAATTATTGTTTATGTCACTCAAATTCTTTTTCAATCAGTCCAGACATTCCTTAACTGAGCACACCTGACTAGCTTGGATCCTACTTCTCATCACCACCGCTTTTTAGGTAACCTCGAACTTCAATGCCACAGCAGATTGGCGTCTGCACATTTTATAACTCAGACATTTTTTGACTTCTTAGAGTTATCATGACATTTTGCTTATTCACTAAGGCAAAAGCATTCAACAGAGGAGGAACCCTCTACAGTACACGCTCAAGATTTACCAGTTAAGTAGGTTTTAATGCCCAACTAATTTTCTTGTCGAAATCGGTGACTTTTATTTAGGATAAATTAAAATCGCTAGGTGTTGCAGAACTTACCATCTTTAAACAGACATTTTAGTTCTGACTTGTTTATAATAAGAAAAAGTGATTCAGTTTAATAATATACATGGATAAATGCTTCATAATATAAAAACAGACTTTGAAATTGACCTACTTAACTCCTTGACACGACCACAATGCTTTCACTGAAATTGCCTTCAAGCATATAAATCACAAACTATTTGATGCTGAGCGCCGACTTCAGGGCATAGAGATAGCAGGGCGAACTAGCTAGTAAAAACCAGGCCAGCGCAGAATGCGCATTTAAATGTCCCTTTTGCCAAGGCATTTATCACCACGAGCCGCCATCCTTCTCTTACTAAGTAAACCAGCCGCCTTTGTTCCTAACCCACAGTAACTTTCAGTCGCCACTTCTGAGTAAAAGATGCTGTGGTCTAATGTCAATAAGTGATCATATTTGCTTAAAACTTGCAAAATATCACCAAAATGCAGAGAGTGGAAAAGGAGGCAAAAATAGTGTTCCTTTTTAAATGCAAACCACAGCATAATGTTACGATTCAAGTAAGTCTCGCGACCATAATTTAAGGCCTTATATTGTAGAATACGTGCGATGCCACACTAATAAAAATACCATAAACCAGTTGACAAAGTCCGCTCGACCCTAAAGAATGCATTCAGGAAACGCTAGACTTAAGTAAAGTTCCAGCAGATAAGGACACATCGGCATGGCTTATTTGAAGCCTGTAGAGTGAGAACCATAACGAATAACTTTAGGTCTTCTGCAATGCACCTAACCTTTACACAATCCATTGGCAAAAGGTTGTAACGTATATGTAAAGTTTAGGTGGTGAGTGAATTGCTTCTAAATAATTAACGAAACACTCATTATTTAACAAAATTCTAAAGGAAAAACTGCTATTTATCAAATAACAGCCTATTAAAAAACAAGCCAAGGCCTGAGCTTTTCATGGCACACAGTAAAATAGTAAAGAACAGCTTGCTAGTCTTCAAAACTTACCCTCGTCTGCCGAGGCATGTCGCATGTAGAACTGAATGGATCCGGCATATTTATTAAAAAGTTAATGTTGGAACAAACGACTTATCCCAGCACTTTCTGATGGAACTCTCAAAATCAGCAAGGTCAAAATCTAAAAATAATAAGTGGGCATCAAGATTATTCCTTTGCGTATACAATAATAGGGTGTGAAAAGGTGTTTTCTTTTACTGTCCAGGTTTTTCGGAGCTTAGGGCATTTGATGTTTTCTTTTTGCATTGCTACCAAATTCCATCACGAAGGGAATTCGGCCAACGTTTTCCAACTAATGAAATTCAGCCAATGCTGCTCAGAAAAAATCAGAAATAGCTTTCTTTTCGGCCTAAGAACATCTAAGACACGTATTGGTATCTTTCAACTCAACCACCTTGTCTATTTAGCAGTGCAACACAATTTGCTAAAAGAACCCTTATGTGCGGATAGAAGATTCCATGAAGACGCGGAATGGAAATGTTTAAACGCTCTGTCAATGCGGTATTTAATGAGCCACGGTTTAACCCAAAGGTCCTAATAATCTTAAGAAGTGGATCACTTGAATGGCTGATTAAGCGCAAGCTAGAGTAGTGTCGTCACTTGGACTTCTAGAACCGCAGCTTTTTAGGTTGGATGAATTCTTTGTGGCTATTTTGTGTGTAGATATAAAGAACGCAATAAAACAACATTTACTCGAACTATTTTCTTATTTTAAGTCCATGCATTAGTTGCATGATCTCCTCGCCACGACAATAATATCAACCCATTTTTATGGTCGATGCAGTGAGTGATTGAATCAGGTCCCCGGACTTGTGATAGCTGATCACACGAGAGTCTTTCTAGTGCGAGTTTTATGAGTTGCTCCCTTCACCTCATTTGCCTTTCCATGACAAATTCTTCAACTGTTTGTAGTTGATCTAGCAATTTTGTTTGTTTGAACCCAGCTAGCATACGATTTCAATGATTATGTGCCTTCTCCGTGCTGCCAGTACCAAGTAGCTCTAATGTAAAAATAAAGTAGCAAGAAGGGGTGAGCGCGAACACTTTTTAAAATTCTATTCTTTATCATATTTAGACATCTTGTGTACTTAATTTTTGTTGTGTATTTCCATAATAAATTAAACAATGTAATGAGCAATTCGATTACTGCTTTATTAAAGGCTTCGGCAAATGCTCATTCAACTAAAGGTTTAATGCATGTAATGTAACGCTTTCAATTAGTGCTGCCAATGGCAATGAAAAGAATGGGAGCGTATGGTTTCTCATCTTGAAAATATTATTTTAAAATGAAAAAGAAGGCCATATTTGCCACTTTAAATGAAACGCCTTACAGTTCTTACTGTGCAAGGAAAAACGCAGCATTCCATTCAAATAAATTAAACTAATAAGTACGTAATGATATTTGCGAAAATAAAGGAATTGATAACAGAAACGTAATGAAGCATAGGTTTAGAAGCTGGGCAATCTTGGACCCAAACCTTCTTGATTTGTTTCATTTGTGGGGCGGAGAGCGTCTTTTGATTTACTGATGAATAATGTTAGGGAATTTGAAAAATTCAATTTCGAGGGCTTTGAATTCTGCAAATTTGTCGAAAATGTTAAAAGTGTAAGGGTTGTGGAGTTTAAGGTTTTGTTTAGTAGATGATGCTATAAACAGATTTTCTTGTCCCATAGCTGCTTGGCAAATAACTTCTTCGGAATTATTGCCCTTTTTACCTACAAATCTATCCTTCCAATACGATAAAGAAAAGGTTACACCTAATTTACTCAGATATCAAACTAAAACAAAGTAAACCAAAAGAGATTTTGGAAGGAAGGCGACCTCCAACTCTGGTGCTACGTGCATCAACTGGTAAGGTGCCGTTCCCTCAAAATAAAGATCCGATGGAAAATGCAAAACAAAATTTAGTAATCAAAACAGAACGGAAGAAGAAACATCAACCATTTTAATCCATTTGTTACAAATTCTGACAGCTTTTTAAGTTGCAATGCTCAAAATGATCTCGTTTGTTTGCTGAAAGCGTTGGAGACTTCTGAGCCCCAACCTTCATTGTTCACCCTTCTCACACTTTGGTGTATTCGGTTTGAGGAAAACGTAGTATGCTCTGCTTTGAGAAGATTCATCATGCAATGCGTAGGCTAATAATGCGACAACTAAGCCCTTTATAGTCAAGCTGATATAGGGCATCTCAGACAGCAATCATAAGGCCTACCAAACATTACGTAATACGAAGAATCACAAAGGAAACCACTCAAATACGCAGATGCATGTGGCATGCTGAATATATTCTTTTGTATGACTACCCTAGCAATATTCTATTTAGCTATTGTGACAAAATATTGACCGCTTTTGTTTAAGAAAGCAGAAATTTGGGTGCTGTGTATGTTTAAAAAATCACTAGTTAAAACAACTGCGCACACAATATATTTAGTGAGTTCATCATTATGACCATGCTATTCGACCACTGCATTCTCGACAGTTTTTAGGCTTTAGCCGCGGTCAATGCTCTTTTGAGTATTTGATCTAGTTTATTATGAAATTGGATCTTTACGCCTTAGAAATTCCTCGTTTTTGCAAATGAAGACTATACCATTTATTTACCAGTAATGTTGGAATCGCTCCAGAGCTGAGGTGGACCCCAACTTTTATGATGCATGGAGGATACGTAGTTGATTTTACTTTATGATTTCCTAGAAGGATGATTTTCGTAAACCTTCTTTACAGGTAGTGTTTTGCCCATGGTTTATTGTCCAAATGAGCTGTACCATCAGGCGCCTTTAATTGGACAACTATAAGTTTCACGACAATGGACAGAGCGTTCAGCCTGAAAGCATCGCTACATGCACAAGTGGCATTGCCATGCCAACCTTCATTGCTTAACAATTGCGAATTCTCCTCAAATAGTGTCACTGTGAGGCGGAATGAGCTCAAGCAACCATCGGGAAGAGAAGAACGAAGTTGAAAGTAAGTGAAGATGGGAAGAGGTCTGCTGACTCTGCTGAACTTATTGTAGGTGGGAAGCGTCCAGAAGTGCCCTCCGTAGCTGACCTGGCACTAAGGCTAGCAAAAGAGATTGCTGGTGGCCAACAAAACAATGACTCACTGAGCAAGTCTGATAATGCACAAAATGCTCCTTCAGATTTGCCTATCTTCTATGCACCCATACCGAGCGATAAATTTAAATGCTGCGCATGTGGTGAGGTGCTGAGGCGACCAGTGAAGTTTGAAGTCTGTGGACATTCCTGCTGCTCGACCTGCTACTCAGATATCGTGTCGTAGGTGTGCCTCTTCATTGTAATGTTTGATTGTAGTTCAACGGGACGTTGTCCAGTGGATGAGAATGTACTGGGCCGGAGTGATGTCACCGTGGATAAGCAGATGCAACGGGAATTAGATCACCTTGGAGTAAAATGTAACTACTTTGAGCAAGGATGCTCGTGGACAGGGCTGGCAATCGAGTTACCCGATCATTTAGACGAGTGTCAATGTCGTCTAGTCCAGTGCATTTATGATTGCGGAGTGGAGTTTGAGGTGGGTTACAATTTGCTGCCTTTGTCAATGGCACTAGTCGCACGTGAATTGCGACATGCGACATGAAGTCTTTGCGAGTTTCAAACACAGAGTTGTAAAAAATCTCGACTTTGAAGTAAAGATGGTTTATTTGAGAAAGTTGACAATCAGTGTTATGCAGGCTCATACTACTTGTTGGTTTTCTTAACACTCAGTCCGTTCGTAATGATTTTAAAATGCAGATTTTGTGCCCCACTTGACGCTTATTCGAAAATTTGAGTGACGTTTCTTATTACTGGAAGACAAATTTAGAGGATCATTTAACAGGTAAGTTTTCCAGTCCGTCATGAGCTGTTTCGGTGGACGAAAGGTCAAACTGAAGCAGTTTATTGTGTTAAACCACTATGTCCGCAAATTCTTATTGTACGCTGCTATTTAAATAAAATGTTTTGCAAACTCTGACGACGCACTCAAGTGGACTTGGTTACTCACTTTATGTGTAGCATATTTTGAATAGTAAATGACACTGTGATTTCAAATAAACAAATTTCTGAGCAGCAGTTGAATTGCATGGTCTAAGATCACTCCAAAAATCTAGTAAGTGGACGACGGATTACGTACATAAATTATGCCTGGTGTAAATCCCTCATAAACAAGAACAGAGACGAGGCTTTCTATTGCTTCCAGGTAATGGCTCAGCAGATAAAGTTAATTGGCAATTCGCAGTTTGAAAATGAAGTTATTTTTGCCTTATGATTTTTGGAACCTTGCCGTTGAATCCTTAAGATGTCTCTACTTCCAATCTGGAATCAGAAGTTGGAGCTCAAATCCATTATTTTCAGAAAAAAACGAAATCATCTTTAACTCACTAAATTATTTATTTGCGGCAAGTGGTTCATCATTATTAAATGCTTAGTCACATCACTTTCCGGCCGACAAAATCTACAATTTAAAACGCCTAATTCATTGCGCAGTTGTTAATGAAGGTTGATCGTTTCGCTCTGGATACTTTAAAAGGTGTCCGGGAAAGTTTGCAAAGAGTGTGCTCAAAAGGTGGAAACGAATGAGATTTTCCTCACGAGAAAAGGTTTCCTATGAACCGTGATTGGAACATGGCTAATTACTTTTCCAGGTTCGTTTTATGGAGCAGCACGTCACTGCTGACTGCCCTCGTCGCCCTGTTGTGTGTCAGTTTTGTCAAGAAAAAATCGAAATGCACAATCAACCGGCGCATCTTGAGGTGTGTAAACGCTTTCCCATTCCATGTCCCAACGGTTGTAAACGGAAGGAACTGCCTCGCGAAGAGTTGACAGCTCATTTGGAGGGTGGCTGTCCGTTGCAGGTGATAAATTGCCCTTTTTCTGAGCAGGGTTGCCAATTTCGTGGCAAAAAAAGACAAATTAGGGCTCATTTGGCGGAAGAATTGATGCTGCATGTGCTACTACTGCGTGATGCTGTTCAGAGATTTCATAACCTTTTGGATTTGCAGGTGAGTATCCTCCTGTCCCCACTTACTAAATTTGCTTAATACAGTCATGCTTTGCTTTTAAACTTTACATGTATAATTAGGAGTGTTAAACTTTGTTATCCAACATCAACTCTTATGACTATTGAGGCCTCAATTTACTATAGCACGCATCTTGATTATTCTGTTACTCCAATCACTACAAGACGGCGGCCTGTACTGAGGCCCATCTGCAAGAAAGGGACGATGGTCATGCGTAACTTACGGCATTACAAAATAGGCAGTAATTCACGACAGTTTGTTTCTGTGCTCCAAGGATTACCAAAGTACTTTTATTAGGAGCCCTCTGTATGCCGCCAACATTGTACACGACATTTTGCGCTAAGCTAAATCCATTTGGAGAAGCATATAATTGCGGTGAACATTGCAGAATACAAACTATTATCATCTCCTTTTTTTTCTTTGCTAAATCGGTTTATTGTAGAGGCGCGAAAGGATTCAGCAACAAGTGGCAAGCTGAATGTCATATAGTCAACATCAAAGAGACGCATCGATGTCTAAGTACTCCACTTTATAGAAGATGCATCACCCCCTACCCATAGTAATACCAAAGGGCGTCAAAGTTATTTTTGTGCGTTGCTTTGTAGGTACAGGCGGTTCGTGAGAGCCAGACGGCGGTGAAGAAAATGCAAATGAAGTTACAACGGTGTGAAACATACTTCGAGCCATCGTTTGTCTGGAAAATCGATGGCTACAGAGAGAAATTTGAGGAGGCACAACAAGGCCGCAAGACCAGTCTCTTCTCAAACCCCTTCTATAGTCACCGTCATGGTTACCGTGTATGCTTATCCATTTGCCCAAATGGAGAGCAGCGCTATAGAGGAAAGTACTTGTCGGTGTTTGTTTGCATTTGTCGAGGTGAATACGACGCACTGCTGAGCTGGCCATTTTCCTATCCCGTGAGTGCTTCAGCCCAATTCATGTTTTTATAGACCATCGCTAAATTGTGCCAGTAAACCTAATGTAACTCTTACCGAAATCGAATGTAGGTAAATTGATCAGACGTCGAGCATTGAGCTAAGTGGCTTTAAATCTGAACCAATGGAGTGTTTGGCCAACAAAAGTGTTTGTATTACGGTATGAAAAATGCAGTTACCCGCCGGGTTGTACTATTAAAAGCATAGTTTTGTAATGAAGAAGGGAGGTGATCATATCACTTGGTCTGCCCGTTTGTTCTGATTTCCATATAATTCCGCTGCATCACGGAGAGGGTTGACTTTGATGCACAACCAACGATATCACGGCGATTTCTTTGTGAGTTGAACGGATCAGACAAAATTGAGCTTGCAAGTGACTTCTCCTATTTTTAAGAGGATAGACCATGTAGTTTTAGGTTTGCTAGGAAAAGAGAGGGTTAATTTCATTAAGTTTGCGGTCTTTCTGCTTAAAATAAATTTGGGTTGTTTAATATTAGTAGATCGCTGTTTAGAATTGCTGTTCACTTGATTAATTCAAATCCTTTCACTTGCGAGTCCCCCTGAAGTGTTCAACTAAGAAGCACTGTTTTGGTGTTTTCTTCTATTGAGATTTTACACTCATACCAACTCTTAGATTTAGCCAACCCAAGGTGTTATCTTAGCTTTAAAGCTAAAATTGTAAGTTTCCAGAGAGCGGCATTACCCTCTCGCAGTTGATGGCATCATTAAAAGCGTCCGACTCTAATGAGTCGTCATTACTGTTTTTAGTGAAGTTTTGGGAGTTTTTAATGATTGGCCAAGAAATGCATAGTGATTTCTTTGAGAAGTGCCCCGTATTCGCCTTCTTCTTTGCGTCCTGGTAGTCTACTGCATTCCTCGCTATCCACTTTCCCACAAATCCACGTTTACTTTAACTTGAAATCTACGGAGTCGTTT
Organism: Taenia hydatigena; assembly: GCA_036345935.2. Lineage (NCBI taxonomy): Eukaryota > Metazoa > Platyhelminthes > Cestoda > Cyclophyllidea > Taeniidae > Taenia > Taenia hydatigena. The sequence continues at coordinate 431,478 of JADWOT020001893.1, read as the reverse complement.
GGTTACGACAGGTTCTCCTCACGCGGTACTAACTAATGCGGATTTGCTAAATCCTCTTTACCAATGAAGGAGTGGTAATGGAATGCGACTTTGGCTGACGATGATGATAGGGACTACTGCTAGTAAATGATCGACGGAAATAGGAGCATGTAAAATCTAAAACATGCATTCAATCGTGGCTTTCGGGCAACATCACTGAGACAGCAGGCACAGTTGAGTTTGAAGCAAGTATAATGTTTCCTTAACAACAAAAAATAAGTTTGCATAAAATCTTTGAATGTCATTTTACCCGGTACTGATCTCGAAACATCAGAAAGGTGAGCGAAAGAAGGTTTTGAAAAGACCAATAGGTACGCTACTTAGCCCATCGATATCAGCTGGCCTAAGAAGTAATTTTCGAGAATTCTACATTTAAAAAATTGCTATTTGACTACAACCTTGTTTTTCTCGTTCATTTGAGCATGCCATGCGTAGCTATAAAGCATCCAATAGCTAAAATGTCCCTTTATCACATCATTACCTTTGTTAGAACAATAAAATCGTCGAAGCCTGCTTGATAGCTTTATTGCCTATGCTACTATCGCCTCTAATCTGCAGATAACACTAAAGCTGTTGGACCAGAACATCGACCCAGGTCTAAGACAGGACCACGTGGTGACAATCCGGCCAAACCCCATACCCAGCAACAACGCCTACCTCAAGCGGCCCTCGAGTGAACGCAATCAATGCTTCGGGTCTCCAAGATTCCTCGAGTTGGATCAGCTGCATTCGCGCGACTTTGTAGTCGACAACACACTCTTTATCAAGGCCATCTTCGACATCACCGGGTAGATAAGAAAACAGCCTTGGGACTGTGCTAATGAATGACTTGCAATTTCTGTTTTGAAAGTATCGCTTACTTGGCCCGTTGGTCTCTCTACCCGGCATTATTTGTTGAATTGTCATTGAATTCGATTTTGGAACACATTCTTTTAAAGACCTTTTCAACTTAATCAACACAGATTTTAATGACAATCAGCATTGGTGAGTTATTGGTATTGGTGACAGGCCAGCTGGTAGGATAACAAAGCATTAAGCGTGGTAGTTCTAAGAGAGTTTAGTATACAGTAAATCACTTGCCATAAGGGCCACATTTGTAATCGGGAATCCCCCATTAGATTTTGATTGTACGCGATGGGCCTTTAACAATGTGATCAGTAACTCGGTGGCGTCTCAATTGCAGAAGAATATAAACGGAAATGGGAGAGCCAGAGGGATAACCGCTAGGCTTAACAAGACCGAACAAATTAGGCTGCTTGCTATTTCGTGATGAACGAAATAATGTCGCTGGTGCCTAGCTCCCAAATTTCAGGAATTAATGAATAATTGTGAACCTTCGCATTTAAATCTAAGCGTCTGTCCTAGAAGACTTGGTAGAAGGAAGTCCTGCACTATTTTAAAGTGGTATCACTTCCTTTTGATTGAAGGCCTTTAACAACAAGCCGGTGTTATCGTCAAGATTCCCGATGACAACCTTATAAATGATGTTAAAACGTGGGGCATAAATGAATCCAAACTTGATCTTGAAGTAAATGTGCAGTAACTATTGCGACTTTTACATTAAATTTTAAAGATGGAAAGCGTTTGCGATGATAATGGAATTAAGCAACAAGTCGAACATTAGAGGAATGGATTTATTTACCTTTTTATCTGTCGAATATAAATGGGGCTATTTGTGACAGTGTCAAAAATTGCGGAAGATCTTGGCGTACAAACTCAAAAACTGCTCCTCTTGCAAAATTTTCTCTTACAAAGCATGTGTTCACGTCAAAAATTTGCCTTGTCAATTCCGTCGGAACCAACACATTCAGATGCCAAGTCTGCTGTGATTCGATCATGGTTTCCATGGCTCTTTCAGAGAATTTCCGAAAATGAACTGAAAGGTTTGAGCTTTGTGGCCACAGCTTAGGGATATTTAAAATGCATGGACATATCCTGAATTAGGTCATTTTAATGTATTTAATGTATTTCATTTCATTTGGACTTTGCGGGCTCCGATATGGAAGGGTTGCTTAGAAACGCTAATATGCTGCATCGGTAAGCGATGTTGCGGCCGCAGAAATGTACAAGTTTATTCGGCTACCAAGAAGCTTTACTGCTCTATTTGATTTGGGACCTCGTAATTTCGACAAAAAGGTGGAAATTTTAATGTAATTTACTAAATTGTTTGTTACGGAGATGAGTGGGTCAAATTGAGGAAGGTGGGCCCATAAGAACAGGGGCTCAAACTTGATCGGTTCACATGCTGAGGGCTTGACTACAGGACCGGCTGGTGTCTTGTGAGCTTAAAGCAGAGCATGCCCGAGGTTGCCACTAACGGACGTGCCAAGGTGAACAAGGCATTCATGCTATTCGTTGAAATGTCATGCTACTGAGTGATGCATAGGCCATCTTCGTATAAAGTGCGTCTAAAGCTTTCCCACAAACTTAACCACAACAAACTATTCCATCCCCCATTCACTACATGCGTTGATAGTTACCCATCCTTGTCAAGGCATGGCTGATACTCCAGCTAACAGCTGCCTTGCATCAACTAGTAAGATGAGTGAAGGGTACACTTGTCGTCCCTTACTTATCGCTATTTGTGCCACTGTCGCGGTTGCATGCTTCCAAAAGGGCATTAAAATCAGGGTGCCAGGTGGCCTAGCACTCCCATTCACTACTTGTTTACGATTGTCTCGACACTAGGTAATTTAACAAGCGAAAGATATGCCATGGCATTTAAAAAAGGAATGTGTGCCACACCACTAATAGTTATTCCTAAATGGTTTGAAGACAAGTATCGCAAGAATGGATTATCTTGGGTTGTACCCGTATTACATTGTGTAGCAACAAGTGCAGCAACAAATTTTATCTGAGCGAGTTATCTCTGCACCTGTAGGGAACCTATTTTGACAATACGATTCACAAGTAACAAAATAATTTATTTCTTTTGCTCCATTGCATACAACGGAGTCCAGCAATTAAGTTTGGACTTATATTGCGCGTGACTTTGACCTTTCTTAACACAAAATAAATTTCACTCGATGTGGAATGAGTCCACATATTTCTCTGATGCGAGAGGGCAACCACGCATGTGAACTTCCTGCGCTAAGGGGGACAAGTCTTATCATGAACTAGCCCCCTTGGTGGGACCGATAACCCAGCAATTCACCGGCTTCTATTCCCACCATGGGTCCACCTTTGCCATATGCAGACCCACGCATGCAGAACCTGTGGCTTCGCTTTGCATGCGTCCCATTTTTACGTAGTTTTCTTTTCCGGAATAACGTCCATGTTGCACAATTTTAGTATAAAACGATAGTCTAAAACGATTTAATACTAAAACTCGGCTTTTGTATGGCGCAGATACATCATACATTGGTAAGGGCAAATAAATAGACCTCATTCCTGAGGAAAAATGCAACTTAAACCACAGACCAACGTACTGGCTAAGTCAGCTTAGTCTTATATTGTGCTAGTAATGCTAATTCTGTGTAAAAATTAGATCCGGAAGTAAAAGAACGTGCCTTTTTGCTGCCCAAACGTTTGTATGCAATCGCCTTCCTTTTCAAGAAGCAATCACCCATAAAAAAGAAAAACTGGTCTTTTATACCATGATGAGACACTCAATGTGTGAGTCCTGTGGGAAAAATTTTACATGATGATTCGAGGGATGCAAAATTTACTCATCTTCTGCAAGACTTAACCTGATTAGCTTAGGCCTAAAAGTTTTCACTACACTTTGAAACACTGCGGTACAGTTCAACGAATAATCGAAATGGGAACATTCAAAATAGGTTAAGAAAGAGCCTCTGCAAGGGCGATTCGTGGGTTTTTAAAGTAATTCTGGTACTAGATAAGTGTGCTTCATTTGAAATTTGTAATAAATTAGCGTGGATCTTTATTATCTTTTAAATTCGAGATTCATATCAAGTAGTATGCTTCGGCTTCAAAGCCAAAGACTATTTCGTTCACATGAAAACCCTAGTTATGCCCATCATCTCTCCGTGCTGAATTCTAGAGTGTTTTATTAGGTCAATGAAGGTTGCAATTTCACATATTTCTGTGTACCTTTTCAATTATTCAAAAGGCGTAGTGACACAATCCCTTGAAAAGTGAGAAATAAGAGATATTTTAGTGATCCTACGCATGGGTCAAAGCTCGCGTGATCTTTTGCATAGTCCATTTTTAAAAGGACGATCCTTAACTCTGAAAGAGCATTCTGGAGTGGGTAGTCGGAGCTCGAGGACAAACGTTACGGGTGGTAAAACTCTGCAGCGTTAGAGAAAAATTCCTTACAAGCATCTGGAATAGACGAGAACCTATGACGTTTAGTATGCGAGGAAACCATAATAGGGTAAAACGGTAGAGTAGACTAATTAAACTTTCGAAATTCTGTCAGTTTTTTACACTTGACGCCGTGGAAAAGAGCTCGTACTTATTAACACCCATAGTGGTGGTAGGTATCCACTAGTGCCCATGTCATTACTGTCTACAGCCCGTGCGCTGCCTGGAGAATGCCGAGCAAGCCAGCGAGATGAGGTAGTTTATACCTCTTAACAAAATTTTGGCTTCTGACCCACGTCTTCGGCCATTTTTTTTCGTTTTTAATCCAGTTACACTAAAAATTTTATTCTCAAGCTAGTAGCTGACCAGAAGCAAATGCACCCATCTTGAATTCAGATGAATCCATTAAAACTAAGATGACGGTTTTGTAGTCGAGGTCGGAAGTTTTCTGTAGACTTGAGAAAGTAAGATGTCTCAAGTTAGTCTTGACACATTCTTTGGATGGAATCACTTTGAAAAGTCTCTGCAATGTAGTCCTTAAATAAAAGTTGTTTGATCGTATTAGGACCCAAATTTTATAGCCGCGTCGGCCCATCTGATGCTTACATAGCGTTGATGTTCTTTTAGGGTACAACTTTGTCCGTGATGATGGCCAATCATTTAGTTTTGGTAGGAATTCATTCGAGGCTTACAATAAAAAATTATGCCAAATGAGCATTAACTCAAATGATGCTCTTGATAGATTACAATATTGTGGTAAGACGGTTACGACTTAAGTTTGGGTAGTTTTAATTGCGTCAAATGAAGAACTTGGATTCGAGCCTTATAGAATTTGCTGAATTGTAAAAGCACGTTATTGCTTGTATTTTACACCAACATGTTCCGCTTCGTGATTGAAAGTACCAAGCGATTTCCTTCACCTTACTATAATCATATTTTGAATTAGCGCTATTTTTTAGAATGAATTCCATCTCAATGGGATGCATCTCAGCGGGATCAGTGAGATGATAATGAGCCACTTGCGACGTAAGGGATGCTTGGGATCAAGACTGTGGTGAGATATGAGAAGACACTAAAGGTGGATGTGATAAACTGCAAAGAAGGTTATGGTAGTGAGACTTAATGCGGACTCATCACAACAGTGCTAGATCACTTTATTCCATTTGATTAGGGTCAAAAAGCGCACGTAAGCCGATGTCAAATTGGAATCTAAATGTATCCGATGCACTGACTGGCTAAATGAGTTTAAGCGACATGCATCCGTGAGGCAATTGGTGGATTTCAATGGTAGCGTGTCATCTAATAGGAAACAGACCGGCTTGCGGGAAGTAAAGTTAACGACTCAGTATTTGGTGTAAAATAGCAAAGCTGTAAGACTTTTAAACACTCAGGGATCTTTCGAAAAGGAATTAATGAGATTTGCTAGCTACTTGACATTTCATCAGTAACGTGTCTCATATCATTGAGAAAAGCACGACCTTTCTCGGTGGTCGAGGCGATTTTCAAATTGTAGATAGTTGGAAGAGTGTAATTTCATTGTGGTCGCTGAGTGGAACTTACGGCTTCTTTTGCAGAATGATCCTACGGTCATCAATGCTGACAGACATGTCTAAAGTGTACTTACGTGTGGTGGTTTAATTGGATCACCATTATTTAGTGGCCTTTTGGACATTGGAATACAGAACTTAACAAAAACATCAGGAACTGAATGCTGGAACGTGTTTAATACCCTCAAATTCAAGATACATTGACTTCCTACAGTTCTGACATGCCTCTAGACTTGATCACACCCGTGTTATGTGAGGCCTTTTTATTTTCTACCGAAGACGGACTTAATGCCCATAGCCGATTAGCATTGTTCTTCGTGGTTCTTAAAAAACACAACAGCTTGAACAGACTTATAAACCTCGTAAATATGGAGATAGGTAAATGGCATGTTATTAGCGTTAGATTTAATAAATGCAATTATGAAGTGCCGTCAGCACAAATTTCATCACCACTTTTCAAGACATCAACTCATTTCCGAAAGCTAATGAGTGTTTTGCGCGTAATCACCTGCAACCATTAAATTACTGCCTAAGTCTAGACGCACCTTCACACAACTCAAAATGGTAGACAAAATCATTCATGACTACAAATAAGGCAAGCCAATAAGTAAAAAGTCCCTATTTCGAAGAGCTAAAGCGATTCAAGACCTTATACCACATTCCGGAGGAAACCTCTCGTGGGGAAGTCTTATATCTAGCTTTAGAACAGCATAGGAAAGAGATATCCTGTGTCACTATCAGCACTATTCTTCTTTTTTGTTAAAATTTAGCCAAATTGTATCACCTATTCTAGTACTTGGAAATCCCACCATCTTATATGAACTGGAAGAAAGGACTCAATACAAAAGCGGCCGCTGAGTTGATGAACACGAGCGGCACAAGTTCTCGTGGATTGTTTAAATTTATGGCCCGCTTACTGTAAGCTTTGTTTTTTAGGTTTATCTTCAAATAACAAATTTTCATAGCACTTTTAATGCTTTCTAAGAAACACTGAATGCTTTGTTTAGTTCGCATCTACATTCATCGCCAGTGATCTTACGTGCAATCGTAGGTACTTTTACCTCCTTTAGTTCAAAAGCTACAACCATTGAGGACATAACAGCCGGGTCTTATGAGAAATCGTATTGCTATAGTTGTTTTCTAAGCAAAAGACCTCAAGTCACAAGTCGTGGAGTCTGATTTACCACTTCAACACCTTTGATACGCAAGGGCCTTTAAAGCTCGCATTTAGCTGTTAACACTTTTAGCACTTTTTAGTGAAAGTTAATCCCTGCGCTTTGTTTTACTTAAATACTATTTTCTTGCCATCAGTTGACATACATCAGTTCAAATCGCAAGTATTTCCCTTTGGAAAAAACGAATAGGATAATAGTTCCGCCCTTAAAAAGCGCAAAGTCGGCTTCTATGTGGAAGCATATGACTTGTCAGGAATCCCGCTCCATATCACATGTTTCAACGCCGCCAGCATCCGGAAGTCATCCAAAGCACCGCTTAAGTTCTACGAAACATCGTCGAATCAAGCGGAGCGGAAGTGCAATTTAAGCGTTTGTTACTAATTGTTCCGAGTTGGTCTACTGTAGTGGTTAGAAAGCAGTCTGTCAAGTGGGGATCATCCTCGGCCAGTTCGATCGGAAGGAAATGCGATGAATAAGCAGTTTCAGATTTCTTGAGCAATTAAGGCCACACGCTTGTTAGTTCTACAATGAGAAAATTTTAAATTGGAGTCGTAGTAGGATTTCGACATTCGCCGATTTCACAAAGCTTAACTAACCTTCTTCTTCGTCATTATCTTTTCATCTCCATAGTTATGGTATCTAAAATTTATTGACGACAGACATTAGACGATCTGTGGCACGTCGTGGGAAACTGTTACTATAATCTTCTCAGCTCTAAAGCTTCTTTGTAAAACAAATTGGAAATGATATGGATAAGGTCATTCTTAGGATTTTTATCCAGTACCCTTGAAATAACTCTTCTGAGTATGACAAAAATTTCGTTCAAACTCGTGGAATCGCTCTTTGATTTTAAATAAAATCTTTGCCAACTTTTACGGCTTTTATATTTGAAGGCTAAATATGAATGCCAAATGAAATTGACCATCATAGTGTGGAAAAATTTGACCGAAAAGTGGCAAAAGTCTACACAGTGAATAAGAAAAAGTGGATAAATCCGAAAATGGAGTAGTATTGTTTACGAGAAATTTAACTACCCACTCTCATGCGTAAGCATAACTACCGATTTACTAAACATCCTTTTGGGTGAATCTTCTGAATCGGTACTTGAGAGTCTTCTTTATCACTCCATTGTAGACTATAGCGTATTTGTGCAATAAATTGCAAAAAACAATGCTGGAGTATGGCGTGGGACTCACTAGTTTTCATATGGATGACCCACTCACGCCAACCACCAGAATGTTTTCATAGTGCAGTAGCACACATTCCAATCTGCTGAAAATGACCCCAATTTTTGGTGGTCTTATGATAAACAAAACACATGGGGGAAACTGAAAATGCATGCAACCCCAGAAAAATGCAAATATTTAGTATTCTAGAGCATTCTACTACAACAAATAATGCCTCAGCAGTCTGGGACTCATCCGCTTACTCATGCGCTTTCAATTTACTGGGATTGCGCTCTAGTATGTTTTCGGCACACTGTCTTCCTAAGTTCAGGCCAAAATATGGTCATTAATACTGGCGACTAGACTAAGACAGTGGCCTAGACTCAGACTCTGAATCAGCCTCCGGCAATCTCCAAGTCGGAGTCTGGGTCTCAACCTGCACATCTCGCCTATATGTCTCGCTCGTACTTGTCGGTAAAGGCATTCAGTATGAAGCCTCTGCTTGAGAATCCAAATGAACCTCTTGGAGGTCATAACAGTAATAACTCAGTCTACAACAGCAACAAATGAAGCGGCAATAAAGAAGGCCAAAACGAAAGATCTAGGCCAGTTAAAGACAAAATAGGACAGTGGTTCCTGGAATTCCAGACCCTATTTACACATCGAAATTACAAAGGACACCAATTTCTGGTAGAAATTTATGACGTTGCATTTAAGAAGAAAAAGTTGACTTGTTGAATTCAGTCGATATAATTGGTGGCCATTCTTCATACTTTATCCTCTAATTGTTGGTACCATGCTTCTGAATGCGTGTTTTGACTTGCGACCGCGATGAGCTTATTCACTCTCTTTGACATTCCATAACTAATCCTAAACACATGCCTCAAAGTCGGTTTGAACCGCGATGTTAAAATAAAAGGTCTCGAAATGTCAAGCAAGTAAGTATCATGGCTGAAAAACTGCATTTAAATAAAGTAGCGCGTAGCAGGATACCTTGAAAATGGGTTACCCCAACATAGGACACATAAAAGCAGTAAAGTAGTTTTGGAACCTTCAAATAGAGCCCCGCAATAGTTAAGCAACCCTCATAGTTTCCCAAAAGAGGTTGAGCGCCAATCGAGAGTCCAGAACAAGGCGTTTTGTGCGCTAAATATCCATTATGAAGGACCGCTGAAGCTGTCGACAGAGTACTGCCAAGGCTGGTTTTCTGTATAATATTTAGGCAATTCAAACGCACGGCCGATGCTAAGCATCTCATCGTCCTGTTTCACTCCTTTTCGAACAGGTGGATATCTGCTATTTCAGGCTTAACCTTTCCGTTCACAAGAACCTTCACCGCTGTACTGACCTTCGACATTTTTATTCTATGAATGTGAGAGCTAGTCCCTCGTGTGATGCCGAATTCTTCATTTAATTCATCTAAAGTAACTTCATGCGCACTTATTGTGAGCACTTTTATTCCCTAATGATGTAAGAATTAAAATTAAGGCGCTTACGTCTGCTCATCTTGTTGTTCCTTTCATAATAAAGATGCTATTAACGTAACTTTTAATCAATCCCTTAGCAACTATTTTTTGCTTCCTGTGCTTAACACTCGTGCTTTGAAGTAATTATTATACATCGCATGAATTCATTCTCCTTCTCGCTTCAAAAACTTCAATTTTCCAAAGCCAAATCCAACGAACGCCCACACTTGCTTATTCACTAATAGCTTGGATGATCTTCAAAGCCTCATGCGGTCCCGTGATTTGATTCATTCCAAACCGGAAGTTAAGATAACAGATTGACAGTTAATTTTGGATAGCATAATTGCACCGTATTGGCATCCAAAACTGTTAACTTACTTCCGGTATGGCTGTATAAAAGACGGCAGTGGAGAGGCTTCTGATGTAAGCACTGATCTTGACCACCGCATGATGTTGAAAAACGTTGCTCTCTGTGTCCTTCTTGTGTTCTTCAAAGGTGAGCTTAACTGATATCCGTAATTTAAACAAAATTGGATTTGAATTAAAGTTAATTGATAACAAGCCTTACTAAAACGTATGCGCAGAGGTCAGACATCAACTTTGGAAAATATGTTAATGCATCAGAATTAATGTTTCTAATTATACTCTAGGAGGCGTTCATGTGTATTTACTGCCTTCGATGTCCATAAACATTGTCTTGGATATGAGTAAAGTTGAATTATCTCTAAGGCTATCAGTAGCATTTTTCAAACAATTTTTAGAGATGAATATCTAAACACCACCAGTTTTCTCTCAGCTTGCGGTCAAATAAAATTACATATTCTTTATTGGTGATGTTTCCAGCTTACTTCCTTCCCAAAAACCATGGAATTCAATAAATGCAATTCCGACAGTGTTGAACTTTGAGCCTATTTGGTTCTTTATCCTCCGTTTTTATTAACCATAAACATTATCCTCGCCCAGTGTCTTACATAACGCATTAAAAATCAGTAACATTGGATTCGATAGATTCGTCTGCAGTGCAGATTCTATTTAAATCATGACAGTCAGGCTTCAAAGTTTAAGAAACGTTGGAATTCTCCCTTGATTTTGAAGCTTCAAATGCCATCCATCCGGCTTGTCTGGAGCCGCACGACCCTGGGCCATGCCGAGGTTTCATTCGCAGCTTCTACTATGACCCTCAGAGCGGCACGTGCAAGCCCTTTTACTACGGTGGTTGTGGTGGTACTCACAACCGCTTTTACAGCAAAGAGGCCTGCATGGACGTTTGCAGCGGACGCAGCTCATCTTGGATCCTAAAACCAGTGTCTAAATCTGGTTATTATTCCGAGTATGATGAATCGTGGTAGACTTCTTAATTGCTCTGTTTGATGTAATGGGAAACAAGCGAATAATAATTCGAGGTTATAACTATGGATTTTTCTAGTAGGATTACGTGGAAGAAGGTTAAGTAGTTCTAGACCGTGGAAATGGAAACGCTACTCGAGGTTGTTTTAAGCAGATGCAATGGCACTAGCCTCAAACTAGGCTCATCTGGTTTTGTAGAATTAATTCCATTGGTGCGAAATGCAACTCGAAATCATATTATTACTATTTCGGTCTAAATTTTCGTCTTAACGCAAAATAAACCAGAGAATCCCACTACCGAAAAGCATTTTACTTTGAAAATTAAGAGGACGCCCATTATAATTCATCTTTTCTATTCTTTCTCGCGCAATACAGAGAAAAAGGCGATTTGTCCCCATTCCAAAGGGTAATGAGAAAATTTTAAAGCCTGACCTTTTGCGTGGCGACAAGAAATTTGCTTAACTGATGCACTATTCCTATCACCTCTCCAAAAGTTCTGCATTTGATTGCACCTGCTACAATACACCTTCACTGTTATATCTCTTGGACAATTGTTTATCCAAAAGAAAGAAATGCAATGCAAAAGTCCAATGTGATGTCTGTACCACACAGGCGAAAAGCAGCCCTAGCCTTCTAAAGATGATTTAATGAGTAGCTGGTGGTTACATGCCTGTCCAACTGGCAACATTTAAGCGATAATGTCATTTCTTGTTAAAAGTTAACCAGTCATTCACTATGGAACTTAACCACGATGACCTTTTGCGACTTTTCCAATAGGGATGAAGAACACGATCACAAAACTTAAAGCCCATTAGATTTTGTTGAGGACGTTTTCTTAGTTTCCTAGTTCTACCACTACCTACTCATCCCGTTTATAATGGATGATAATCGCTTGATTTATTGTCACGATGTCAACGATGCTTTGATTAGGTGTCCGTGACACGCCAGATATCCCGTTATCTTTATCAGTAAGGACGCACCTTTAAGGCCTAAATTCTACAGCTTCTAAACAAAATTAAATTTGATTACTTAGGTGGCCACACTTGAATGTTACACAGCATGTTCAACTTACGCTTGATTGTTTGAGCTTTCTACAGAGTTAAAAACCTGCTGGAAGCACAGAGAAGATAACAAAAAATGAGTTAATGCATATTTTGACCAAATTCTATAATTTGCAACAGGATTTCAAAAAGACCTCCCAGAGTGGCCATTGAAAACCACAAAATCTTTTCTGCCTTTTCGAAGGGAGAGCAATAATTTCTAGTATAATAAGGCCAATTCCGAACTTTACTGAATCAACTAGGAATCGAGTAGCTGATATAACAATCCTTTTTAAAATCTTTAAGTGGGAAATCCTCCCTCATCTTACATGCTCCAAACCCGTTTTCTATAAGACCATTCATCAAATTAAGCTTGGAATATTTAAATTGAGCAACGATTAGTCACAAATTTCTATCCACGGGATTTAATGCATCTCTTCTCCATTGCAACTGCGAAAAGCGAACGCCACGACTAGCAATGGTGGTCGTAATTAACGGGAATGAGGGTCTCCAGATTAATACATTTGTTTTTTGCTGCACGATTGGTTCACTTAAAAGTGACAATAAACTGAAGTGGCAAACAGTCAAAAGACTTCGAATGTGGATTCACCTGAAACAATCTATCCAATTGCAGACAACTACAACGTCCGTACCCGAAGTCGGACATCTTTATACTTCGTTTCTACCAACAACTAGAGGTCATTTAACCTTAATCAAATAACAGAGTTCCGTATTAATGACAGCTCTATTTCCTATTGGCTAAATTCTTCATAGTTATAAACCATTTCAATACTTTTACACCTCTCAGTGGACAATAATTTGACTGCTGTCAGGAGCCAGGACTGAAAACTGTAACTCTTTGATGCAAATGTCAAAAACACATTGAAGTTTATGTAATTAGTTTCTATTATCTGCTATTTACTCCAGATTTAAATGAAAGTTAGTTTATGAGTTGCGTTTTGCTTAGATTAAGCAGGAGGGCACTTTGACAAGTGTTCTTGACTCGAAAAATTCCTTTCTAATACAGTTTGAAGAAAATGCATTAAAATTTTTACTGCATCTGGAATACGAATATAAATACCATAATGTGTAGTTTGATGTCGCTAAGACGATCAACACTGGAAAAAATTCATCGCCAAAGATGAGTTATTTTGTTGCTCTTATTTTGTTAAGGGTTGGATACGAGCAATCCTTGTCAAAATACAGGCATCAAGCACCGCATTAACTTGAGTCCTTGGTTTTTGATATAGGACCATTTGTTTAGGATACTTTGGCAGCATATTTTTTTAGTTACTCTGTAACAAATTTCAATATCAACACCATTTTCGTCAGCTCTTTCTAGTCTTTAAGTTCACTAGTGTTGAAGGCATGGTATTCTGCTTTACAGGGTAGCTCAGATAAACAACTATTGTGTCGAAGGCGTCAAAAGCACCAACATGAGTCGCCTATGACTGTGTTGAGTAGCTAGCTACTGCTATGGATGGCATAATACGTCCGAAGCGTTGTTAGTGGTATGAGGTTCCATGTGTCCATGCTGGTGGGTGGCTGAGGATGCAGCTTGATTAACCGAATATTAAAGATAATGTTTGACTGGCTTAGAAAAATTTTGGGATCGCATGTGGTGGATACAAGTCTGGATAGGATCCAAGCACTGCATTTATGGCAGTAAAGAATCAAATCAGGAAAAAGAAGGGCTATTCAAGCCTCGAAAGTGGCAGTGTAGTAAAGTACTCAGCATTCAGAGCTATTCAATTATTCTATCTCTTGCTATAATGAACATTATGTTAGGGGCTAAGGGTGGTTTTCGAACAGACGACAGCTAAAAGGTGGGAAAGCCAGCTTATTGTGGACTTCCGAACATTAACTGATATCAAATGAGAGTTTATTCAGAAACTACTACTACTTTCGGGACATAAGCATCCAACAAAGAAACACGTTATCATGGTCTTCGCCTTCTTTACACCCCAAACCACTCCAACCCTAACGCCAAATCCAACGACTTAATGGTGAACTGATGTCTGTTTCCATAACAGCGATCGCTTTGCTTCTTTTGAGCTTTTTTCCATTTGAACAGTGAGTGAGCTTAAATAAGCAAAAAGCACACAACTCTTCAACCGCAACCCAAGGGAGAAACGAAAATTAATCGAGGAGCTTCACCATCCGAGGTGTTTGGTGCGATGTCTGCTCGAATGATTAATTTGGACGCAACAGTAAAACTAACGACTCCTGAAATTTGAATGCAGATATTTCCGGTGCTTTAAACTCGTAGCAAATTATACTGCAATTCATACTTAATTGCCTCCTTGTTAATAATAAAATTTTGCGATGCTAAATGAACAAGTGTTAAGAGAAGGTTATATTTACCGTAGGCACCAATGGATTGATTAAGCCTCTAAAACAGTATAAATTTAATGAGGACTACAAAGTATCCAGAAATATTTCGCACCCACTCACAAGAGGGGGACTTGGGAGACAGAAAATTTTAAAAGTTTACGCCTCTTGCGGGCAATATTGCCAGGTTTTAAACATAAGACGGCTTCATGCAGATATAATAAAAAGTCAACACCAGAGAAAACTCTTAACACAAATTAGAAAGTCCACGATGTATCGTCATTATCTAAGGGATCTAAGGTTTCGATTCTTATGCATCATAAGCCAAACCTAGACAAAAAAAATGAACGCTACTGATTCCTTCAATACCAATTTGTGGCTTAGCGCCACATTTAGCTATTCGTTGTTTTCAATAGTAGTAATAATGGGCTACCTTCTGCTTCCACTTTGATAAAGAAGTATCTTCAAACAGTTTTTATAGCTGATCTTTAACCACAAAATTCCCAGAAGCACATACACTTTCCTTATGTAGGACTTAGGTATTACTGTAGCATGCATCACTAAATTAACTCTTTAATCATGGTGTCAAACATTGTTTGCATGATTATGTGCTTGGATAATGGTAGAAGGTGGCTGAGGAACTGAAGAGCCCTCCTCAGTGTTCAGGCGCCAAAGAAAATAGTTGCACTATGCTTTGTCTGATGAAAAGAATAAGCCCACATTAAACCATTATTTGTTAAACCGAAAGAGTGAGACTTGCTAAGCGGTTGTGCTGCTTTGCATTTTAAAACACTTGAAGTCTTGAGCCGATGCGAAAATATTCCAAGTTTGTAATCTCTATGGATAGCGCAAGTAGATATCTTTCGCGTAATTGGCGACTTTGTATGCTTTGCCTTATATATTCAGCATTAGAGTCGCGTCGTGTAGGAAAATGGGCTTAAAAGGCGGCAACCCTTAAAAAATGGGAGATTAGGTGCAAGGTGTAGATTTTAAAACGTGAAATGAGATTTACTGATTCTAAATAAAAGCAATTCTCTTCCTTATTACTGGCAGTTCGGTGGAGTGGCAGAGAATTATCAGATTCGTAGTGAAGTGAATAGGTAAGAAGAATACTTTAAATGCGGCGTTCTTATTCATTAGAAGAAACACCCTCTTGATGTTGATTGTAACGAAATTTGATCGAGAGTACCCAAAATTTTGCTTAAGAGCATAAAATTTGTACTTAGAAATTTATTTGGACCAGTGGCTTTGAAGGCATAAAATACGCTATGAACGTTTAAAGTGGATAAGTATAGTTAAGATCAACATCGGAGTAGTATTTTTGTCGCTTTCAA
The DNA here is from genome assembly GCA_036345935.2 of Taenia hydatigena. Classification (NCBI taxonomy): domain Eukaryota; kingdom Metazoa; phylum Platyhelminthes; class Cestoda; order Cyclophyllidea; family Taeniidae; genus Taenia; species Taenia hydatigena. The sequence goes on along the minus strand of JADWOT020001893.1, from coordinate 415,764 downwards.
TACTAATGGACTTTGCTCCTTCAGTTCTGCTAATCCAGCTCATTTAGAAGACCTGTAGCTCAAATCCAGCTCCACACGCTTCACAGCTGAGTGGGACACAGGCAAATTCTTACATTGCTTGCATTAACTTTGCCTAAATATTGGCTTTGCTTAAGGTTTAAATACTTAATCCAAATTTTTTCATCGTTACCAAGTTCTTATTCGTCAGTATTTTTAAGAGCACAGGTTCATTCTGCTAGGAATGCTTTTAGAGTTCTGCTAAGCCAGACACCAACGGAATCGAGTGGTGCAAACCACTTCCTTCGAAAGGTACAGTCTGCAGCCGCATATAGCACCTTTGTCAAGTGGTAAATTAGACACGTTATCCAAGTCCCTGCAGTTTTGAAGCCTAAGTGCTTTTACATTCATAGAGCTGACAAATTAACACCACATCCACCGGGTTCAATCAACACTGTGTAATATGTGATTTTAAAATTAGACGAAAATGGCAGAATAGACAGGAGAATGGTCTGCGCTTTAAGACTAACACTCATTTTTATGCTCCATAATTTCTGCACGGAAAAAACTAAGTTCCCAAATTTTGTAATTTGCGATAAGGTATTACATTGAAGTGTATCACATGCCTTATGTTCTGTATACAATGGATGATAATTGACTGATCTAGATCCTTAAAGTCAGCTAAATATAAATAATGGAGAATTTTTTCGATATGCAGTTAACACTGCAGACAACTTTATTACTTCTCTCAACCTTCGAGTCCGGAATAATTAGCTGTCATTCCAAGTGTTGGCGCAGCTTGTAAACTATCGACAAAATTGCCATAGGGATAAAAGCCCAAAAGCTAATCCAAGTATCACTCATGATTTAAATGTGCAAAGTCTGAGTGCAATACTCTGATTTTGCTGTCACATCCCACGTATTACTTGCTGCCTGTTTATCATCATATGCTGTAAGGTACGAAGAGTGCATTCCTTGCTTCTCACAATTCAATTAAGCACCCATTCAATCACACAAAGTTGAAAATTCTTAAAACGGAAACTCACCTTCATTCCAATATTGAGCATGGCTTAGGGACGAAAACAGCAGATATCTTAGCATAGTAGGAGGCTAGTTTATTTTTCTCACTGAGTTTTGAGTGGCTGCATTCAATTAATTTTTGAGTAAATGGAGTTGGTGATCATCTATTGACAAGAATCACTAGGATGTGACAAGATCGGTTTCTACTCGGGTGGCACGAGGCTATGTTCACACGATTCGTGCTAATATTCTCTTAATTGCTGCTTAAGATTATGCAAAAATCACTTCTCTCCCTCATTTTGCTTATCACGCCCTCGGAAGCAACATGAGTGCTACCTTGCGCGCTGACAATGCAATCTAAATCTTAAATTATTCAATAGCATCCAAATGTGTCACAAACATCCAAGTCTCTGAGTCATAAAATCTCTTCAGACCGCCCTCTGTGAAAATCTAAAATGTGTGAGACCCATTAACGAATGGGAAAATCGGAAGGAGGAGGCGGAATCTATTATAGTGCTAGAATAATAATGGAAACCGAATTGGCAGGATGCCGAATCATTTAGCTGCTAGAGAATGCGTTAACTCATATGGTACATGACATCTTGAATACTTCCTATGTGCGATCCCGTACTTTCGTGATACAAGGTCATTGGACTTCAAGTACGCAAATTGGCATGAAGGTCGGCTGGGAAAACAGCATGTCATGACGTCCACCATAAGTGCATCTGCTATTCAGAAAATTAATTGAACATCCCACAAGTTAGCTAATAAATTATGGTGGTAATAGTAATATTTTCCTTATCCCCTTCCTTTGATCGGGTGGTCTGAACACTCCCAACCCCTTAAATCCTTATTCCATTGAGAGATGCACAACCATCCGTGTTGCATTTGGCTGGAGGTGGATCAAAGATTTATTGCAATATAAGGAAACAAATCACAAAATATGGAACCTTAGGCATTTTGGAGTGTTTCACCTCATGTTTAAAATTCGGAGGAGTTTTCAACGCCAAAGTCTTCACACACTTCTCATTATAATATTTCACTTCTATCTTGACAGGGTAATAAAACGGCTAGCGTTGATGCAAAAATTGTTAGCATTGTGAATACATGACCACAGCCACCAACAACATGCCAGTGGCTCTAAAATATCCATTAACTCTCAGTGATTTCCCTCCCTCCTTCTCTACTTATTCACTTCAGTCCACGTTAGACGGTTACAGTTTATAGAATCAAGTGTGGAAAATGAAAATGCGGGTGCAATAGGGGCAGGAGGTAATTTTGACCCCAATGCACGGCATAAGGCTTATCCTATGAAATTAAATTTCTGCAGCGTTTCGGTATTATGTCACGTATGGGTGGGTGCCTTGTTTTTCTTTGGGAAAGTTATCCTATCTCACTTAATCCAAATTGCACAAACAATAATTGGCGCTAAAAGGAAATATAATGACTTAGACTTTAATTTCTGCCCTCACAACCGCCCCGTTGCTAAGACGACTCGTCGCTTATCACCTGGATATTCCACTCCTCGCCCACTCATACATCCGTCCATGCTTGCACCCATTCAACAAGCAAAATCGCGTCAAGAGGGGCACTATAACTAGTGTTGTACTCTCTGGCAGCAATTCTTATTCATTCAATATATGTCTGCACCGGACTTATGCTCCAACCATCTCAATAACAAAGTTGATGTTTATTTTAGATTCAAATGAGTCCTTTGGAATCAATTTGTCATTTTGCCGAACAGTCATCAATTAACTAAGCTATGTTAATGTGCATTCATTGCATCAAAATGAAAAGGATTCGCATCACTTCCTTTCCTACGGTTGATTGAAGCAGTGTTCAGAATTCTATCTTTTGGTCTCGCGCAAATCACTCATGCATAATGCATTGCCATTGAAAAGAAAAATTATTTAAATGGTTATTTTAACAGCAAGTGAGGTAATAAGAACTGCAAACAAACAAAAGCCATGACCGGATAAGTATCAATATATTATCCATGCCTGGACATTATAAGTGGCAAATGAAGTCGCCTCCTGTATTTCCTCAATCCGTATTCGAACATGGTGTTACTATTATGCGAGCACATGCAAGAACAACAGATACGTGGCTGTACTGCATGTATATTAGCCCAATCGCCAAATTGCCGACAAATCGAGCTCAAATTGACTTTCAGGCAGTCTACATCTCAAATATAAGAACATCTTGTTTCCTTTAAAATGCAGCCATTTAGGTGACCAGTGGCACAGGCGAATTCTCATTAAAACCCATTTACTTGACTCCAGACAACTAAGTGAGCTCATGTGAAGGCTTTCGTAAAGGTGCCGACTTTGCGAACCTGCTTGCAGTGATAAAATGGCGTTTGAAAACTATTCCCTAGCAAAAACTGACGTCCACACTGCTTAAGAAGATGTGGTCACAGGATCCCTAATACCATCAGGTCTTATGATCCGAATAAGCACCGCACGATTGATGTGCAAGTGACCTTCCTCATTAAAAAATAATTGTGACCAGATACTCAGAAAAGGTCAGTACTAATCAAAACAATTACCGCGTTGTGAAGTATTAGGCGATTGGAAATATAATACAAAACCCTATTACTTTACTTCTTTTCTTTATTAGGCTCTGCTTTTGCACTGTTTAGGCACTGCGGATAAAACAAATTAGGCTGCCAGCACTGTTACCGGAATAGCTGAACTTTTAGAAGGCTTATTCGTTCGTTTTTATGAGGCATAGGATAGGGCGGGTATGCGATTACAATAACAACAGAGAGCCCTTAGTAGTTGGACTTCAGACACGTAGACAGTCAAACTTCCTGCTTTCAATTATCAAATTTGCCTTTCCTTTTGTGTTTGTAATAGTCTTGATTAGCACAAACTGTTCTAAATCTCCGCTACCACCACTATTGAGGGCCATGTTCATTCACAGTGTGTAATGGCCACCCACGGTTGCGTGGAAAGTCGCAACGGCGGTAGGCTCCAATTTAATGACTGCAAACCTTAAATTAACATGGAAATGAAGATGCTTCGGCAACAGTTTTATTCATTCCAAATATAAACCTTAATTTTGACTAAGACATTGGTATACATATATGAGAATGGGGATCGTTGAAGTGCTGAATAAAATAACATTCAAATGCCGTACTAGGACAGGGATATCAGGGCATCAAAATATTTCTTTAAGGCTACCAAAACAGGTTGCCCGGTCTTATGGCGTGCCTTGAAATCATTGTGGTCATACATGTCCTTCAAGTTTTGCAATCGAATGCCCAACTTCAACGCAAGCATCCCAAGGTAGACATCTTCAGGTGCGTAATTATATCGAGTATAGGCGGAGCCGATGGCTAAATTATCTATAATCCCAGCTCCAAATAATTGGCCAAATCCGCGAGGATAGGGAGCCATAATGTCCCAGGGAAATTCGCGGTATGAAAGGAATCTCTTTCCATTGGGCTTTCTATACGCCGAATCTCTTCTGCCAATGAGCCCAAAAATTGACTGCCTTTTCACGTCTGGCCGTAAGGTATTTAACAATGTTTCCAGGTAAGTAAAATTTACTTTGTGATCATCATCTAAGACCAAAAACACGTCTCCGTTTCGTTGACCACAAAAAGCCGACAGCCATCGCAAATTCGTGACGGTTTTCCATGTAAGGTTAAAATAGGTGTCTTCGTAGTCGCCTAGGAGAATATCGTCATAGTGTACGATCTCATGAAGCACATATTCCATTGTTTGTGCCGTCTTGCCATCGAAATATTCGGATAGCTCTCCAATCCGACCCCTAAGAGTGATTGGGTGGCCTTCACGAGTAAAATCTCGTCCACCGTGTTGCCGTGGAAGACCCATGCTGAAAACAACGCCGATCTTCAAATTCGGATGCCGAGCTTTCTGCTCACGTACGAATTCTCGAAAGGACGCACGCATGTCCCAAGCAAGAACTGCGCTTTTTACAACAATTATGAGGTCGTGCTGAGAGTTCGGTGAACAAATAGAATTGCTGGTTCGCAAAATTTTCAGCGGAAAATTGTACTCGGGCAACTAAAAATTCGAAAATTAACTCTTAAATTAACTTAGAAGCAGCAAACTCGAAGTTTGTTCTTTGTACACAAACCAGTTAAAAATGCCCATTAAAATGGTAAAAAATTGGGTCCAAGAAAAATTTTTGTCCCCACTCATCGCCTATTTTGTGTGCTGCTCTAAAGGCAGTTGAAGGTGAGTTACATTTGTACACTTAGGTTGTGCGTCATTTAAATGTTCGATTCTACCGCAATTGTCTACCGCAATTAAATTTTGAGTAGTCTCTAACATGTTGAATGCATTGCCTAAATTAGTTGGTCCTATGGCATGAATTGGGCCCTTTTTGCGTACCGGCGGAACCGCACTTTAAGCCAAAAACATTTTAGGAAATTACTCTGCTTTTGTGATTGCACAGAGTTACAACGGTAATGGCGAACGGAATTATATTGAGAGGTCGTAATACAGTTGGTTGATGGAAGATCCTTGGATCCAAGACTGATGGAAACTATTGAACTTTCAAAATGATGCCTTTCCTACTTTGGAGATGCTTCGAGATATACTTATACAGAACTCTGCTTTTTGCACAGTGTTCTCAAATGTCCTCCAACAAGTCCTTTTATGTCGAAGTAAACCAGCAATTGGGGATGGAGTCGAAACATGCAAAAAGTCTGTTTACTTTAACTTGCTCATTTCTCTCAATTCTTCATTTTATTGAGGTTGTTAAGTGACTGACTAACGGTATTACATCCTCCTTAATAATTACTTGTAATCATGACTTTTACCACCAATCTTTTAGATAAACGGGAGTGTAATGAGGGAAAAGTAAGATTTCCAAATAAATGAAAATGCGCTATGTGCTTTATCAGTCGTGCTTGTTTAAGGATATATAACGATGAACTCACTACTGGTACAGGTCTACCAGCTTTGATGTCTGCAACGAGTTCTCTCAAGGGAACGTCTTGTGGATAAGTTTGATAAATATTGGGATATTTCACTCGCCTCCAATATCGTCGAGGCAACTTGCTCAGATCTTCGAAAGTCACCTTCCTTTTTGGCCCTGACAGTCTGAATAGACTCGTCAACGGATATCTCTTTGATGGCTTCTTGGGAGAGAATTGAGGATCTAAGGTGACACAAAGGGTTATGTTATAGACACTTCCCTGAGCAATCTCTTGAAGACTCCACGGAGGCCATTTGCATTGCTGGTTGAATGCATTTGGCTTCTGCTCCCCAAACGTATTCACCCGGGTCAAAACTGGTTTATGGAGACTTGTCTTGAAACCTATCAAGGCAATGGTCACAAAGATAATCGAAACGCTAAGGCATATCGCTTTATGCAACCTCATTTCAACTGCTATTGGCAAAAAATGATGCCAATTTACTTGAGTTCAGTCGCACCTTTGGCACGCGGCGAGTGTGAATATGCGGGCCTAGGTAATGTGTTCATCAGGAGATGCTTGAATTCCAGAGCTCAGTAGGAAGTTATGATGCCAACGAGAATATCTCTTCAACTTCTGAGTCAATGCCTCCTCAGTCATTTACTACATCGAGTCTTGATGTCAGATCTAGGCTAGCTGGGACTCTCAATGTTATAGAGTTCATCTCTAAATTGGTGTTTTGTTTCATTGTCATGGGTCTGATTAAACATTAACTGTTATTCATTCATATTTGGTTGACACAAGGTACGACTGCAGGAGGATCAAGCTTGCATACCTTTGAACGCTACTTTTGGGGCTGAAGTGTTAGCAATTAATTTCAAGTGCATTGCCCAAAATGTTACATTTCTTTCAGTTCGCTAATTGGTGTAAGTTTCTTAGTTGGAGAAAAATGCCAAGTCAGATATAAAACAGAGTCATTCTTAATGCTAATTATCATTCTCTTATTGTCACAGAGCACTGCAAAATAGATGAATCTGTTTTGCTTGGTAATTCTGTCGCAACCACACACGAGAGAACACATCGTGCAGAAGACGTGATTGGCCTTTCACTTACAAATTGATGAGACTTAGGCTTGTGCTCGCAATGGTTAGGACAAATGATACTTGAATACGCTACGAATCGAAACATTAATAGCTGAATCAGAGAGTAACTACTCCGCCTGCTTAGTCTATGTAGGTTTCAGCCTCACCATACGGACAGAACACTTGCTAGGACGACAATTTCATGAACATTACACTCCCTCATGTTTTTTAGCTCATTTTCAAGATAAGAGCAAGTGGACTTTAAATGGCTGCTTACCCGAACCGCTGAATTAGCGGAAGGGCTTTTTGCGGGCGGTGGTGTAGTAGAAGTCCTACCAAAAAGATGTCATCGAAGCCGTATCACATTTAGAAATCACCCAAATCTCCTTTTTTCCATCAAGGCAAAGTGTCAACTAAAAACTTTAAAAGTGGTTTTGATGCATTCGTGGAAATGCGTGAATTATGCGAACAGTTAGGGCCATGCACAGGTTTCCATTGGCTAGAATAAATGCAGGCCGACGGCAAAACAGCTAAAGAATAAGATAAATTGGCATAAGTCATAGCCTTCTGCAGACAAATTTCGATTTGGGTAGTTTTTTGTTATGAATAGTGATTGACGTATAGTGCACTTGTTGAAGAGTATCTTCAGCTCAATTAAGTTCACAAAGAAAGCAAAACATCGCCTATAAAATGGTTGTTAATGTGGATTACCGATGTTGATCAAATAAAGTGCCCTTGAAGGGAAAATTTTTTATTTCAATTTGAACTACGCCAACTCAATTTCCTTTTCTTTAGCCGCGATTACAAACTTTTGGCGTTTTCTTATGCTAATAACGCTTCGCCAGTGTCGATCTGCCTCACTACATCAAAGGAGACGTGAGACGCTCAAATAAGGGGCTGTAAGATGTTTTTGAAGTCTTGCGTCCTGAAGGTGACAAGTACTACTTAATTGTTTTAGGTGTGGCGCTTTAGTTGGAAAAACTTACCGATCAATGGATGGCTGTTTAACTTTGCCATTTTGTGCAGCACGCAATCGAATTTGTATCATAGAGCTAAAGAAAGATAAATATGATAAATATCCTTCGGAACGATGTTACAAACCCCATTTATGCTCTGGCATAGGCGTGCAATAACTCTAGCACGTAGAGGTGTTTCTGTCCCACAGGTAACACTACAATTGCACCTTCTAGTTATGAGCCCTTTTTAAAAATCTACTACCTAATAATGAAGAATAAAGAGATTTTGACTTTGGAAAAATAATTTTGAAGGACCTTGCCTAAACTTTAAGGAGAACTCAATCTATTACCCTACCTTTTGAGATGTGGTCTTTTAGCTATATTTAGAAGGGATGGCTTTGAACGTCTGCGATGAAAAATTTGCACAACCTTGAGCGAATCGTACATGATCTTTCGATAAGACTAACAGCAAGGTAAAGCAGAATCACCAGGAATACTTGGGCGTCCACACATTGTAATGAATACCTTCCTAAATGAATTGACTGAAAACATATATCTTCTTAACTGTGGTCAAACTAATATCCAGCTAGGTCGAGAGCTATTAAGACAGAGTATCAATAAAAATCTGCTCTCAAGACTTTCCGGTGTTTCCTCAATGGATTGAATAGCAATTTTCGTATTTGTAGTTTAGAACAGTCTCTTTGATGTACTTATTGCTATAGTTCAACAATGACTCCTACCACTGACTGCATATAGCCTCACTTGGAATGTGGGTAAGAAGGGTTTGATTCAAGAAGATTTTCTAAACACCCCCAGACACACGATTTCAACTTAGAAAAATAGTTCTCCTTAGGATAGGAAGTTCTTGAAGTTGCTGTTAACTTACTGATCCCATAACACTCACTGCGATACCTCAGTTAATTCTGGGCTCAAATAAAAAATCCGTTTCTGGATGCAGTTAGAATGCAACTACACGAATTTAAGTCATTACAATGTGCTACTGGCAAATGCTTTATGTGGTATAAACTCTTCTGCACTTAATCTCTAGCTTTCAAGGCATTTTTGACGCTCTTAATGATCACGGTCTTGGGTTTGCATCAAACTGATTTAGGCGGAATCTGTTGTGTGACAATAATTGCAGGGTTTACAATTTTTCTCAAAGCAAATCCTCAAATAGCTTCATTTACTGTAAGATTGGATAGGGCTGCACCACTCATAATACATTTGAACCCGCATTCTCCATAAGCATAGCAACAATGAAGTTCAATGAATGACCACTTCTCGCTGTCAATAAATGGCGGCAACCACCAGCTCTGACAATCGACAAAGAAACAATCCTTTAACGCAACCCATTTGGAGCTCAATGAGAACTATGTTTGTGCTACTTATCAAGGGATCTAGTGATACCTATCGTTAATTCCTTCTTGTCTCGTCACCGGCCTGCTTATTAATCCAGCTACTGTCTGTGTGTTTGTTGAGCAATCACCCCACTTATAACATCATATAACAGTCTTTATTGGGATTTGGCACCGATCAAAGGGGGGTGTCGATTAATGAAAGTAGAGGATTCAGGACACCCGTGTCTCGGTAGAATGAACTGTATCTGAGAGTTGTTCGTTTTGGAATCAATACTAGATTCAAAAGTGTATGTCAGTGACCATAGTTTGTTTATCAGTTGGCTTCTCTTATAATATTTACCTTGAACCATTATCAAAACAGTGAATATGAGGCAAATTCTATTCATATTTATTATTTACCGAATGACTAAAGGACTTGTTTGTCTTTCGACGTAGCTTTGTGAAATGGCATGGTGTAGCCTGCGGATACCTATGATCCGTGTGCGACGTTTCAAATGCATTATCAAGCATTGGTGTGTAAACTATGCTCCGCTAGCTACTCACGTTAAAAGTAGAACCCACTTTCACATTATCTATTGCCAGTTAAGGTTAGCAAGCAAGGTCCGGCAAGCGGCAGCAGTAATTGTGATTTATGACGATGCGAAAGCTTCAGTTCGGAATATCGAGCGTCAGTTGATGTATCACTTTCGAACAGATAGTTTATTGGTTAAAGCAATGAAACTTGAGCTTCTGCTAACCAAGGTAGTCTGAGAATACGCGTCATGGGTAGTGTTTTTAAAATAACACTTAGCGTATCGTGAAGGATTGATACTAGAACACTTGGCTGTTGCTTATATTGCTCTATACAGGAAGATGTGAGGGGGTTATAGTAATTATTCCTTGTCAGGTACTCGTGGGAGTCGTTTATGCAACTGGTTTCAACTCAAAAAACTGTCTAACGCTACGGACAGCAGCGACGGGCTGCTAACGCTTGGTCATCCTTAAGTAAGACACCCCACTAGTTCGGTGTGGACACAGAGGCGGTTCCTAGATGCGTCCTTAATGCCAACCAAAATCAGTTGCTTTCTTTCACACGCAGTTGTGATAACAGTAAAGGGTTTAGTTTATAATTATGTTCAATATTTTTAAATCCTCAGTACCATGCCACCCTTTAAACATGTAATTTTGTGAATTCATACACCGATCAACGCGAAGGACAATACTGACTCGTTAAACTTCACAAAGTCCAATGTCATGAGCCTCTTACACTTTAATTAAATGCACGGATTGCTACCTTTTATGAAGTTGACCTACCGACGCTTTTTACACGATGCCACCTAAATTATCGCGTTGACTTTGGATGGCAGAACTTGAATTTGTAGATCAAAAGCTGGACTTCATCGACTTGCTTTCTGTAAAATGGCACCTCTGCGGAATTGGCATTGGTGAAGATACAAGGTCTTTTGCCTTTACTATCAGTTTTGATGATTGAGTTGGCACTTTCTTGATTTAAACAAATCAAAATGAAACGATGCCTCACAACCCAAGCACATGAGACCCTCATATTCTGCAGATTGTGATCCTTTATTCTTGTGGTATTATACTTCTATGCCTAAAAATCAAGATACCAAACTTTGTCACCACCTCCAAAAACATTCCCAAATAATCTTTTACAGAACATGTTTGAACTACATTTCTACGCATAAGAAGTCTGTGCCAAAGTTCCTCAAATTCTAGATTGCTGGGTCAATAACTTGTGGTCGTTTTATTTTGAAGCCACAGACCAACAACTTAGTTGATACAGTCCGAGCTCTTCCACTTTGTAGAAGCAGTACCTATGCATATCTTTATTCGTTTTTGTCCATTGATCCAATTAGCCAAAGGGTGGTTTAGTCTATTAATGCTGGTTGATCTGTTCTTGCAGACCTTCGGTCCCTCCACAATGTGAGGTTACTGTGTTTTGCTATTTAGATAAGCAGCTTAGGCACCGATTGAATATGTGAGTGGTCTACTCAACAGCTAATTTTGTTTACTCATGGTCGTTTTGCTTGAATACTGCTTCTCATTTTCCATCGCTGTGCATTGTCTGTGCATTCATCGTTTAAGTCTACTTACAGATCCTAAATTTTTTAATTTGATCAAAAGGTACTCTCAGTTCCTATTTAGCCATCGCATCAAGGTTTCTTCAATGGGTTTTTGCTATATAAGCGTAATTCTGATCCTCTCATCCTTCGATAAGTATCTCATTGCATAATTTGTAAAAGAGAAGTCACTTTAGATAGGGCAAGCGGGTGAGACTGGGTACATAGTCATTTGTCATATTTTACCCTCCATCAATAATGCGAATTCGTATTTTCAGATTATTTACAATGGCAACTCAGATGTATATTTCAATTACCAACCATCTACTCGAAAATTCAACTTGCTCATCGGAATGTTTGCATCGAAGTACTCTTGCTGATTCCGATTTCAACCCTGCTACGCCTACTTTGTGCTGCCAATTAACCCTTTTTATTAATTTCACCAGTGAGCAGTACAAATGCAGAAAAGCTTAATTACCCACCACCGTACTGAGCCGATTGATTGGAAATTTAGTTTGAAACACGCGTTTAAATGTTGCTCTGCAAAAGGTTCATTATCGGGCCACAATATCGGTCTAACTTTTATAAAATGGACTTCACTTATGCACCTCTGGTTCGCATGCTAGCTATGGTTGATATTTCCGTACTCTCAAATTTGAGGACACGCACGAGTTTTTTGGGCCCTGCCACCACTATCATAAGGTATGCAATAGATAAAGGCTTATGGATGGTTAACCTGCTTGATGTGGGTAAGCACGGAGATGAGACTTGGGTGAACGACCTTGGTGGCTGGCTAGTAGTGACAGTCAGAGGCTTGATCTGAGTACAGACAGTGACAACTCCAAATTGAAGTTGAAATGCCCATTCGGTCAACCCAGCGGTCCAAGTTTGACCATAGTTAGTCAACTGCCATCCATGGAGTTGTTCCATACCAAGAGGTATTGCAGCGTATGCTAAGGCAATGTCCTCAGGAATCCTCGCAATGCTTTACTGCTGATTTAATCCACATCCTGGCCATTGCATCCGCCCATGCACACTAAATGACATAGATGAGGATGTCTTTTATAACTAATAGAGCAAAAGCTAAGGATCCAATTAAAGTGCTAAGCTTCCGTTTATGATTATTCTGACTATGGTCTAATTGTGAATGCACTGTAGCCCATGATTACACTGAATAAATATCCTAATAATTAGTGAATAATTGCAAATGATTTTCGGGCGCAGAATATATAACAACAGAATATATATCAACAAGGTGAAAACAATGCCATCAGAAACTGGGACGAAATTTGATGGCCTCACGTGCGTGTATTCTAATTAAAAGAATTAAGTCAAATAAGGTACTGCCGAATCAGATAAACATGTTTTATGGCGGCGAACCTGAATGAGTCTCGCATTTGTCATGTGAAGAAAATAAGCGATTGGCGCAGAATGAATCAGTCAAAATATACATCCTATGCTCAAATTATGGCACGACAATTTAATAGCGTTCATAAATATCCTTTGTACCAAAATTAGATAAAGTTGAGTAACACCACAAATTAAATCCATGCGAAATTAAAGTGTCAAGCATGGATAGCTTTCAGTATAACCTAAACTGCGTTGGCAAATAAAATCCATAATAGGAAAGCCTATTTATTTCAAGGCTAACTCATTGTATTTCAGCTATAACAAGACGCAATTTTCTGTTTTAACGTTATTGGAACATGTCAAATACTGCAATTGACGTTTTGCACATTGTCAGTTAGAATTCTTAACGTCACCAAAACTGACGGCAACTGTTGGCGAGAGCAAACGGCAAAGCTAAAGAAGGCGTAAATAGGTTTTGAAATGGTTTAGCAATAGATCTGATAAAATCTTGTCTACTCTTCCTTCTACTACTCAGTCTGCCCGTCTCTTGATATGTTGGTTTTATGCGCGGGTTCGTTAGCCACTAGAACTGAAAATGCTGCATATTGAGGCTATGTCTCAGTCAGTGATTTGGTTACGCGTAATTATGGTAACTGATTAACTGTGGTCTTTGATTAGTTAACTGTTCATATGGAGCACAGCTACGGTGACTAGGCCTAGCCAGAGAGGACTGAGTCCACGAACTTCGTGGACACGCGATTACTTAAGACTTCTAAAAAATTTCAACAAGTGTGTACTTTTGGGCCATCGCATCAGTATCTTAAACGAAGTCAACGAATCACATGAACTTGGTATCAGGGTCTTGATCTTAATTTGTCCTGTTCGCGACCCTTAACCTCAAATGGGGCCCACTCCATGGCGTCGCCCTCCTTGTTCTCCTATGTGTCTATTTATGAAGGCCAGAGATAGCATCTATTGTGCTTGTGTTCCTTTACAACCGCAGGGACGATAAAATGTGAACTGCATTCTTCCAACCAAGAGGAAGTGTTGGACCAAGGAATTCATTCTGGCTAAGTGACAATAAGCGTATATTTTTTATCTTAGTGGTGCTTCAAACCATGTATTATTTAGGAAAACAACTGGTTTGCAAGATATGGCAGCTGCTAAACATCATTCTATGCCCAGTCTTGTCTCTGCAACAAAGTTCCGCCAAAATTAGTCTGCCATGTTAAGAGATTGATACCTTGAAATTCCCACTGTATCAACTTTTCCCGTTGCCAGTAAACATCATTCACTAGTCCATGTCAATTTACAATGCCGGCAGTTAAGTGAGGGTGTGAACGGAGTGATTGGCAGAAAAACACAAAGAATCGCCCTGATGAATTGTTAGGTCAATAGCTAGACAAACAATAGAATGAACAATAACCATCATTAGCCTTCTCGACGAACAGCATGCATTTGAACTACATTACAGCGCTTCAAACGCAAGTTAGTGTTTGGTTAAATATTAATTCCTTATTAGCTGCCGTCGAAAAGAGTTGTTGTTATTTATAGTGCCTTCGTAAGTCCCTCGCTCGCTCCATTATAAACAGAGTTAAGCCGTGAATTGTGAAAGTCTGCTGATAAGTTGTAAGTACAATGCACTTATGATGACCAGCGCAAACTTATTTCTACCCTCGAAAACGAAGTGACTGGAGAGCCTATCCTGTATCTTAAGGCCATCTGTGCAATTTAAGCCCCAAAATAGTTTTCTTCACACTCAAATGTTATGAACTTAAGGCGATCAGCTGGATAATTTTACTGAGAACGGAAAAGAATACTCATGGGAAATTTCCATTTGCGGTTTAAAATGAGATTATTCAGAGGCATTTACCAACGGTGCCTTTTAACGACTGGTCTTTGTGTGTCAATATTCTAGCTAAACCGTGTACGATTTCATTTCTGCATGGAAATATCGTGTTGCATGTTGTATGACCATCGGACTAATAGCAAGTTCAAGAATTCTTCAAATCAAACATATTCCAACGAATTGAAATGAATGCCTGTGGTGAACAGTACAGTAATTGGCCATTGGCTCAGCCCACACTCGATACAATTACCTACTTAAAGGCGGTGCTTGCCTTGACGAGTTTTTAAGTTCTATAAGAATCTGCTGGTGCTTTAACCGTCAATAAGATTCATTCACCGAATGCAGAATTTCTTTCGCGATGCATCCTAGGATCAACTTTCATTTTGCAACCTCAAACTTTATTAATTAAAAGCAGTTTAATTTCCGACAAACTTTTTTGGCAACCCTCTGCATGACGAGGCATAATACAGCCAAATGCTGACTTTAATCAAAAAGGCAATTTAAATATTGCTTTGTGCACAATCCTCTTAACTTAGACTAACATTTGACATTCAGGTATCAAGTGACTGCAATTTCTTAAGCGACTTAAAAAGGAATTTTCACGTATGGTTAGAGGACTTCAAATAACGTAGCTTCACCTAGACACAGTTCAAAAGCGCCATCCGAATAACGCTTGTAGGTTTACATGGTCTGTACTTTGGGTGACATTAATCCTCACGCCTACTAATCATGCGCATGAGCTATTGTGTTTCATGCAAAGCACAAAACCCTCAGTTGAAATGGATGGCCTTTGAGCGCGGCAGCAATCAGCACACAAAAGCTATTCATTCCTGCTAGCTGCCGTAGCTCAGGAATTTGACCCCTCGCAAGTAATCTAGGATCCAAAGTGGTTGGTCTTCAACCTGCAGCATTTCGGTAATAATTTCAGGAAGAATATCTTCCCAAGACCTAAGACTAGCATCAATTAAGCAGTGCGAGACCACGTTTTAGGCTCATTGAAATCCGTGCTTTGAGAAGTGTCAACAAATTTCCCTTTATTGTGCATCGCTAAGTCATTTGGAAGGCCCGTGTCAGTGCATTACAAATAAACAAACAAACACACGCATTAAATATTTTGGCATATCTCGTACCCACTTTACAAACTCTTGAGATGGATGCCTTTAAAAGGCTTATCCACTTAAGGAGAAATGGTTGGCATTGAAGACGACTGCACCGCACATACACATTAAATAAAACTCGCTTCTCGACATAGCGCTGTGGCACAATTGATTCAGCGAACAATCTATGATAGTGAGATACACATAGCATTTTAAGCCGCTGAAAAATTTTCCGTGTGCCTGCCATCTTTTCCGGAATGACAACGCCTTTCTACACACAGTCCGACACTTTGTGGATGCCCTCCTGCAACTCCAAATGACATCCGCACCACACACAACACTTAACATTACAATGTGCATGCAAGTGCCTTCACAATCGCCAGCATCCAAGTCAGTCACAACATATTCGATTCAAAGTCTTTTTTGCAATGCAAAGATCGACAAGTGAATTTCATTCAAGAAGATAAGACAATTTGACCCATCTATCTGCAAGCTGCCCATAGATCCAAAAATGTACCGAACCTACCCACAGGATGTCCCAATTGGAAGCGTAATCAGTGCTATCAAATCTGACTCGCCTGTGTCCGGTGTAAGTTCCATTCTTATCCACCGGTTCAAAATGCCTTTCACTTATTTCTACGATATAGGTGATTGGCATAAAGACATTTGATCAAGGATGTAATTGCTTGTGTTACATTTTTTTTAGTGGGAGTGGTTGGTTCAGTAAGTCATGCGCTGAAGTGCATCATTAAATAGACCTTGAGGCATCTTAATTTAATTTAAATTTAGGTTCCAAATCAGAATCTTTCGATGCAAATGTTTTATTCAGTAACTCATTTTGTTCCGGCGTTACAACTCACGAGCTTACGATTGTTTAAGATGGAGAAGAGGAAGACTTCTACGCATATTTATGCGGCGTCAGAGAGATCTCAAGTTGGGCTGCCACACCAACGACGAGCACGCATCTTCAACTGCGATGGTCACACCACGATGCTAGGAGGACGAGCTGGTGATTTGATAAATGAATACATTTGCAGAGGCAGTGAAGTTGTGCAACGAATCGAAGAGGAGGTAAGAAAGTACGGTAGTATCTTGCAAGCGAGCTATGATGACACTAACCTCAATTTCTTATGGAAAACGGTGACCAACTTGCGTTGGCTTTCGACCCTCTGTGATAAGGTGCATAATGACGATTACCGCAAGATGAATGTTTCTAGGATAATTAAATTCTTCGCTTCAGTCCCAAAAAGTGAAAAGAGGACATTCATTCATGGTTACATGGGAAGAAACGATGATTGGTAACTTACAGCTTCTAGCTTTCGTGATGGCAGAATCTAAAACGGGTGGGAGCCAGGCTGTTCGTTGCTCGCATTAGGCATCGCGTCCTGGAAAGCTTTTCGTAGCGCCGTAATATCGATTCGTTTTGACTAATAGCAACATAATATTTGATAGAACGCAGAGAGAACGTAGTATTCATCTACGTAAGATATAGTGGGGTAATGGAATAAAGAGATGTCAAGCCTTTGCACCTAGAATATTTCCTGCGTTAGCAATCATAATTTGTTAAGTCAAGTCATGAATCTTAAGCTGGTCAGTTAAATTTAAGGTTAAAACTTTTATTCAACAAATGATTTGTTCCCGATTAGAGCGGTAAAAGCGATTTGAATGGTGTTAAGATGGTCTTTATTTCTAATAGTGAAATTCAAGCCAAAATTGAGGAAATCTACTCCACCCAGATAAGAATACCTCATTTCATATCGTCTCGAAGCTGCCACACTTTCGTAGAAATGCTGATTGATCGCTATAGAAATGCGCACTGTACCAAAGAACGGTAGTGAGACCACTGACAGCTCAAGTACCGTTAATCTGCAAATTAATTAGAGAATTACAGGTTTAACACCTACAAGTGTTAAGTGTGACGCAAAGCATATAATTAGCCAAAATATGCGAATAATCACACAAATTTTGGTTGATCATGCTCAAATACTTCATATATTTTGCAATCTTTTTGCAACTGCTTGCAATAAACTATCTTAAAGCTGCCTATAGGCATTCTAAATAAGTACTTTGTACCAAAAAAATGACTGCATCAAATAGGCATCCAATCAGATAGGCTTCGCGACAAAGCATTGTGTCGCAATTGCTCTAGCCAATGGTTTGCCTCAATGGGCCAAGTGTAAATACCTACTTGATTGACATGTCAATATTTGCTCAAGCGAATGCTGATATCACCCCGCATCGTAGTCACTATTCTTTGTGTGCTTGCCACCTCTCTCCTAATATGGTACACATTGTACTTCAATATCATCGGAGATCAAAATGCACATGTCCCTCGATACACAGATCCGACATTTTGTAGATGGCCTCCCGCAACTCCTGATGACATACGTACTGCAATCGGCCATTACAATATTACGGTCTGCGTAAAAGCGCAGCCACAATCGTTAACAGTTAAATCAGTCTCATATTATCCTATTCAAAGTCTATTCCGTAATGCTGCGGGTGACAAGTGGGTCTCCTTTAAGGACATTGGAGAATGTGATCGATCCATCTGGAAGATGCCCATATACCCCAACGTCTACCGTACCTATCCACAAGATGTCCCTATCAAGGACATAGTCAAGGCAATTAAATCTGGTTCACCTGTTTCTGAGGCAAGTTTTCCACTTCGCCATTGGAATTTAATGCTTTGACTTCTTACTGCTACGGGCTAACTCAATGGCATTCGGCTAAAAATAAATCTGCTTGTATACCTTAGCCTTAGTTTGTGCTGAAAGAGGAGAGCTTGAAAATGGGTATTTGGCTTAGTATCCCATTTTCTGAGCGACTTCAATAAGCAGGCCTTAAGACAGGACAATGAACCAACTTCTGTTTCACTTTTAGATGCCTGCTTACAATTTTCCCATGCAAATCGTAAACACCAGTAACTCAGTCTGTTCCGCCAACACAACTCACGATCTTGTGATAGTTGTTAAAAGCGGAGTTTTGGGTTGGGAAAGACGCAGTCTATTTCGTGCGTTTATGCAGCACCAGAGAGACCTCAATCCACACACCAAATTGGGAATTGTGTTCAGTCTTGGCATGCCACGTCAAAATGGAGGACGTATCTTCAACCGCGATGGGCACATCATGAAACTAGGGGGACGAGCTGGTGATTTGATGGATGAATACATTGGCAGGAGCAGTGAGGTGATGAAGAGAATCAAGGAAGAGATAAAAATGTACGACGACATTGTGCTGGCAGACTATGAAGACACCTACTTTAATCTTACATGGAAAACAGTGACCAATCTACGTTGGCTGTCGGCGTTCTGTGACAAGGTACACAATGACGTCTTTATGATGATCGATGATGACCACGGGATGAATGTTTCCAGGTTGATGCAATTCCTCGCCTCCATCTCAAAAGCAAAGAAGAGAACAACCCTTTTTGGATACATAGCAAGAACCGATAGAGCTACACGAACTCCCCTGAGTAAACTGTTTCTTTCCTATAGGGAAGTTCCATGGGACTTAATGTGTCCATATCCTCGCGGATTCTGCCAGATTATTGGGGCTGACATTATCGACGACATGGCAATAGGGTCGGCCTATACGAGGCACAATTATGTGCACG
This sequence comes from Taenia hydatigena, assembly GCA_036345935.2. Lineage (NCBI taxonomy): Eukaryota > Metazoa > Platyhelminthes > Cestoda > Cyclophyllidea > Taeniidae > Taenia > Taenia hydatigena. Next base: position 396,488 of record JADWOT020001893.1, on the reverse strand, counting down.
AAGACGTCTATCTGGGTCTATTGACTTTTAAGCTGGGCATTCCCTTACAACATGTGGATACTATATTCGACGAAAATATGCAACCAAATCCAGGAGTAATGGTGGCGGGAATGAACTATTGGAGCAGTACTTGACTGCTCACAACTGTTTATATTCGCTGTGCCTTGGAGGAATGTTTAAACCCACTTTGCTTGAATGATTGCCGCACAAGTAAAAATTATCGTAGCATTATTTTACATTCTGGCAGTCTTTCAGCAAGAATGTAAAAGGCATGTGAAATTTAATAATAATAAGAATAACGCGATTCTGACCGATGAGCTATCAGGTGCAGTGTAAGTGGTCGTGTGCATCTTCCTCTTCATTTTGTCACAATTAATGAGCGCTAACTCGGCCCGGTTAACTGACCTCTTGATAGCTAACAAGACTCATTTCACTACTTCATTAGCATTTGTATCGACACCCATGCATAAATTGGCGCAATCAGAGCATCTAATTTAGCAGATGAAAAAGAATCCCGGTAGCTGAGGTGTGGGTGAGTGTGTAAGAGGGCCAATTAGTGGTGGCGACTTCTCACAGACATTTACCAGTATTGGGGCTGTACGCTTAATTTTATAGTGGTTTGGTCGCCATTTAACAAATGTTGATTTGCATTTGTGAGTTGGGTAATTCGAAACATAGAAGCAAAGGAAAGGTACCTCTCACTTACTTAATTGCTTGTAGCACACCACCTAGTCCTTTTAATTGCCTTCTTATGGGCATGCTGTTCGCAACCTATCGTTGTCAGAACCTTTCCTAACTTGCCCCTTTGCCTTCTGCATTTGGTTCCATGCTTTCCAGATATCCTACAAGTACTAAGGCGGAAATGATCTGAGCTAATGGGGAATTTGCATCCGATGGTGTTTAGCAAGTGGCGGTTGCCAAGACGAGGGTGTGTGAAGATGTCCACTCATCATCTCATCAGACCACACGAGGATATGTTGGTCAAAGTTGAAACAGATAAATTTAGGCTTTTGGTCATGTTTGCTAGGCATGCTCGCAGTTAAAGAGGTGAAGAGAGATGGTAAATAGATTCTGTTACTGAAAATATGATGCTATCAATTGTATTAATGCTGCATCGTTGAGTTGTAACACCTGTACCGACTTCATGCCCACATTCGTGATTCATGACTTAACACCAAATACCAGCGCTTTTCAGCTCACTCACCATTACTGTTGCTTAAGCACCAGATCAACGATTAATGGGATAGCGCTTAAGACGTGTACTGGCCTCGTAATAGTGAGAACCGTGCCACTCCGGCTGTCTTGTAAAAACGCTTATCGTGAGAAAAATTGTTAGTGGGAAGTAAACATAAGAAATACAGAGTATTTTTAATGTGACAACAGAGCGGCACTCGCATTAAAGAACCTGATTTTTATAACAATGGATTAAATTGCACAGATGTTTCGTGTTTTTTACTTGTTTTCCTTAAAATAATTGACGGAATATACAGGCAGATGGGTTTGTGTATTGTTAGATAAGTGAGTGGATTTTTCGCCACCAAGAAATGGGGTAAATGCGGAAATAATGATCAGTATTTTCGTATACATGAATAAAATTTGCACTGCCATTAGAGTGGGAGATCACACTCTGCAAAGCATAAGCAACTTGTGTGTGTAAATTAACTGGCATTTTTTCATTGTAAGTTGTCTACACTCAGGAAGTGCCAATGCGGCCATTGCATCTGATAATAGAACTAAAAGCAACATCTCATCATCAGTTTACAGAGAGCAGGTCGACGAAGTTCATCATTTGATCTAAGACTCCTCTGCACATGAATGCTGCAGCTATACTTAAATGAGAACGATGCCTAAAGTTTAGTAACATCGGTAAGCAAAGGCTTGACAACGTGGTGTTTCAGCTCGGTGGCAGAGGCAGTTCTCACTTCCGCACCTAACGCCGTCCAAGCCAGTATGCTTCGCAGCGAACGATCTCAGTCGCGCTTAGCTTCAGCACTGACTGGACCGTGAGCAAGCTCTAATCAGTAGCAAGCTTGAAGCGTCTCTGCATGAATGGCAACGAGTCGAAAAAAAAGGAGGAAAGTACAGCTTATTGAAATAATTGAGAACGCAATGTAAAGATGGAAACAGGAATGTTTACCGAGTTTGTAAGCAATCCACCACCTCTCATCATTCTCATTAGCTCTGTTTTGCAATTTTGCTTGCAAGATCGTCACGTTGGTAAACGAGTTGGATAAATCTGGGCCCTTACCTCCATTGCATTTTGTGAAGCTAAATACAAGTGGAGATGGTGTACGATAGGTGTGCAGCAGTATCTTCATCGGTAAAGTAACGTAAAGTTATCAGTTCTTCAGTGTATCGCACTCGCAATCGTATGCGATTCCTGATTCATAATTTTAATTCAAATTTGCTAATTTCGCGAATAAACTCTTGTCAACGATAGAGAATTTTAGTCACTTTAAAACAGATCTTCAGAAAGATGTGGGGAACGGCATCGACTAAGGCAGTGAAGATAAGATGAAGTGTTGTGAAAAAGACTTCGTTTGTTGAGGCTAACCTCAAAGTAAACAGGTATGACGTTTTTTGGTTTCCCTTTCTATGTCGATAAGATCAGCCGTTCATTTAGAGTTAACAAATGACTTTGTTTAAATGGCTGCTAATTGCAAGTTTTCATCTTTAAGTATTGTTTACCTGTGTTGTAAGAATTACTTCAGTGGCAACGCGGACGCCAGGTATATTTACCAGACACTGGCCTAAAGGTGACTTGACCGATGACATTATTTCAGTAGACACAATTGCACAGATGAGGTCATCCTGATTCCGTTTTAAACTCTCACATCAGTAAATCACGAGAAGCTCCAACTCTTCTTAAAAAGAACAGTTTGGATTTGCGCAAACCTTAGAGATTGTGGATCTCTGATCTCGGATTAATCCTAATGATGAGGGATTGCATTTGGCTTATATATACAACGTTAGGACCACTCTTCATAAGTTTGGCCTTCAAGATGTTAATAAGTAAAGTACAAGCTTAGTTCAAACTTCGTAATATCAGGTCTTTGTCACTTGCGCCAAAGGATCTCATTGTATTTAAGTGCTATTAGCGGAAGTTACAAATGTTTTCAAAATGACATTCGTGTGCGTTTTACGAGTCATCTGAATTCACTATTCAATACAAATCGGGTAAGCAATAAGCAATGGCCTCAAGACAAAATATTTTTATCGATGAAGGCAGATAAGTCAAGGCAGAGACTGTCTTAGACGGAGTCTCGACCCAAGTCTAAGTCACTTAATCGGTTTTCGCGCACAGGCTTATAGAAAATGGCTGATTCTGGACTTAAAGAGCCCACATGTGTTGCCCAGTGGCTGGCCGAGTGACCATAATTGGACGTATCACAAGGCTCCATGCTGCATGCTGTGTCCACACCACGGGACAATGTCGCTACTCTTTGTTGCAAATGTTGTCCACGTCATGGTAGTTGCGGCTGTTTATAAGGAAGTCACTTACACGCATGAAGTTATCAGGAGAGGACTAACGTCATATAGGTTTGAATCCTACTGGACAGAAAATCTTCCATGTTTAGTCACATGAAGTGCAAGCGGCTATGCGTTAAGTGCCAGACTTGATTGCACCCGCATAACTGGCTGTATGTGGTTGGAGTCGCTGGGGCTCAACAGTGATCGTATGCCTGTGCCATGCATTAAAGGAATCACCGGTAGAGATGCTGAAAGCTTTCGTAATGGTTGGTTAATTCTGTTCTGCTTGTAAATGCCTCACTTATTTACGGAAATTGGATGATGAAACAGGGATATTAGAAAATTAATGGATGGTGCACAAATTGGAGTAACAGAAAAGGCAGAGCGAAATTGTAGGAGCTATAATAGCAGTCTGAAGACTCGTATAAATGGCAACCAGTATACGAAACGCAACCAAAGAGCAATGTATGCCAGAAATCGCTTTTCATCAAAGTAATAAATAGGCTGAATTTGATAAATCTGTACTTCGAGTTCTTTTCCATATCCTGCTTGCCATGTCGTGTGGAATAGTTCACTCAAGTATCCGCTAAACCATAATTGACTGGAAACCACAAAGTGCTAACCCACACGCGGTTTAACGGTAACCATTGCTTGGAGGTTGAAGCTGCAGATTTATAACTTATATTAGCGGAGATTTAGCTCAATTTTAAAACTGAACTGCGGCTGTTAGCGATCAATTGGAATTATGGAAATCTACCATCGAAACTCATTTGTGGGTGGAAAAATTGGTCGCCACTCTAACCGTACTTGACTCTGTTCACATTATTAACACTACTGCTTCCTCGACAGTAGTAATAAACTATGGTGCAATCACTTCTTTCCCCACCGCTCACTACTTGCGTGCTAATTTGCGTGAGTTGTGATTGTGACCAGTTTTACAAATTTCCCAATAGCATTTAACGCCACCACAGAGCGCATTATTACTGCCCTCTACAACGCCATGAAATGAGTGTCATTTATGCAGATCTAAAACGTTCGATCACATCAAATTAATGGAAGAATTGGAGGATGTGGTAAAGCGTGTTGGAATTTTGCCAAAACATGAAAGTCAAAACCTTAGGATGGTACAATTTTTCGTCACCAAACACTTTGCACACACTCAATTCAACGTCGTTGTAACATCTCCGAAGTTGAACTCCCTATATCTGTGAGTTCGAAAGCTGTTGGACCCAAAGAGCACAAGGCAACGAGAAGATCGATTACCACAACAGTGCCTAGCCATGTACGCCAGGAACACATCTGCTACTTGGGTAATTAAGTAACGACGCACAACTGGCATGGCTGCCTACATAATGGGACAGCAAACGAAATGTTTAAAAGATGGTAAAACTCTCGCTTCCTCTCCCTTTTCTTTCTATCACTTCTATACGGCAATCTAGCCCTTTCTCCTTCCGTGATACCTTACTCCTTCTTTCAATTTGGCTGCAGATAGGTCAAAGAATTTGTTGCAATGCTAGTGGAGAGTCTAGCGCCATGCTTAGCTTCATGCATAAAATTCGTAGAAGCCGTCAAATGCCTAAGTTTACACATACTTTTCAATGAACAAATTTACTTCCTTACTAACATGATTCAATCACTTGTGCACACTCGTTCACCCTTCCTATCCGCAATTCTTAACATCGGCCATCAGCAACACAATGATTTCTTCTCCCTTTCCCGAATCTATTTCTTCTACTATTGATACCCATTCGGCTTGAGTGTTGGCAGACTGTCTACACAGTTTTCTATATCTCTGTATTTAATCAGCCGATAGCTACTTCTGTCTAAAGATGAGACGTTTTAGTAGCCACAAAAATGCAACGTCCACAAACTTGCTCGCGTTTTTAATTCCACGATTATTTTATGCTGTGCAATAATAATACTTCTATTGTTCAAAAAAGCAATTCAAACAAAAAGCGATTAAGCTAACAATTTGCCTATCAATCAAGTTAGTTGAATGCAAAACAACTCCGGTTATGAAAGATTTGATGCGTAGGCATGACATGCTTTTCGAACTACCCGTTCTCCATTGTGGCTGTTTGTCTAATTTCGATTTTGCATTCAATCTCGGTAACTTTATTTGCACCTTAAAGCAATTGTTGTTTTATTTGTCTCCCATCATTGCCATTATTGTGCTAATCAATCTAAACTTCTAACAATATGCATTCAGTACATCAATCAATCCACCTCCCTTTCCTTCCGTCAACTGTCGAAGGAAGCTAAACATGGAGTACTCTTTGCTTGTATAAACATGCTACCATTTGAAAAGGTTTAGCGTTCGATTTCTTTAGTGTGAGTGCCATTCTACTGCCAGGCTAAATGAAAAATTCTTCCTTGGCAGGCTTTTTCTTGAAGCAACTCGACTGCGCAAGTCGCACTATTTAGAGCCAAGAATGTAGCGTTTCGCGCAAGATGTCGGTACACCTCTCGGAGATCGTCTCATGGCTCGTTGCCTTAATGATTCAGCAAAAGTTATGGTGAGTGGGTTCAACAGCTCGAGGCAAGTGATTCATGCCTTAGTGCTTGAGTACAGGTGTTAAACTAGCTGAGAAAATGTCACAACCTTACCGACATTAAGCAAGTCAGGTTTTCGATGCCATAATCTGTTTACAGTCTGTTGCCACCTTCTCAATGGCAAATATGCCTATAAATCACAACTAGAAGCTTGATTTGATCTGTGTTAAAATAAATTAAGAAGCGCTGGTCAAATCTGGTCCAATCTAACGAACTATATCTATGCCACTCATAGTACTATTTGACTGCGCAGCAAACCGTCTGCGAGGAAAGCATATAAAGGAGTAACTGTAGTTCCTATAATTACGCGCGGACGAATGGCAGATCAAATAAGCCGACAACGACATTTTTATCTGACGTTTGAAAAACAGGATGTAGTAGCAGAACTTTTATGCAGGTCATTGCTCTACTTCCATTATCAATAATTCCCAATATCGTCCTGCGATGTAGCGCATATTCTCGGCATCAAAATCACATTTTTACACTGAACTTACATTTGGCTACACGAAAGAGTTTGCGCAAGGAGAATGGATTTTGTCATTTTCTGGTAAGAACATTTTCAATTGGAGCTATGAGCTACAGCTATGCTAGTAAATATCTTTACTGCTGTTCACACTCAGAATATCCCATGTACCGACACAAAATCTCACTTAAAGCTCAGCCAACTTGTATGTCTAGATTAAACTGGTTGCCGGTAACTCACCGAAGAGTCACACCACATGGGCGCGGCATCCATTGTGGTAGGTGACACTCGGGAGGTGATTAGCGCAAGCTCTCTACTTTGTCACATCTCACATAGAAAAACAAATCACGAACAGTGGTATTTTACTCACCACCTTACTGATTTTCTCATACCACCTTTGATGAAGGTGACTCCACCTTGAGTGGCAATGCAAAATAACCAAAGATGTGGCGCACAACGTGAACAATAAACCTACCGGCTTCCATTTGCGTTAGATCAAAATTCGTGAAGGCTAGAAGTTCTGAGTTGATCACTCACCCGATGTGTGTGTATGTAGTTCACCTCATGCATTCTTCTTCACCATGAATTGCTGTGGATTTGTTGTAAGCTAAAAGCACCCACTTCATTTGCCCATATTTTGCATAATTTGGGGCATGATATTGAGGCAGCTCTTGTGAGATTGTAAAAGAAGTTCAAATAATGCGGCACAACCAGTTAGTCGTACTACAGAATTTCAAAACCAACATTTTGAGAGGAATCTACTTACATCTCTACTGCACAATAAAAGGTGGAGGTGCAACCCAATCTTACGTTTGGCGTTTCTTTGTCCGTCTTTGCTATAACCCAATTTCATTCCTAACTTCTTATTCATTCTTCTTCTTCCACAAGTGGTATTTAGCCCTCACCCATGGCTGTCAACACTCTATGTGCAACAAACGGAATATTACGCGATAAGACATTACTAGAGATGGGCAATTTTATTTGACACACAAGTACGTTGTGTTTTGAGCTTATCTATTTTGATTTTACAAGCCTGGGAGAAGTGATTGACAGACGAACAATTATACGGATGCAACAGAATGAGGTGCTTTACCCGCATCGGAGTCCGCAACCTGCTTCACCGCTAAGGCATTTAAACACCTTCACATTGTGGCAGAACACCATTGCTCGAGTCTCACGGTTATACTGGTAGTAGAAGTTAGTCCATGTGGAATAAACATGCTGACTTCCACTGATGCAGCAGCATGGCTTAGGTTCATTAGTTTGAGTCGGCCATATATTGAGGACCTCATTATATGTTAGTAGTTGAAGATGTAAAAAATCGCCAAAAAATAATTTTGTGCCATTGAGAGAGAAGACTTTTCTCCATGCATTGCCACAACCTTTGACAACAGCTTATAAAATCCGTTGGATTATTAATAGACTTTCCTGTTCTCGGAATCTCGGTGCTATCGTAGAAGGATTATGAATTACTGAATGGCATCATGCTACCTAAGAATGCAAAATAAAATTGGGATCGAGCAAGGTTCGATTGATGAACCAAAGAGGAGAGGGATTTTAAATGAGTCCAAAATTCGCGCTACATCAAGCCAGAAGTTGTGGTGAGAATGCGAAATTCCATACTTCTGTTCATATTCCACATCCTCCGTGCCACAAACTAAATTGTGTGTTCCTTCAAAGAGCGTACAATTTGACTCACAAATCTTTACACACTCACCAGAAAATACAAATTGAAAACCTTTAAAAGGCAAAACCGAATGCTGTGTGATAAAGATAAGTTTTACTGAAGACAATATCAGATACATGTATAAGTGACGTTAAGATCAGTCAGAGAAGAAGAGCGTCTAAAAGTACATCATGAATTCAACTACCACTTGTAGAATTACTGCAATAATACGCACAACCCCTTTTGGCAACCAGCCCATATGACAGCTAACAGTTGCTTGAAAGGTTAACGATATTTCTAAATCCCTCCTCTCCTCCTCAAATGCAACAAACTTGCATTCCTCATCACAACAATCCGCATCCACCCAACAGATGCTCCCGCATTCAAGCTGCATTCGACTGAGGGTGAGTGTGGCATTGGCCACAACAGTGGCACCTACGTTTTCCACAACAAGGACCTCACACATCCCCTACCAACTAAACTAACTTCCCTCCTACCTCCAAAACAGAGCGATGCATCGGACGACTCTTATTTACAGTTAGTTTATATGGTCCATGCTCGAAGCCTGCCACTTTCATACGGTCAGTGGCGCTACATTTCCTTTAGATCTCTGTCAAATCCTTCTCTCTTCCTTCCCTTAGCATCTATTCACCACTATTTGGAGCAATAAGGAAGCAAAGGAGGAGGAAGGGACTATGACCTTTACTCATCGCAAGCGGCACATGCAATGAATTGTTTTGGAAGCTGAAGGAACTGCGTCTCATGTTAGCAGGTTCTTATTGTGCCCAACCAAAATCTCGCAAACATGCTAATAAAAGCCAGTTTGTGATTAACTGGCTTAAGTTGCAGCTATTGCGCTCACAGGTAGTCTGTCACTCTAAACATTCGCCACCAGACTTACGGCTCTCTCATTCATTCATCCATCGGCAAGGTGCACTCGTGTCAAGCGCAGTGCCACGACCGGCTTGCGTCTGTCAAGCTAGATGCTCCTTACTTTATCGAGAATCCAATAAACCCTGATTTGCATTCGAAGGTTTCCCATATCCACACAACTTCATCCCTCATTCTAAGCGTCATGTAGCAAGTGAAGCTAACAATGTTACTGCGTGTTCATTGTGTCAGAATGAGGAAGGTACGCCTAAATTCTGCCACCAATTATTGCAGCACCTCACCCAAGGCTGCATTATATAAAGCCATTCAAGTCTACATACAGCATTCCATATGGCCCCCTTCCACATACTCCACTATGCACCATAACAATTGCTTAAGCACAGCATGTGTGTATGGCTTCAAAAGCACAGATTTGGGATACTCAAGCAAAAGCAAGAATAAGCGGTCAATTACTTTTCCAGTAGTCCAGACCTGCTACCATCACTTCCGACCTCGGCTTCATATGTGCGCCGAACATAGTATTCACATGTTGCAAGGGAATGCCTAGCTTAAATGTCAACATTCCCAGATACACGTCGTCAAGTATGTAATTGTGTCGCGTGTATGCCGATCCAATCGCCATGTCATCGATAATGTCGGTGCCTATGAACATGCCGAAGCCACGAGGATAGGGTGGCATTAGGCTCCATGGGACTTCCCTGTAGGAGAGAAACAGCTTATCCGAAAGGGTTCTTATGGCCTTATCGTGTTGCGCTATGTATCCAAAAAGGGATGTCCTCTTCTTTGCTTTCGGAATGGAGGCAAAGAATTGCATCACCTTTGAAACATCCATCCCGTGGTCATCGTCGACTATCATGAAGACGTCATTGTGCACCTTATCACAGAAGGCCGATAGCCAACGCAAGTTGGTCGTCGTTTTCCACGTGAGATTGAAGTAAGTGTCTTCAAAGTCCGTCAGCAAAATGTCGTCGTATTTTTGCATCTCTTTCTTGATTTTCTTCATCACCTCACTGCTCCTGCCAATGTATTCATCCATCATCTCACCAGCTTTTCCTTCTAGAATTATAATGTGCCCATCGCGGTTGAAGATGCGTCCTCCATATTGGCGTGGCAGTCCAAGACTGAACACAAATCCCACTTTAATGTTTGGATATAGGTCTCTCTGACGCTGCATGTGTGCACGGAACAGTTCCCGTCTTCCCCAATTCAAAATCGCACTCTTCACTACGACCACCAGGTCGTGATTGGTATTGCCGGTACAGACTGATTCGCTGGTTTTCAAAATATGCATGGGAAAGTTGTAATTTGGCGCCTAAAATAAAAGTAGAAGAGGCCTCGTTATCCCACCTTAGGACCTCTTTTTTGATGCAGATTAGTGTATGCCTTACTGAACCAACTACCAACTCTCATCTCCTTCTCCCCACTCACCTGAACTGAGACAAATGTAAAGCAAGCAATTATTTCCTTTAACAAATGTCTTTGCGTCAGTCCGTTGAAGCAAGCTAACCATGTGTTGAAATAAGTGACTGACACTTAAAACTAGCGTTTAGGAGTGAAACTTGCCTCGGACACAGGCGAGCCAGATTTGATGGCATTGATAATGCTCTTTATTGGAACATCCTGTGGGTAGGTTCGGTACACGTCAGGATATATGGGGTACTTGAAGATGGAAGGATCACATTCACCCATCTCCTTGTAGGAAACCCAATTGTCAATCTTCACATTGCGGAATAGGCTTTGAATCGGATAGGTTGTGACCGATTTAGCTGCTAGCGATCGTGAAGGCACTTGTACGCAGATCGTAATGTTATAAGTGTTGTGTGTGATGCGGATTTCATTTGGGGTTGCCGGAGGCCATCTGCAAAGTGTCGGACCTATGTGTGGAAAGGTCTTGTCATCTGGTAATTTGGTGAGCCTGGAGAAATACAATGTGTACCAAATTATCAGACAGCAGACAAGGATGCCGAGAACTCTGGTCTTTTTGCCAAGTCTTACTAGCATTTTCTTGAGCGTATGATGCTACATTGATCAAGTGTACTCCAATATATGTTGCCGCTCGAGCTCACGCATCATTGGCTAGGGTTAATGCGTGTAGGTGTTGTGTTGAGAATTTTATTCAATTAGGTGCGTGTGTACCACAATGAATTCCGACAGAAGGGAGCTCTTTAGAATATTGATAGTCTGCTTTGAGATCGTTTAACACAAGCATTTACAATGTGAACTCGAGTAATTGTGGGCCGTCTCTTCAAATCATTGTTGTTACGCATGTTCTTTACATTCTGCAACCACATACCCAACTTCAAAGCCAGCTCCCCAAGTCAAACATCTGCGGCTAGTTGAGTCAATGGCTAGTCAGCAACAATTACAGCTTCAAATAACGGACCGAGTTGGCAAGGCTTTGAAGCCATAACGTTAGCGTGCAATATTCAACACGTGGAAGGTGCGGCTCTGCCCTGGTCTGCCTACACGCTTCATTTCTTTTATCAATAGGCATAAAATTGTATGCCTTTAACGTCTTGCGACAAATTCATCGGCAATGTCGCATTGCATTTAATGAGTCGGCCGGGTGTCCGTCCCGACTTCCAAGAGTAACTGTGTCATCTGCACAAATGAAATTCTTTCTAAACTGCTGCTATGGCTGACCTATGCTAATAACTTCATCTACCCTCAAGGTATTATGCTATGCTTTCTGCTCGATTACGGATTCCTGAAAAGACGCCCGCATATTTTAAGCAATGGATTGGGCTTTTACAATAGCTGCAGGATCATGTCGTCAGGTTAGTGTAAAAATATATTTTTAGTTCCTAGTATACTTATCAACGAAAATATTAATATCCTGAAAAAAAACGTAGATATTAGAAGCACTTTTGATTTTGCAATCTCAAAGCCGGCTTTACTTTGGAGAAACTACTTAATGCACACATTGATCGACTAGAAAATCCGTCATAGTTTGGGATTGAGTGCCTTTTACTTTAAATCCGCATTTCTACATCCATCTCTATATTTAAGTGTTTTTTTTCATTTACTTGAACTTAAAATGTGGTTCCACATCTAGCCTAAAATTCACTCAATCAGTTGTCAACTGCCTCGCAAGAGACCAAATCAAAGGATGCTGGATTTAGCGCACTTCTAAAGTTGCTAGTTGATTAAGCTTTGACACGTCCATGAGTTTACTGAAGTAGTTTTAATGCGCAGTTCTCATCATATCGTAAGTTTACATTTTCTCAGCTACTCACCACTCTCAAAAGTAGACAAACCCATCTACCCGTATCCATGTTATAATCCTTTTATAATTTCACAACCTTGTTTATCCGTTGTCTTTCTGCAGTTTTAATCGACACATCAATTTGTCCTTACTGCACATGATTTTCTTGTGAACTACCTCAGTATCATTCAGCCGCAGTACTCGAACTTGTGCGCTGAAGGTCAAACTTTGTCAACTCTTCTCCTGCGCAAAGAAAGTTGTGGAAAAATGCTTTCTGAGCTGAGCGTTGCTGATAGGATGGAGTCATGTTGCCTCTTTTGTGGTTGTAATAAATGAGTCCGTATTTTTTGGAATGGGCATCCTAAAATGGAACAATGTTAGCTAGTGTGAACTCTTCAAAGTTACCAAGTTGAGGAGTGTGTAGACCTCCAATTCTCCTGCATTGTAACGTGCACGATCGCACTCCCCAAATTTGGGTAGCAACACCACCGACGACTCCACTTCCACTTCTACTTTTGCCGAACTAGATTTTTGTGCTTCAGCGCTTATAAGCCGCTCAACATTCCTTGAGGTTTTCACATTACATCGGTTATTCAACATTGCACCTACTCTTCTGTTGAAAGTCTTTACTTTTCTCAAGCCAACAACTTAGTTTCCAGCCTTTGGAGTTGAGATTTTTGTTGACGTAGACTGCCCAGTAGTTAATGCAAAATAAACTTTTTGGTTAGATATTTGTCTAACTGACTGAATGACTGATAGTCAGCCAGTAGGTATGCTATCCATAACTGTTTATTGAGTGTTCATTACATCGCTAAATGGTTTATGTGCATTAAAAGGCTAACACCGTTTTTGGCTTTTGTGCGATCTCTCAACACCATGGAGAAATTCGCTGTTTGGCAGCAGACACTAGTTGAGTCAGCTATGGGTGGGGTGGTTGGATACTAGCTAGCAAATTACCTGCCGAGCTCTTCTTGCCCCCATTTACCCGTCTGCCTGACTAGCTAGGCAGCAGGTGGTCCAATTCACAAATGAGATATCTTAGTATTCACTGCAGAATGGGGCCAATTAGATGTTCTCTAATCACATGTAGTCGGTAACACCATACTACGCAATGATGACGCCTTTTCCGTCTTGAGAACTAATTTTAGACCCTAAATAATAAGTTAGCGGTCCTTCTAAATGCCTATTCTCTCTTATCTTTGACCCTTTTCGTGAGATCATCTGAAGAGCGGGAATGCTGTTTTCTGATGCCACCACTCTCAAGTCAGGGCACTGTCAGTACATCCATGAATTAAGCCTGTTTTAGCAGCCTCGATTTCATGAGTTAATCCTTAGTATCTGCAACCTTCTGATTAATCGTCGTGGGTCGAACACTCCCTAAGATTTGTGCATGCTAGCCGTTATTCTACCCTCCTCCTTCCGAAAATTTCTAACCAATTTAATTATAATGTATCAATTGCTCCACTGAGAATAAATAAATGGCTCTGGTTAGATCGTCAGTGGTCAAAATTTGCCACTTTCTGACTCTGTATGCTTGCATTACTAAAATAATTTTAGTAGCAACTCAAAAGTTCAACGCTTTACCAACCACATCTAGCTTATACATTAAATCAGTTGACACAATTGCACAAATGTTATTATCCTAATCGCGATTTTAACGCTTAAATCCCTACACCATACTGAGGAACTCCTTTGTGTTCATTTGTGCAAGATTAAACCTGCTTCTCATGCACCTGCCTTCGGGACGCTCACAAACATGTCACAGTATCAGTTTGACTTTTATGCAGTAGGACTTTTATAGGCACCGATTTACAAAGTCCTGATGAACATTAGCGCAATCAACTACATCAGCTAATTTTCTCAAATTTGGAACCTTGGCTCTATTGTGATCATTAAGCAAATAGCCAATAAGCCGTGACTTTGGACGGATATTATTCTCAACGAAAGCAGGCAAGTCCACTTAAGGATATGACGTGCAAGCGTACCTTCAGCAGCTAATTAATGATTAATACCGAGGACAGAGTCTGAATGTGCGTCATTCATTTACCTCAGTTGCACTTACTTGTAGCATGTGGTCGATCCTTAACCTAGAATTCCTATTTGGATGACCTAGCAATTAATTAGGTGGCCATGGTCAGTTGATCGCCATCAATGATCTTGATTCCTTCATGTCACAACGATTCACGTCGTTGGATATGTCCATATTGTTGGCCATTCCCTCAAATATTTGCTGCTGGTGTTGCCAATGTCGTGGCATTTGCAGCTGCCTGCGCGTAATGCATTCACATGCATAAGAGTGCCATTTTGGGACTAGTGTCGTGCTGGTATGGATCTCACTGAGTCTCAAATCTTCCACTTTCTACCTATAGAAGTTTTGATAGCTGAATTGGGTAAACTGTCGGACATGAATACGCCGAAATTATGCTTTGTGAATGCTGATGACATAAGCCAATTCACTACTACACACGAGGATTCTTTATGGAAAATACCATCATTGTTGGTTGTTTAATCACCACGTTACATCTTAATCAAAGAATGAATGGCCTATCATTAGAAGCTGATGCGCTTTTGGTGCAACTTGCAGTTCTGATGTGGCAAATGTATGGATGCCTCATCGCTTGGTTACGATGAAATGCGGGCAGACATTGGTGATCTTTATGTTTCTATCTTATGTATATAATGGTTATGTCATATTTATTTGGGCTTGATCTGACAAGTATGGTTTGACGCATTGCTCTGCCAACCGTCTTTAAAGTGGATGGACTGTAAATTAGTATGTCATGCAGCCTTTGCAAGGACATAGAGTTGACAGTACAACGCATCACCAAGACGTGGTCCTTCAAACCACTGAACTCGTTGCGAAAATTAACCGAAGTTAATCATATCCCCTTCATGTGTATCCCGTACTACCAAGGTTAGTGGATGGTTATGTGCCAGCAACGCATGGAGCAATTCAGGGCTACTTTCACAAGGAATGATGTATTACCATTGCATAAAGTGGGAGATTATAGATTAATGTGACTAATTATGAAGATTGTTGAGAAACGCTTTGAGTCGAATGTCAATCAACATAGTTTAAATGCACTTACTCGATTCCGAATTCGCCAAAATGTACGCTGCCTATTAGTTACCACCAGAATTTAGTCTTTCACACTTTCAAGTGACTTTCAAATGCGCTGAGTGACCATTTCCCAATGCCACTCTAGTTGGCAATAACTGCTGACGACTACGTCCTATGAGGAATCTAAATTCAAACGCAAAACATCTTATTCCTCAAGTGATTCTACGTGCACAAAGCTCATGCATCTATCTAACTTTTGTCAGTTCGCAATTTACTCTTCACTGTGACCAACTTTTATGCGCCAGTCGGTCAGACAGTTTATAACTTTACCCAACCGGCGTTTTATTTACCTTTGATCATTACCTCCCATCTGTCAATAACTCTACTCTTTAATCTAGCAATCTGACTGATTCATTTGCATAATATTTGCGCATTCTGCAGGATTTTTTCTTTTGGTCGCCACTAGATCCATGCACGCTAAGCGTAGCTGCTTTGCAAGCTCATTTCGTCTGTCAATAAAAGCAACCACTCACTTGTCAGATAACGCCTTTGTAACAGCTCCAATTCATAAAACTCGCGAACCCCCTCCCCACACTGTGGATGCACGCTATAGGTGCTGCCTACACAGTTTATAGCACGGCGATTGTGGACACAACGTTCAGTTTCAGCAGTGCTGGACAGTCGTTTTGACTGACGGTAATGATGCTTTGGTGGATAGACGCGACCGCCTGCAACAGAGTCATCACATCGGGTGGCAAACAATCCCCTCGACTAAATTAGACGTCATTTCCAGTAAGTGTTTATGCTTTCATGGGGGATGAATGGGCTGAATGTGCTGGACTGACTAAACGCGTCGTTTTGGCAGACTGTACTACAGTAAGGACATCAGAGTTGCCTGTTCAATATGTATTTGACAGACAGTTAAATCCTGTATTCGGCAAAGTGGTTCAAGAGGAGTGGGAGTTATTAATTGTTTGACTCAATCTTTAGGGCAGACGCCGATGTGGTTGCTGGGTCTGAATGGACAGCATCTTCATGCGTTGACTGGTAGGTCGGCATAGGGTACAAATTTAAAACCTTTGCCTTCCCACACTGAGCCAACAAGGTGTCATGCTGCAGACTATTTGGTGGCTGATGCCCCCACTGGTTGTACAAACGTGAAAATTGTGTATTACCTTGATAAGTCACTCTCAATTATGTGGATTTTGCTTTTTAAAGATAGGCGAACAAATAATCTGTCACATGCATAAGTTTTATTTGGCTAAATATATCCCAAACTGGATGGCAGCAACTGTTTTCTGAATTGTTGTCTTAATGTCCTCCATCTGACTTTCACTGTAAGAGAGGGGAATAGCAAATCCTAACACTGTTTAAATCCGATTAAACCTCTCATAGAAGTCGTAACTCATTAATCCATGCTTCATCTTGCGTAGCTAGACTAACGTTAGAGGGGTCTTCGTACCTCTAAATCCCAAAATCAAGCGTCGCGGTTCCTCTATCCATTTGCAATGCCAACTATTGACAACGTGGCTATTGACCGTCTGAGTAAACTCTGTTCCGTCAAATTCATTAGCTCCAGTTGCTTCCCAGGCTGCAATTTCAGTTTTGGTGTGCCTAAATGCGGGAATGTAACATGAAACGAATAACGCCATGCTATTTGGTGGCTTTGTGTCTTTGTTCTGAGACCTTCAACCCGTCATAATGTGATCTCCTCAGTAAGCTATCGCATGCATAATATGAGGCCTACAAAAGCTAAATAACCGTTAGTGCGAAAACGCTGCCATTATTGTTACATATACATCACTTCCTGTTACAATGCTTCAAGCGGCTTATAAACTTGTCATTTTCCGCCCTCCTGTTGAGTTACCCGCTAGTGCTTTTTGTAGTATTTACATTCGTTTGCTATACTAGATCCAATTATTAATCCGGACGCCCACAATTGCGTACAAGTGCAGTATTTGACATTTTGCATGGAAGATGGAGTTTTGTTCATTTGTTTCCTGCAGTAACAGCTACGCTAAATCGACTCCAGCGTGGAACACTTTCAATGGTATTGATGGTCGTTGCCGCCTTCATCAACCGCAGTGATTACACTAGCATTTGCTTAAAATGGGTATGCTAAAATGACAAAAAATGCTAATCAGCAGGGACAATAGAGACGCCACAGCATTGAGGAGTATGCGGGCCTTCAATCCTCAGTCGAATTTGTAGGTTTGTGGACTTTAGATGACTTTTAGTCCTTTGTTTTGCATTATTACAAATTTTGCTTTTATCTAACGAAAAACATTTTCTGCTCATTAATTATTAACAGACTTATGCTTCATGCATTGCATCGGTTTTTAAATGCATGGAGTGGCCAGTCCTTACTAGCGAGACAACTGACTACAACTGACAAAAATAATGTTGACATCCACAAATTGATTGAGGCTTGTAGTACTTCAATGTCTAACGATATTTCGTCTTCAGCTATATGCCTCCTCATCCATCTTGCAATTAGTCCGACTTCATGTGTTTGTTGATCAGTAAAATATTTATATCCAGCCATTATTTTATTTATTGTTAACTAGCAAGGAGCATCCACCAACAGTTTCATCCACTGAACTTGCAATCGAACCTTTGCCTAACTCTAATTTTTCTCGCCTAATAAAAAAACTAAGAAATGCATGAAATGTGTAACAAATGTCTCTGCAAATTTTATTGTTTTTAAGTTCAATTCGGCAAAGATGAGCCCCGTTCTGTTGATGCATTAGAGTGATTTTTCGGTTTGACTTTCACGCCCACTCGCTGCTTTCCTCCTAGACAGGTATTAAGGTAGTGCTATCAAAGTGGGGTGGCTCACATCACCAATTGTCGGGGGGTTGATGCGCATTGCGCACACCATCCCACGCACTGGTGATCGCGGAGCAGTAGATGAGTTAAACATCATGTTGCTAGTGATTCTGTTTCATGACTCACGAACACAAGCATTAAAAGAAATTAAAATTTTAGCGCACCTTAAGGTAATGGAGTATTTTGGCCCGAGCTGAGTTATTTGGTCGAATCGTCCAAAGGCTCAAACCGGACTGGCTGTAACGCTCTAAGGGTGATCCCAGAAGCAGCCATTTTTGGCTTCCAGCCCCTAGCCTCTAGACTAGACAATCGTCAGTGTGAAGAATGTGGAGGTAGAAACACCTCATCTTGACCAATGGATGGAATGTAATAACTGTTCCCATAGCAGTGAAAAAGGGCAAATTTTATTTTCGTGTAAGATGAACATGAGTATTGGTGTGTAGAGATACAGCCTAAAAGCTGACACATTGTGGAAGTCAGAATAAAGAAAGTGCCTTGTGATAGGTGAGAAGCAGTAACAAGTTATTCTGTGTCAAACCCTTCCAGTTGCTATTCAAACACTGTGAATACATAGTCAAAATTGCTGCTACCACAGTCTTACTTCCGAACATACTCTTGCATAAGATTCTCCAGTGTCATCAAAGGGTGAGGTATCTAAAAAAAGTGACGCATGAGACAGTATTTTTCTCATCTTCTCATTTCCATGACCATAGCAAGTGATGTTAGACGAGATGAGTTATGGTAAGGGGCTCAATCAAGAATGCAGTGCCGACAGACAATGGTGCGAACGCCCGTATATGTTACGTGTCCCTAAAACTTACAAGCCATATCGAAGTAAACTACATAGAGTAGATCTTTGATGGGCACCAGCACGTACTTGTCTAACATGTTTCTGATGAACAAGATAGATTGAGATAAACGCGTTGCTGACAAATTAATAAGGACGTTGCTTAGCGCTGATTAGACGACTGTTGATGAAACAGTAGGTGGAGGCATGCGTGAAAATAGAGGAGGAAGTTGCAGAGGTGGATGAGTGGGAGTTCGCTTTACCCAAGCCATGTGGTGGTGGACAACATTTGGATGGAAAGATTGCCAACTGTCCATGTTCTAACACTGCTAAGTGATGAGTGCTCGACTTTAGATGAGAAGTTAACTTTCCTTATAATTTTCTTTTGAATTCACGAATGTCACGGAGACTGCGACACGGTAAAAATGCCGGCGTCAAAACAGTTCCTTACTTAAAAAACTATATAGCAGCCAATCCTACAAACACAGAAGAAATAACTTAGTTCAGACAGTCACCATATAATTTGCGTGACCATGCTACATCAGATGGCCGCGATGAAACACGTAGAGTTAAGACAAAAGGTCAGGCTTGTCAAAGTGCCAACGTTAGACCACATTTATGAAACAAACTTATTCAAAATATTGAAAGCTTTTGCTTCTTCTTTATGCTGAAATTGTGGCACGTGGAGGCTCTTTCAGCCTAGGTGAAACACCAGATAACTATCAAAATGTGGTGTTTGTTTAAATAAGAAATCTAACAGCTGCTTAAAGTTTATTCATGCTTCGTTTGTCGAAATAATAACTGATCTGACACAATGCCTTTTGCAAAGAAGAGCAGACCTTTTAATTTTCCTTTCTTTTCTAATGCCCTTTGTGTCTGAATGCAAAAAAGCTGATCATTGTAACTCTCTTTCTCTTCTCTGTTTTCCTTCTGGTCCTTTGTTTCATAAGTTTGCACATGGCACGAGGAATATGGCAGAAAAGCGGACAGTCAAATTCGATGTTGTCATCTATTTCCCATCTTAACAGACAGCGATTTTTCGGACGCCATTCACTAACCATATAGATCTCTGAAGTACACAATCTAGCACAGTTCTTTCCTGAATCTCGCCTGGTTTCCTTCCACTTCTGTTTTTCTTGCAGTTTCAACACTGTACGTCAACCCACTAATCCATCTGCGTCAGTGCAAAGATTCGTAAATAAAGCCTACAAATTGCTAAAGCACTGTAAGTAATATCTGTCTCACGACACTGAAATACCTCCTTTATCGAGCATTAACAAAAAAGCACAAGCAGAGGATGCACTCATCCTCTCATTAAGAAATCATGCACACGTATTCCAGCCTATTTCACATCAATGCAGTAAAACCAGTCACACAGGCTGGCTTGCTTTTTCGTGGTTCTTTACGACCTGCGTCGTGGTGCAAAAGTAAAGCTTTCTTCCCACACTTCCCACCAAGTGCGTGATTGAATGGGATGACTTGCTGCTGTTGAAGGGCAGGTGGGTGGTAGGCAGATGGTCCATGTCCAATAAGTATATTTTTGTTGATTCAAGGAGCGTCGATTCACTAATAATGCTCCCTTCATATCACAATTTAATTGGGAAAGGACCACAGATATGGGTCATCCTTGCATAGCGTTCGAGAGGTCGTAAGCAAACGGATGGATAGCCCTTGAAGCTTGTGCTTGTAGCCTATTCGCTTCTCTTTTTCTGCTTTTCTTACTTCCCAACTTGATATAAATGTGATTCGGTTGGCTTGCCACCGATCATCTGCGGCGTGAGGCGCTCATTTATGCAAGTAATAGATTTAGCAAAAAATTTGTTGTTTTAACCACCTTCTGGACGGAGTGCTTGCTCAGAATGCCGCACAAATAAAACACAATTTCTTTTTGCTCTATCGACATCTTGTCAATTCAGTTTATTCGCCATAGGCAGATTAAGTAAGCAGAAAAGAGGGATATTGCGCTAGCACGTAAGATGTTCAAAATGTGAGGAATGGAATGTGTCTTTTGATTGTTGTGGCCCACTATGAATGTGGTGGCGCATGTTCTATAACTGCTAAGAAACCGCTTATACTTAGCAAAGTGACCCTATCCGTAGGGACCTCAGTCGTCTTTTGCACTGCTTTGTGTAAGGTAAGACATAACCCTATGTTTCCCGTTTTTTGCAACGCGACTGGAAAGGGAAGCCTAAATAAGCGGCTTGGCCATCACAGAGCAGTGGGCAAGGACACCTTCCGATTCTGTCAACTGCTGAACACCGAAACAATTCTCGCCTGCCATAATTTTAAGCCCTATATGATTTCTGCAGCTGACTATCTTTAAGCCATACGATTCTACAGGAAATACTGATTACGTTCACTGATTGGATTTCAAAATAGTGGAAAAGGAATACTTCGACTGCTAAGGAGATAAGCTCTCATTCAAGTTGGCTGCCATCTAAATATCTGGCCAGCTAGCCAGCTTGTTATTATAGAAATATTTGACTTTTCTATTTGATTAATTAGTTTATTGCATGATTAGTCTACCCATCTTACTAACCAGTCAGCAAACGTTTCGGTCTACTGATTAGGCACTTCAGTAGACACAGCGAAGTAGCTCTGGTTAATTAATTCGTGCTTGCGGTACTTTGGTCGTTTCATAAAGATACAGAGTAATGCAATGCTGGCGACTTGCCCAATGGTAAATTCAACCAGCGCATTGACCACATCATGAATTGCGCCTTACCAGCTTAGTTACTCCTCACCAGAGTAATGGCCGTGCATCCATCGATCAAGTCTATTCGGGTCTCCTCGCATTCACAAAACTGGTAAGAAGCTACCGCGAATGCCTGATTAATCACTATAGTAGGGTACTGAAATATACATGGCATTCAGCTCGTGGCTCTACTCCTCTCGATCTTCCTAAAGCTTCCCAGAAGACTATTTGCATTGAGACAACTGCTTCGTTAGGCTATGGAGTGGTTTGTTTAGGTCGTCGTGAGTCCCATTTTCGCACACAACCGGTAATTTCGATGCCACCGCATATAATGGGTATGTAAAGCAACCACAGTCCGACATTTAAAATTTATTTCTTTTTACACTGTTGCATAAAATGTGAGTACGCCGATCCAATTTTGCATACCCTCTATTGCTACACATACTAATTTTCAAATGTTTTCGTCATGTTAAGCAGTGGCGGCGATCGGGCACTGAGTCTGGCTCGCGTTCTGAGTCATTCAGTCGGCTTAGTCAAGCGTACCGGATGTGAATAATCCACCGTGAAGTGTGAATGCCTATTCCAGTGACTCAGCGACTAGTTGCGTAAGAATAGTTAGTCGATTGCTACCCATGGCGTGGCCTCCTTCATACTGCGACGTCGCGTAGCGCATAATGTGCCCATGCTCCTGGTGCTTGCCGTAGCTCAATGCAGCTGAAATTGTCCACGTCATATCGAGGGTAACTGTTTATGAGAAGGGCGATTACATAGAAGAGGACGTCTTACAAGGACTGGCAGCACACGGATTGGTGATCCCACTAGAGCATAAATGCTTGCTATTCGACCATATAGAGCATAGGGGGTTATTGTACTGATTTAACACTTTAATTATTAGTGTCTGTGGACAAATATTTATGCGCACGATGCTAAGTTATGTAAAGTAACTGCTGCATTTGCAAGTTTCTTTGTGTATTGTCTAAGTGGTGATCGACACGGTATATCTAAAACAAGAAACAAATGTTGAATTGTAAGAATTTGATATAGATTTGGGCAGGACCTGCTGCCGTGACAGTGTGAGTGGCAGGCACTTCTAAAATGCAATCATTAGAATGCGGCGTAAAATTCCAGTCTTGCGTTAAAACATCGGCACACTTTGATGCGTCCTATGTTTTTGTCTTTTGTTTTGAATGCTGCTGTCACTTAAATTATAATCGGACTTGATAAACATGTTTCAAGGCAACCGATTTTTACCTGGCAAGATATCAGCATAGGCATCTATCGAGCATTTTGACTCATTACACGAATTTCTCGAGAATAGTTTCACCCTTCTTAGCAACATCGTCTTCTACGAAGCTTAGTAACAAAATTTAAGTGAAATCGTCTGAAACCCAAGTTCTCTAAATACCATCTTTCAAGGCTGAAGAATTGCCTCTTGCAGATATGCGGAATTCCCTTGTAATACAGATTAACCTTGACTGGATACTTAGTGATGCGTAAATGCATTAACCACTTTGTGAAGAAAAATGGGTAAGGTAATAGAATATTACGAAATTTGATCAAATCATCTCAAATTCGAACGGGAATGTCCGCATTACGAGAAAGCGTTCACATTCCAATCTCAAAAAGTCCCGTTTTCAAAGAGTCTGAATCTTACTTATTCCATTGAAGCGTCTCGATTAGCTAGCAGCAGGTGTTTACTGTCCTGTCCGCGCTGCCACCAGTTCAACAGTAATAATCAGAGTTTCATGAGACGGATGGCTGAAGGTGAGTGGATTGTACAGCTTCTACTGCAAGAACACGGGGCAGATTAGTAGGTACCGTTTTGTCCATGTCTCCAAAGGTTGTGCGTTTTGATGGGACAGAACTCTTGCCAAAAATATATTTTAATAAGCAGATATCGCTGTTTGATCCAAATGGCAATTGTCTGAATTTGACAAAGCACAATGACGAGAACTACGTGGTCTACTTGGGTTGAGTCAATGATCAGTGCAAACCCCTGGCGTGAGTTTCATTGAAACCTCCCTTACATACCTCTGGAGCTCTTGCGTGATCGTAAAACCTTCATTGCGTTGACTGAGTAAAGTTTAACTCTTACTAGCCCTTCGGCTCGAGATCGCAGGCTGCGCATGGAATAATTTCATAATGTCTGATTTATCTGAGCATTACAAATGGTTTGAGAGGTTCAGCATGGTAGCAGAGATCCCCGTAATATAATGGTTGTGAAGTTGGTAATAGCTTTCTCTCCTCGTGACTTCATTTGTGTCTACCAACCTCCCCACCTGCCCACTTCATTGGGGTGCATACATGTTGACGGGATAGTCATGAAATTTCCACGAATGGGAATCGTGTTTCCGGCGGCCCTCGTGGGCTAGAGAGATGGGTCAGCATCTTTAGCGTCTTTGTGGTTAAAAATAATCGAAACATAAAAGGTGTTATCCCCAGCCTTTTTTGATGGGCATCTACCAGAATGATGTGAGAGAAGCCATTGGCTAGACCGGTGGAGTCGATGTAAGGCATTATGCCCAGGGTATCTCTGAG
This sequence comes from Taenia hydatigena, assembly GCA_036345935.2. Lineage (NCBI taxonomy): Eukaryota > Metazoa > Platyhelminthes > Cestoda > Cyclophyllidea > Taeniidae > Taenia > Taenia hydatigena. The sequence continues at coordinate 372,329 of JADWOT020001893.1, read as the reverse complement.
TTCAGACTACAGCTGTCGAATTTTGCGGACTCTTTTCTTTTCATTGACGATACTGACTTGATAGTTTTAGGCTGTTCGCGACTCAGAAATACCTTTGTCTTCTGTTTATAGTCTGCGGGGAAACTAGAGCGTTGTGTTCTCACTCATTCCTCTTTGATTGGCTTAGATCCTTCAGCCGTTGCTCTAAATCCTCTGTTAACTACTCATAGGTCAATGCCAATCAGGTACTATAACTACGCGCAACAGAAGGCTCTAAGTGAGGCGTAGTCTCAACCTGTGGCAGTCTCTGCCCATATAGCCGTCAGATCCGTAGACCCTAGCCACAGGCACTTTGCGTACTCATATCGTCAGTCAAAAAAGTTATCCGCTCCAAATTCTTCGTTTATCACATGTCTGTTTGGAGGTCTTTACGATATTTAGATAATTAATCGTAAAAACTCCAAGTCACCAAACTGGCATGCTACTTCGCCACAGCTGTTGATGCTTCACACAATCAAGGGCTGATCGGCTCATAATATTAGCAAGTTGGGAACCATTGCAGCCATTGAGGCAGACGGTGAAGATTATTGTTGAACGGATACGTTTGTCTACAAAACGTTGATCATAATGAGTGAGTTACAGGCCTTCTTGACTGGTTTTGGCCGCGTCAAGGTTGAATGAGCTAATCAACAGTGCACACCTTTCTGGTTAATAGTGTTACACCAGTGACGCATATAATGGCAACAAGCCAGCATTGAAAAGAGTTTTAAGCTCCACAGTTGCGGCAGTGGGGAGAAAGAGGAAGTGTTACCTTGTTTTTGCTATTGGTACGCTGCCTGCTGAGACATCGGTTGGATTTAAACGAACCGGGTTCTCGTGAGTTTGACTGGGTGCATTAACACAAAGAACAGACCTGGAAACTGTCTCTATCCTCAAAATGTACTAACGTGGTGTCATGGCTTAAACAGGGAAGTCGTTAATGCCCCTCACTGATTTTCTCTAGAGTGGCACGTATATTCGCCTCCTAATGATTTCCTCATCGTACATGAACATTTGTTAATTTGCATGATGGTTGACTAAAAATAAAAATGAGCGCATTCATCAGTTAATTAGCTAGGAGAAATTTTGAATTGCTCCTGCGTGCATCGTGCATGTCCGACGAGAACGAGAAATTCACGGATATCATGCATAACTAGTTCAAAGTGGTTGCGTCGCATGCTAAAAATGACGGCTCCTCACTGTAGTGTTGTCACGGGCCTCCTCTCTCGCACTCGCAAAATGCGCGGTTCAGTGAACCTCGCAGCAATAACAAATTGCAGCACTTGTCAGAACCGGTGGAACCCAGTTTAGAAAGCAGAAGAGAACATTCCATGTCTGGTCCTACTTAGTGAGGTCATAGTTGAACAGGCCCTCATGCTACTGGGACCACAAATTCAAAATCACATTTTTACCCAAACCACATTGTAAAACTCCTTCATCTAACAATAAACGTCGTTTATTGCTGGTAAGACCGTTGTCTGAGGGCGGAAACGCGGAATCAGCGGTGCAGTCATAACCCCTGCCAGCAACGCCATTAGCCCCAGATGCTACCTGGTATATAGTTCAAGTCTGTATCACACGCCACATTTTAACTCCTTTTAAAAGATAAGGTTTTGGGGATTTATGCTGTTTTTACTGCGTATCACACCACTAGTGCATTAAAATTTTCTAAAAGTAGAATTATTTATTTTTTGCGGGGGTAGTCCGAGGATTTTATCCTATTTTTACCCACCACACCTACCTATCTAACCTGCAGATGCTTTTTTCTGAATTATCAATGTGATGTTTAATGACGGAATTCGAAATTCAACATTAGCAAACGAAAGGTGACAATCTTTTTCATGTAAAGAGCTACTATGAGCAACCGTGTCTACATTAAGCTCTGGTGATTGGATAAATGCTCGCTGGCTCCCTTGTTAATTGCGATGAATAACCTAACATTTTATGAAAGAGTTGCATTCAACGTAAACATTTACATAGGTTAATGTGTTGAGAATCGTGTAGGCCTTAAGTTTTTCCGTTGAAGCTTTTACGCCTATAATTTTAATGCTGCTAGCCTTTTACATCCCCTTACAACCAGGTTTGTTCCGCCCTCTCGCACTTGTTAACTGGTACCAAAGCTTCAATGACTCTGAAAAAATGGTTGTGTTACCTAAGCCTCTATTAACCACACAAATGAATCACTTTATGAGCTCTGAAATAATAGTTTAATTTCTGGAACCTTTGCTTATGGCCTGCCCAGCAGTCAATCGAATCTTATCCTTAACCACTCTATTGTGCGCAAATACTCGGCTTGGATACTCCGCTCCATTGTCCATCTCTACCACACCAGAGCATAGGCTGTGCATCCATTTTTGCGAGTAGATCTAAAGTCAATGTGACCTCCTAATTGAGCATTGCTATAGAGACGCCAAGTAGATCTAGGCATTCCTGCTGGAATTCTATTTCTCAAGTTCATTCGTAAGTTTTAAATACGCCTTTTACAAACAGGCAACCGTTGCAATACAAGCAAATAAATGGATGTGTTTTGGACGAAAAATGTAATCACCTTCGGCATTAACTCAGGTATTATGTTTACCTGCCACAGTTTACTCAGGCTTTTTAACTCAGAAGACACAGCTGCATAAATGTAGTCACTATTACCGTACTCGATACCGCCGTACTCTACAAAATATGGATTTTAAAAGTGATCTTTGAAACCTATCCATGACTTCCTAATGCCACTTCAGCCTACTATTGTGGTATTTCAGTAGACGTGCTTATGCAACCTAAATCATACTCTTCATAACTCACAACTAGTTAACAATACCAATTTAACTTTATTAAACTAAACTCAATTTTGTCGATGTGCTTACGTTCGACGACTCAGTAAATGTTGGTGCTACAATGACGGGTTACCGAGTTTTGTGAACCGATGCTTGTGTGCACACAGGAGTCACCAGGATCCTGATGCCACCTCTCTCATAGCTTCTGTAGATGCAGTTGGTCGATACCAGAACCTTCAACAGGCACTGCATGCCGAATTCAGCAACAATTATGAACCAGAAACTCTGATTCCTTCTGCTGCATTCTACATACCACGTGCAACTTTCTGCCCATCGCACATTTATCCGAGTACACTCTCAACCACACAACCTAAAAATGATAACGTCAGTTTTGTTAATCATTTTATTGAGAAGCTAGCTTGCGTTTACTACCAAGTACCAAGTGAGTGTATCAATTTAACTTGGCCTTAGTTCAACGAGGTGCGTTTAAGAGTAGAGAATCGACGTCAATATCGATGGCACGAGGCTTTGTTTACAGTAACCACATCACTGTTTCTCGACTGCAGCATGTAATTACGTCAAAGCCTATTCCTTCCTCCATTACGCATTACGTCTTTGACAGTTGCGTGACTAGTGACCTGCGTGCTCAGCAAATATGATCAATTTTACGATTTTCTCCAATAATATCCAAAAACGTCCTACACGGCAAGATTGGTGAAGTCTGCGCCATCGCAGATGAAGTGGCTTCTGTGAAATTTCGAATCAGCAGAACACTCCAGATTGATGGGGTGATTGGAATAATATTAAAATTACATTGGGGTTTGGTGCAACACCTGACCGTCAAGTATTTCACTTACTTCTACTTCAAACGTCACATTAACCACTGCTTTACTGGATTTCCTTATTTTGTAGGGCCAAATTGCGCAAAGCGATGTGAAGGTCCTTTCGGTATGCAGCACCTCACGACGTGTGCTGAACATGTGCTCGTTGCTTGAACAAATAAAAACAGAAACAGACGAATGGTTATGATTGCCTTCTTTATGTGACGTGATATCCTAAATAAGGGCAATCTAACGGCTTCTCCTCTTCCAGCATGACAATTTGTGCATTCCACATTCTGTAACTTGTCATTGAACTGAGAGCCGCACTCTCTACCATGCTGTATTTGTCTACGAATAGTACCAGTGGTCCTCGCAACTCTAATAGCTGTCTTTTAAACTATGCAAACTCAGGCATTTTTGATTGCTGGCCAAGTAACTTAAATCTGTTATTTACAAGATTCCCATTTTCCAAGTTTTCACATACTCCTCACCAATCGAAGTTCTTCTTTATTCGTTCTTTATTCTTGGAGGTTCTTTTATTTCACACTGTCAAAATCGCATAAGCATAACGACGAATGCCTAATCTCGGTCTAACGATTTTGATTTGTGCTTTTCTTCTAACAAGCAGTTCATTGTACTCTTCATCTTATACCACCTATCTGTTACAAACTCGTGAAACTTGATGCTTTGATGGACTATAGACTCTCAAACCAGATGTCCCTTTCTTCAGTGAGAAAGTAATCTTTCCAGGATCCTAGTTGATACTTCTCTAAATACGTCTACCGCCGTTCCATGCTCGAACCACTTTAATTAACTAATAAAATTTTATACAAAGAGAGCTTAGGCTCTTGCGTCTTCAGTCAGTCAGGCTATCAGTCAATCACCCTCATTCAATTAGCTGCTCCTTCAACGTAGTAAAATAAGAGTGATGTTTTTCACTCCTTCCCCTACATTAAGTTAATACATACCCTAGAATTGCCTACTTTTGTTCTCTGCAAATGTTCCCATGCCTCTTACAATCCTTTGGTATACAATAGTAGGCAAAAGGCAGTTTTCTCCCTTCTTTTTGAAAATACGCAATAACAATGCAGGTGAAGGAATTTTGAATTTCTCTGAAAGCACAAATTTTGGAAATGCAATCAAATAGCAAAGGTGTTTGGGTGTCAAATCGTATTCCAATATTTGCTTTCGGCCACCATAATTGATGATTTTGGCTGCCGTCTGCGCTCATACTCTTTATGATCAAACATGGTGTGGACATTGCGCAAAGGAATGCCTAGCTTAAATGCTAATAGCCCCAGATACACGTCTTCATGCACGTAATTGTACTGCGTGTAGGCCGACCCGATCGCCATGTCGTCGACGATGTCAGCGCCTATCAACTGACAAAATCCGCGAGGATAAGCACACATCAAATTCCACGGAATCTCTCGGTATGAAAGATATAGCTTATGTAGTGGAGATCGATAAGCTCCATCGTATCGTGCTATGCGACCGAAAATTGATGCCCTCCTTATGTGACGTGGGACTAAGGCCATGAATCCCATCAGCATGGAAACATTCACTCTGTGGTCGTCGTCGATTATCATAAATATATCGTTGTGCAGTTTGTCGCAGAAGGCCGATATCCAACGCAGGTTGGTCACTGTTTTCCATGTGAGATTATAGTAAGTATCCTCGTAGTCTGCCAGCACAATGTCATCGTATTTTCTTATCTCCTCCTCAATTTTCTGCATTACTTCGTTGCTTCTGCCAATGTATTCATCCATCATATCACCAACTTTTCCTCTCAATACTGTAGTGTGACCGTTGCGGTTGAACATGCGTCCTCCATGCTGTCGTGGGACCCCAACGCTGAACACGACCCCCAATTTCGTGTTTGGATTGAGGTCTTTCTGACGTTGAACAAATGCTCGAAACTGTTCTCGTTTTTCCCAACCAAAAACTCCACTTTTAACAACAATCACCAGGTCGTGTTTAATATTGCCTGAACAGACTGATTTACTGGTATTCAAAATATGAATTGGAAAGTTGTAATTTGGAATCTAAAATAAAATGAAAGGTGATTCTTCGTTATATTTTAACCTCGGTCTGCTGATGTATTTTGGTAATTAGGCTGCTGATGCGGATATCTCTTCTCTAATCTATGGCACAAGAGTATATAGAGTGGGTTACGTCTAACTCTCCGTCTATTTAATCCTCTCCATACTTATTCCAATTAATTGGCCTAGCTGATATAAACGACAAAATGTACTAAATTATCGAGTTAAAGTGTTCAACTTACAACAGTAACAGAAGAGCCAGCTTTAATTGCCTTAATTACTTTGCTGGCCTGAACATCTTGTGGATACGTTCGCCAGACGTTGGGATATATGGCCAGTTTCCAGATAGACCGGTCATAGTTTCCGATTTCCTTGAAGGAAACCCACTTGTCACCTGTCATATTACGGAAGAGGCTTTTAATTGGATAGGTGGTAATTGAGTCATTTTCTGAAGCATTTGTCCTCAGTTTTATGCAGAGTGTGAAGTTATAAGTGCTGTCATTCGTACGAATGTCGTCTGGGACTACAGGCGGCCATCTACAATTAATTATTTTCATGTGTGGAAGCGCATTATGATTGAAATCTTCTGTGGATCTTGAAAAATTCCACGCAAAACCAATTATTAGGATGATATTAATGTAGCAAAGAACACTCGCTATGAATCGCGTTGCTCGTAGCATTTGGGAGCGGGTATCGTCACACCAAATAAGTAATTCCTCGCATTTATTGTAGCTCGAGTCCACTGCGCAATCTTAAAGCTTAATTAAAGTAGATTTCGACTAAAATGCTATTGGGCTTCTGTAGCCTACCAGGCCAATCATTCTGCTATTGTGATTCACTTCTAGGCCTGCATTTTTGATTGATGGTAAGTTTACGTGCGCTTCACACCAATTGTTGACAACGCGTGTGGTGAGCAGAAGTAAGGTTTGTTTGAAGACCAAATTAGTCTTGCTAATACCACAATCGCTAAGCTCGAAGCAAGGTTCCCTTTGCTCAGAGTCGTTGGCGAGTGAGATTATGTATCCCAAAATGACTGCACCGGTAAAACGGTACAGAGGTCTATGGACGCGCAGCTAGCCGTGAAGACAACCAGGAGACATTCAAACTCTTCGAAGGCAAGTAACTGTATTTGAATGTCTCTTGCCTCACCTTCGTTTGCTGCCTTTGTTTGTTATAAAACAAATAAATAAATGGGGTTTTAAGCCGAAGTTCGCTGAGGGCTTTAGCGAGAAAACAAGATTGTGCCTCCTCAGTATTCTTTGAAGATGGTAACTGCGTACGCAACAATGTTTTGTGTCCTTTATTTCATCCATTAAAAAAGGCTAATTACGTTTAAAACGTACTAAAATGTTGAAGTTAGAACAAAATTTCTTTTTTAAAAGTGACGCAATTAGTCGTTACTACTGCCGAAACTTCATAATACTTTTAAAGAAGATTGCTTCATCTCACTCAAATAGATTAATTGACAGGGATGTACCTGGTCCTAATGGATAAAATTTTTAATTACTTCACTCCTAGTTTCTCAGCCAATAGGGTTAAAACGGGTTTCGCCTGTCATCGCTCATCATTTGTCGGTGGTTGCTTTGACGAAGAGCTTTTTTAACGTCCCACAGAGATCCATGTCTCGCATTTAATAACAAAAAGCTAAAGTTCTTTTGCTTCCTAGTACTTTAGGCTTTGAGGAAGTTTGAAGTCACATTTAAGTGTCCCATATTTTGGCACTTGTAAGATTGATCCTTAAAGATGTGGAGAAATGAAGTACTTATGAGGCCTTTTACGAACTTACGTCGATACCATTAACACTGCTACGAGTTTCGAAGTACTATAAAAGTTCAGGAAGCATTCCTCACGTTGTCTTTAAGTAACATTCAAAAACAATCAACTCTATAATTAGTCTAGCTTTGCATAATTCTGTCATTTTATTTTAGTTGCCCCATTTATCTGTGCTTTTAAATAGGCAAAATTCTAAGCGGGCGCTGCTCACGGCTTACCATTCGTTAAAAGTAATATCTCTTGAAAAGTGTGTTGAGTAGCATCTAGAAGGAGTGCGATTTGTAGTAGTGGTAAAAACCACCTAGAAGAACCGATTCAAACAACGTCATTGCGGTGAAAAACTACTCAAACGTAGGTTGACCGCCTTTAGAAAAACATCTTAACCTTCTGAATATCAGACTACAGTTACCTAGTTCTACAAATTCAATTTGTAAAATCAGGGGCAATGTGTCGTAAACAACCGTGAGGAGTCGATGTTGAAGGTGGGTGTAAAGAAATGTCAAAAAAATTCAACCTATCTGAGAAGCGATAATCCCACATACTTGCATCATCAAATGTCAGCACTCCTCAAAGACTGCCTTCACGTATCATAGCACACAATACGAGATGTCTTTTCTATCCTCACCTTCATTTATTGCTTTTGTTCACTTGTAAATAACTTAACCGCAGCTGAAAGTAAATGAGATATTAAAGCAATGTTTGTCTGAGGCTTTGGTCAAAAAAAATATAGGTTCTTCTCGGTAATCCTTGAAAGAAAAGTCCACCCGTTTTTATTTTTACTTGCTCCTCATTTTATGTCTTTGTCATAAGCTATACCAAAAGATCCCTTAATAACTCTGTTTTATTTACTCTCACTGGATACTTTATCTGTGACAAAGTAATAGGTGTCTCACAATCGTCTCCACTACCTCTTCGGCCTGAGAGAAACTTAAACAGGTTTAAACCAGCACAATCGAACCGCTGGAACCTGTTGGAACAAATGCGCAAATTAACCTGTCAATGGTGTCGTGATGAGTAGTTTGTCTTGAGAATTGTGTGGGTCGTTTCCTGGGCTCCTCAATGTGAGTCACCTGAGAGTCATCAACATTTCAACAGCCGCCGAATGATAACCAACTTCGGCGACGTAATTTGTTAACTTTGAGTACTTCATTGCAATCTTATATTCTAAATCGCTTCGATTATTTAAGGGTAAAGTCGCCAACATTTTGACTGCAGCTGTGGTCGGCTGACCATTCAGAGGGCTCTACACCCGTAAATTTGATTGTCAAGTGTTAATCTTCTGCCGTAGTATAGCAGCGGTATGAGAGTTCCAGAACGTTTTTGCTATTCTTTGGTGCCGTACTTAGCCAAATAAGCGTTTATAGAATTCCAAAGCAATCTGTGTTAGCACTGCCACACCGGATTCTCTACTTCACTCGTCATTCTCGTTTGAGAACGAGATTGATAGGGAGGAACAGGACCCAACTCAATTCTGAAGACCCATAACAACACTTACGAGTGTCTACTCTCACGCCTTCTGTTCACATTATTTATTATATGGTGGAACACTGTCCCCTTCTTTGTTCCATCCTCAAATGTTTTATGGCCATTATTACTGCTAGACAAGCAACCCCAAAATGACAAGGTAATTATTTGGATTAGCAAAAGCAGGTGTCAATTACTGACCTAGGTTAGGTGATATTGGAGCCTTTTCGTTTAATAGGTTAACTAGGGCATTTTCAGCAATTTTTCCACTATGCTTTCAGGCATAATTTTCTCAGTGTTTAATGTGAATTAGTGAATAGTTGTTGCAGGTGCTTATGCACCTGAAAATATATTCAAGTATGATTTCCCAGAAGTTAACTTCGTGATGGCCAATTTTCCAACATTCTAGGCAACTGTGTCCTTCTATACATCTCCCTGATTGGCTGTAAGCGATATGGTTGTGCTTTAAGTGAGTTAGTAATTACTCAAAGGCCAAGACAAGTCAGTTACTATAGCTACGCGCCTCTGAAACCATCGCGTGGTGTGATTCAGTCAGTCAGTACTATCCCCCGGTTACTCATACACATCAATAAATAGCCACGATACTGAGTCTCCGGATGGGTTAAAAGAATCTAGGTCTCTCAGGTAAACTATGGGCAATAACAGCACCCGATAACACAGGACCCTTAAGGGAACTTGGGAATGTTCTTCTCCGTCCGTTGCATATTTTGTTGCCACTGTCACGAATTGGTTATCAAATGGAATGCGCTGAGACTCCTTGCATATGTTACAGAGGTTTCACCAAGGTTACTAACCAAATCACTGCAGAAACTGTTCAGGACAGACGCCATTGTTGACTAAGGTACCCCTTTTACCTATGGACCAAGTAGACGACTTGTGTAGAATGGTGAAGACTGGGTCAGATTAGTCAGTGGCTGCAGCCGCACCCAAGTCTGGGCCACCCAGTCGGCTTATTTGTGTGTACGTCTAGTGATAGAGTGACCACAAGCTTAGAGCGATTGTTAGTGCACTTAAAGTATGTCTGGAAGCAAGACGCTGAAAAATTTGCTGGGAAAAATTAAAATTCCTGAAAGTTTGAATTGAGCTAGACATTTAAGAAGTTTTGTTGATCCGATTTGAGTAAATTCAAGACAAAGTGATTGAGGTCACGGTACAAAAAATTCTAATCCAACTCACACCATCACTAAAAGGTGTCAATCCATAGAACCTGTCTTCATCTCTACCGCAGAGTCCAACTGTTTCATATTTTCAGTTCTGTGTTTGGTTTTTGGAAAAGTAGGAATGAGGATTGATAAAAGAAAAATGCGCTCTTGCAAAACACTAGTTTGTCAGTTGGTTTCCATTCAGGAAAATGACACCCACTTATTTTGTCTGCTTTTATTTTAATTGATCCACACACGCTGCAGCAAAGGCTCCACTGAGACCCACCTCATTTGTGGGCATTTTCTGCTTTACCTGTGAAAATTTTGTACACGTCCTGTGGTCTCAATAGCGACATTTGCGTCACATCCAAGTTTAACGAGTTTGCACCAGTATAGCATAGCTGAGGTCTGACTTTTAAGTCTATTTAAGCTTGTTAAAGAGAATGGGAGATTGTACTCGAGTTAATCATGCCGTATTTACTGACTTGACTTAACGATTGTGTGAGTCGATTCCTACGGCCCTTTGGATGAAGCACTGCATGGTCATTGGTCACGCACTAAACGACAATAGACAACTAAATCCAACACCTGAAACGATGTATTTCGTTAGTATTGCATGCTTCATCCCAATTAGACAACCTCAAGGCATTTTGTGGTCTCTTGGTTCTCGTCTCAGCCTCTGCAAAACTCACACTTCGACTGAAAGTTCTTCAAGCTGTTACGCCAGGTGCCTTTGTTAGTCACCTTCCATTGTTCTAACTAGAATAGGCTGAACATGTGGAGGACTGTACATCTGTCACTGCTGTTACCTCTTAATTATCTGCCTTCATCTAGCAGCGTCCAGACAGTTGTAGGGCTTATTACTCATTCTTTGTGGTCCTATGTGTAGTCCAATGAACGCTTGTTGTACTTTGAGCCTTCAGTGCCAGTACGGCCGCTTGAGAATTTCTGCATCGCATGTCAATCACTTCTCAAGATGCCTATTACTCAAACCTCTGGTATTCGAATTGTGGCTCTTCACACAACTAAGAAACTGGAATCCTTTCTCACAACTATTAACCAACGACTAGTTTTACATTATTTTTTCCTCGATTACATAAGGAAATTGGGAAATTTTGTTAATCCATGGCATTTGAAGTGTGGCGTGTGCGCAGAAAAGATGTTTAGTTCGAGAAATCTCTTTATTTCACTGCAGCGGATTATTGTACTAAGGTTTTTTACCTCATACCGTGCAACAAAACTGAAAAGCAAATGACCTGGGACTAAACAAAAGTGCTAAGTTTATTCCTAGAATATGCCCCCTCAAAGCAGCTTTTAGAGGCTAAAAATTATGGGTTAAGTCGGATCCGTTGTTTTTTGTCTTTTCTTTCATAAAAACAGTAGGAAAAGTAAAGAGAACTTTTGCCTCTGTACTTTAAAAGTACAACAACAATCCTCCCCTGATTAAAGGATGTGCGGCGGTTTTCTAAATCCAACAACTTCTCACTTTACTTATTCCTTCCTCGAATATTTTGTTAGGAAATGTAAATCCTCATGTTTTTGAATGCATAAACACTCGTCCTCGCCGTGCGAAATGTTCTGAGATCTGAACTTGTCACTCAACACGGATGATGTAATCTATAAAACAAAATTTAATCAGGCCCTGCAGGAAGCTTTATTTTTATAGCAGAATGACTTAAGATTTACTAAAAAATGAACACATGGAGTACTAAGAGCTAGTTTCCATGCAAATTGGTGAGTTACTGATCTTTAGTGGATGAAATCTTTTTGGTATATACATATTCCTAATTACAACTGCCTTATTAATATATTCAATGCCAGTAAGTCCCTACGTGGAAACAATATTCATTCAATTTTTGGCCATTTTGGTTAAAATCTTCACTTTTGCTTGACGTCATAGTAACTTGTCGATAGGGTTGTGAACCACAAACGAGTTTGTCAGCCAAATTTGCCTGCTAACGTCATCGGCATGACACGAAGACATTTTAAAGTGCTCTTTGGCAGTTAAAAATTCTGTATGATTCTAAAAGAACTTATTTGTGATAAGATGAAACGTCATAATGTCAAGGAAGAAATCAAACAGCGTGACACTACAGTTTCTGTGGTGTCAGTAATGGAGTGTCTTTAAAGGTGCACAAAAACCCATTCCAACTGCATTAAACAATTTGTTAAGAGATTCAATTTTTCAAGAATATCTTTGCAATGGGCTTAGTAGAACGATAGGCCGATCCAAAATGTTTCATCACCAACAGTGAAATACCGTGAATATGTGCTATTCCTGTCCCGTGGTTTCGCTGAACTCATTGGTCTTTAATCGGCTCATATCGGTCTTCTGGCAAATTTTATTAGTGACGCGATCGCAAAATTAGTTAAGACTTAGCCATTTCATTACATTGAGTATGGTTAAGAAAATCTTTAATAATAGTCATCTAAAGCGCAAATTGTAGCCTCAAACCTGAGTGATTTCTAATATGCATTACCGACTCCATCCAATCTTATAATTACATTAGCATATGCGAAGCTCTAACCGTTTGTTGAACTCTTCCTTTTATATTTTAGGGATACTATGGGCTCCACATTTTTCCGCTGATCGGCCTAGCCTCTGGATCGTGCTAGCAGTCTCACGGCCCTTCCATCCATAAAAAGTCCCATAATCTACCTTTTGTTTTGTGTCTTCTTTTGTCCTCAGCGCATTTTAAGGATGCTACATTAGTGGCAAAAGAGGTCGATCCCAATCCCCTTGGTCAACTATCTCAAATTTTATTCCCGAAAGTACATTGCTACAGGTGAAGCAGATGTGACTATCCTTAAAGGAAAGGTTATTAGCAATGTCTACTTTGGCAGCCGCCTTAGTTCTGTGATTCGTGGGAAATTTTTATAATCGAGGTGAAACTAGTCCTAATCCACCTGAAACTGATTTCAAAGCTGTCAGCGGCACCTGTTTGAAGTTGTCTTCTAACTCAATCGGACCTACATTGATGTAACCAGGGCGCAACAAAGTGTTTACAAATTGACGAGCAGGAGTTGATGAGAAGTCTGATCCTCAAGAAACTGTTTTATGCATCGTTCTCTGCTAAATATTTCTGTTTGTAGGCCAGTATTTTAATGACTGGTAATAAAAGTACGTGGTGGTCTGCATGTTCTTTCTTCTCCGATCCCGTTCTCGAACCGAGCAACACTCCGAATTCAGCAGATTTGTCACAATGGATTAGTGGCGGTATAGTGCAATATCCTCTTATTTGAATGCCAAATCAGTGCCTGCTCGATCGGTAAGACTGTGTCACGGTGGTCGACGTGAGGAGATTGGGCTGTGCAATGCAACACTTTTTTCCGACCCCTTCATTTCGCTTTCAAGGACACTTAAGTCGCCATTGCTCTACTTTTGCTTACTAGTAGCCCCTAGCCTTCCTCGACATCGAATGTACATATTTTATTCAAATATTATACCTTTTTTCTGTCTTCAGAGAAGTCTTAGGACGCGAAGGTTACATGATTCCACATTTGAACTATATCTCAAATCCTAACTTTCTCCATACATATTAAGTCTTTTCATTTCCAACTGCGTCCTTTGGGTCAGTTTTGGTGGGAATTAAAGTGGGATGCACTGAGGCTGCTGCAAATTAATGATAAGTAAAATGATTGGTCTTTGACCTTTAGGATGCTTTTAATTAATGGAAATGCATTAGAAGGTGTCCAACCTAAAAAATATTCTTGGCTACGTTAAGCAAGAGTTAGTGGCACTAGTACTCAGTATGCCATTAGGCGGATGCATTGTTTCAATGGCAAAATTTTCAAAAAATTAATGGATATTCATGTGATGCGGATCCATACTTTACTCTCAGGTTTTGTCAGTTTAACCTATAGAGGGTAGTGAGAAACTTAGTGGTTCTCACATATGAGTTTTGCCGTGGAAACCAATTCATTTTTGGTGTATAATTTTTAACAGAAAAGGGATTGGAACCTAATCCACGAGTCGTGTCCTTTCATAGAGAGAACGTGGCAGTTTTTAGAATGAAAGCATTGTTAAAGTTAAAGAATTAGGTACCTCTTCTTCTTTCATTAAATTTCGTTCACCGAAGTGGGGGTTTTACGCATTTGGAGTACCCCGGAGTGCGATTAACAAAGAATTTAACAATGGCACTCTTCATCTCACATACTAAAATAGTTCCATAAGTACTTTTTATGCATTTCTGCTTGTTCAAAGCTAGAATGAGAGATACTTGATGAGAAAACTGTGTTATGTCATTGTTACTATCTCCATAACACATTTTGCACAAATCTCCACTCTGAAGGTGCACCCAACTGCGAGGCTGTTTTGAAGGGCAGTAGTCATTGACTTTAATTCCTGATCCATTATAACTTCCACTGAATCACAATCTACTGGTCAGCATCATGGAGGCACATACATTAGACTCCTTGATGCCAACTTTAACGCTTCATAAAACAAGCGTCGATGCGTTTTAAACGGTCTCTTTCATGCACAAATTCACATCAGAACGTTGATAGATGGAACTGCGCACTTACAACTTTAAGCTATCTGGATTGTTAGTGCTAAATGAAGCAATATTAAAAACGGTGCCCTATAATCTATATGCATTTATGATTTCAGTTTTGAGGATAGCAGAAAGAAAAGAGAAGAAACCCCTTGCAACAATTAACAACTGTCCAAATCGCCAGTTACCATCCCTCATGATAAATCGAATGAAGTTAATTCTAGCAGAGGGGGATCCGCCATCCACCTCAAGAAGACTTACGTTTCGGTCACGGTATTCAGTCTTTTGATTCTCGGCATTGTTTTGTCCTCAGGGGAAGAGTATTGCGATGTTTTTGACATCTTGACCCTCTCTATTACCTAATTTACACCTTCTCAATAAGCCTAAGGGCTGTGAAAAATCCGAGCACTTATTTTACTTAAAGAGTGATCGAAGAAATGTGCTTTTATTTATAGCTGCCGATATTATTCAGAGAGATGACAAAGATATTGCAGACCGACAAAGTCAAATTTTTCGCACAAACATATCTCATTCCACTTGAGAATATCTTTATTGATTAAGGCAAGAGGTGTGAGTATCACAACGGCCTCCACGCGAGAATGGTAAACTCGGTGCCCTAAACCTTTACACGCGTGTGATCTTATTTACTCATTGAAAATACCTCTTTGTTTCTTGTAAGAAATCCAAATGTTCAGTTGAATTTTTGTTCGCTTCAACCACAAAACTGTCTGCGAATTTGAACAAAATTTACTTATCAGTGGTAGATTTTGGGAGTCTAACATTTATGTGGTTTTAAACGAAATGATTGGAAACCAGAGTATGATATCTTAGGCATTCGGTGATTATTTTGAGGCGGTTTAATATGCCACCAATCCGCCTTATCAATTGTGTTCTATTATCACCAACAGTTTTGCAGGGTTAGAAGTTATTTGTTCAACTCCTCGCTTTGGTTTCCAGGTCACTGAAGGCCTCTCTTCTTTACTTCCGCCAACCGGCATGGTCTCTGGATCATGACAGTGGCTCCCTTTGCGTTATGTCTTTTATTGCTTTCAACGAGGCCTCAGAGCGTTAGATCGGTGGAAAGTGAAAGTGAACCTGAACTTAGTGGTCAAATGCCTTGATCATTATTCTCCATACCCAAATCCCTGCGTGGCTGAAGAAGTGCCTATTGCTGAGGATGAGAGAATCTGTGGCGATACCTGACAGAAGGACAAACGATAACATTTGCCTTTGGCGACCACATTAGCTTCGTGTTCTGCAAGGCACCTCTCAAAAACTAAAGCGACATAGCCATGGACCATTTGAAAAACTTTGTCATGGATCTATCTGTTCTAGCCGTACACAATTAAGCGAGCATGCTACACCTTCTCTACTAACCGGATCGAACCCATTTAGATGTAGCTGGACAGTAATAAAGCGAAAATAAAGGAGGCGCCAAACGTCACCCTCATTAAACTACTTCAAACACCGCCATTTTAACATCTCTACTTATGGGCCAGTATGTCTACTACTAGCGACGGACATATCTGATAGCTTGCATGTTTCTTCTTCTTCAATACAGCTCTCAGGCTGTAAAACACTCTAGGTCCAGTGGATTTATCACAGAGGTTCGGTGACATGGCAGTGCACTAACCTCTCATATGTACATCATTCGATGAGGGTGTGGTTAATTCGAGGGTGTTGACTTTATAGCACCGTTTTCGATGGGATGGGATTGGGACGAGAGGTTGTCGATGGGAAATACGGAGTCGAAGTCTAAATAGCGAGAGCAATTTAACCTCCGAACCATGCTAATAGCCTCCTAGACCTTCCCAGGTTAGATGGAACAATTCCAACTCTAGCGATTATCTTCTTTTGTCTTTAGATGAGCTTCGAGGTACTGTATTATAGACTTAAGAACAAACCAAAAGTCTTTTATTCTTCCAATATCCTAATCTGACTAGCCTATAATGACATAAATCTTAGACACGCCTTACTTTGATGGAATTTCAGCAACGACAATTTGTAATGATGCTTTGAAGAACTTCCTTCATGAGACCAAATAACTTACCGCGGCTTTTACCACCAAAGCCCTTTAAATATTCAATGGTTAAGTCGACTAATAATGGATGCACAAGGTGTGTTGAGTGGGTGGAACAAAAAGGCAGTTACTTGACCTTTAGCAAGAAATTTGTGGTGAAGGACACCCTCTGCGATCCACCAAACGCTCTTCTGACGATGAAGAAGTGTCGCTTAGCAGCCCACAAATACAGAACGTGTGAATAGCAGATGTTGCAAGTTAAGTAGATTTAAGGCATGAATAATTCAGTTTCTGAAAAATAATACTTGCATATTTTTATTTATGTTATGTATAACTGGCAAAAAAAGAAGAAGGAGCATCGCTTTGCACTACATCAGGTACTCCGAACGGGTATGTGCCAAGGTGTGTGCTGTGGGATCTTGCCATGGAACCAAAGTTTCCTCTCATGGTTGTTTATGAATTCTGCAAGCTTGACCCAGTAGATTCGGTGAAGGTCAATCATAAACAACAAAGGAATATCCTATTCCTTTTGTGGGTCAAAAATATTGTTTGTTTCTTTTAAAAAGTAACATGTATTTTCCACATTATCCTGAATATTGTCGAACCCGAGGCCAGCAAATGATACTCGCTTTAAATAATCAAGATAATTAACTCGTTATTTTGAGCTATCACCTTAGTGGCGAAAACGGCCACAAAAATCATACATGAATGGGACCAAGGAGAAAAGAGCAGGATTCCGCCACCTTAAGGGTATCTAAGACAGAGGACGTGAATGCTGTGCGTTGTGTGGTTCGCATGAGAACCAACAGCCAACAAAATTACAATCGGTGCATATAATAAGGTTATATTCCGTTTCTCTTCTATCTTTTTCTCCGAGTCAGTTATGGGCGAATCGGCCCTTCTAAAGTGGGAGTACTTTGGACGCTTCCTTGGCTGCGAGTACGGCCAGGAAGAATGGCAAAAGGCTCTGGAGCTCTCATGCTGCTACTACACTCTGGATGATTAATGGGCAACATTTTACAGTGGCAGGCGCATAGTCTCCTGGATGCTTAGCTGACTATAGTCACAAATGTGTAGAATGACGAACAAAGACACCACATTGAACAAACTTACTAACTTGCAATAATGACAATGGTGAATCACCGACTGTGGCAGTCATGGTCAGGGCCACAAAATGCCTTGAAATCTTTTCGTTTGGCTAAAGTATCGTTTCAGATGTTGGATTTGATTGTCTGTCGTCGAAAGATACATGGCTAACGTCGATGGGGCGATTTATTTTAAGAACTGCAAGAATCCACTCACAAAACCGTTACGGCGAACCGCCTATTATGATTTCATTTGTAAAAGTTGATTCTTTGTTAGCTTTTGCAAGTTAGAACAGACTTTGATCTCAGTCTTAAACTAAACCAAGCTAGTTCAAACATGTTTAGACCTCAATCAGGCCAAAATCAGTGGAATGTGTTGCCAATACCTTTGTTAATACCGCCAAACACCCGCTTCTTTGAAACGAAAATGGACCCACACGGACTTGAGTTTTGGAAAAGCCTTTAGACATAGTTCATGCTCGAGAAGAAAATTTGACTAGTTAAAAATAAAAGTAGATAGGGCAATTGGGTGTGGGTTTTTAAAGCTAAAAATACTGACCGCGGAGTGCCCCTAAATTACATCATTTAATCAGCAAAATGACGGTTTGAGTCGCAAATTTGACTCAGAGGTCATGCAGATCAGCTCAAATGTAATGGCGGTAGATGTGAGCCTTTTGAGTTGGTTTTGGTTATTCTTTAGCATCTGTAAAATTGTTGTAGTTTTTCAAGAAAAGTTGCTAGGCAAAGGCAAACGGTTCCACAGAGTCCAAAGGGAATAAAATCAGTCTCTAGCCAAGGTAAAGCACGACCTCCAAACTATGCAAAGCTATTTGAAAATTCAAGCTGCCTTGGATCAAATGCTTAGTTGCTTAAATGTATTTCTTCGCAAAAGAAATCTGTGACCTCCCTTCGCATTTTCCTCAACTGCTCTTAAGCAACAGGTTTAAACTTCCCTTTATGAGCGCAAAACGCTCACTTTTTTGGACTCTTTCGCATCCCACTTTGCTTTATATTGTTACGAAGGATTGTGTGGACTAGAATGGCTTATGAAATGAGGTAGCCTCTGGATATCCTATTTCTTCAGGTGGGCAGTTTAAAGATAGTTAATACTAATTTTTATGAGGCTAAGGTTTGCAACTACTCAGCTTGTACAATTTTGTCCCAATCACAAGGAGAATTTGATCAGCTTTCCCGGGAGACAAACTTACTATTTCATGCAGGGTAATTATGCATGATGCATCTGTAGCGTCTCAAGTCTATCTGAAGGGCTGGGAGGCTATTGGTATGGGCGGGAGGTCATGTTACCGAGAGAAAGTACAAAGGCGGAAACTTAAGGGCCCGCGAAATCAAAACAATGGGTTATACGCATAATCGGAGCACTATGCATCCACAACAAATCATGCAGGTTCCACTGGAAATTTTATTAAATAAAGGAGTTAATTCGCTGCTAGTTTCTTCCACTGCACTTGATTACCAATGGTGGTAATAATGATGAAGCGGTTGAATTCGTTGCTTTCACCAGCAGTCATTTATTCTCGCAGTTGAATGAAATTTCAGAGAGTTGACTTTTAGTAAATTTGGATTCTTAAAATCGCACAATGTTCCTGCCCACCCGTTAAATTGTTTTAAATTTATCTCCCTTTATATTGTAAAAAATTCCATCAACTCACAAGGCCTTCAAATCTTAACATCCAGTCGTTCCAAGGAGTTCCAGTGATGCCATTTGTTATTGACAATATAACAAACTATTGACGCAAGCCCATCGTGAATGACAGTTGGGGTCGTTAGAAGGTCAACCATTTCAAGAGTATACCACTTTATTACCTTCTGATAAGAGTCTCTGAAATAGATCGCTGTTTCCTAGTCACGGTATAACTACAGCTATAACAAGGTTGTTGCAGTTAAAGTTGAGACCGATCTTAAAAGTAAAGGTTTTTTATTGCTGATTTCCAGGGGAACACCGACATTTAAGCATAAGCATATGAAACCATAACTAAACTTGGGCTGTCAAGTGCATTGAGCAAAACCTTAGTGTAATTTGTTATCAATGTCAGATTAATCCGACACTAATGAAAGTCACTTAATGCTAAGTCAATGGGTTGAAGCACCCTCTTAAAGGTTTTAGGGATGAAAGGACTTGCAAAAGTGCAGTCCGCGGTAGGCCTGTGTCGAATGAAACAACTTACGAATATCCCTACCGTTGGTAAGCCTCCATTGTTCAGACTCATTTAGACCTTATGATAAAATATATAATTTTGTTTTTGCATAGCATTTACAGAATGACTTCCTAAATGAATATTGACGGTCCGTTGAACACTTCAGCTCCATCAGACTACTCTGATGGATGATTAATCTCACCTCGCCTTCAATTTGACATGATGCAGAATTTTAACGGCTGATCAAAAATACTTCTACACCGATTTGACTGATACTGAAATTTCATTTCCTTCAACTTCACGAAATCGCCTTGTAATAAGCTTGCTGCTTTGGAATCTCAGTATCGGCTGCAGGCACTCGGTGGACTATTTTACACATTGCCTAATGGACTGGTCTCTGAGCCATGCCTGTAACCCAAATCCATTCTGTTTGCCAAGCATACATATTCTGCCCTAGCATTAGAGATTCTTTTGTCTTAAGGAAAGTCTCACGCTCTACATTCTTGGCTGCGGAGGGCGAGCCCGGTCCTAATGTACCTTAGTCCTGATTTCTACTGCCGAATGTTAGATCTTAGCGGGCCGGAAGAAGTGAGAGTGCTATAATCATGAGGATTGCTGGCAGCTCATAACAGAAGGGCTTGAAATGGCGTTCTCCTTCGGCAACCACCCCAATCCCGTGCACTGCAACGAAGTTACTCACAATGGGAACGACACTAACCGTGAACCATCTGGAGCAAATTTAGTGCACAGTCTTTTTAACATTTCTGCATAAAGATGTCACCATTATGAACAGACACGAAACCCATCCTTACGGAATTGCGCTGGATTCCGTACCCTCCTTCATAGATCTACTTTTAGACTGCTCTTCCAACTTCTAGTTATAAATGCGCGCCATGATTAGCAGAATTTTCCCATCACTGATATCGGTCCTCAGGCAGTACCAAGCTCCAAATTCAATAGAATTGCCAGGATGGATCAGTGACGTTGTTTTCAAATATCTTCACAGTTACATAGAAATATTATGACAGACGCAGTTGAGAAGTGAGTGTTTTCCTTACAGCGCCGATTACGTTGCGTTGACTGACGCGGTGGATTGATTAAGGGAAGGGACACTAGGTACGACACTCAGGAGAAGGATAGGACTATGTAATGCATCTTTCTAATTTTTGGTTTCGATTGCGAACGCGTGGTAACCCACTGTTGAATGGGCTAGCCTTTGGACCATACCAGTAGCTCCACTCCCTTCAGTGTGTCGAAAATATGCATTCCACCTGAGTATTGTGCTTCCTTTTGTCTTAAAAGAAGAGCCATGTCCCTATTTTAAACACTTTTACTTTCCTGTCTGCTTGAAGCATCGATGATGCGATAAGTTGATCATATTAATTAAAATAGAGGCTTTGATTGAAACTCCTCGTTATCTGTGTATGGACTGGAAGATACGGAATAAAATTCGGCGGACTTTAATCACACATTTGGCATGCATAGAATTCTAAGTTCAAGGTTTGTAGAGAAATAGTTTGTGCCTACGTGTTCAGTCGACTTGAGGACTTACCTCCACCCTTTTGGCAGCACAAGTGAAAATTAAAAGTGGAAATTATTTCATTGTCTTGGCAGCAATCATTATGAATGTTAATGAACATTGTGGTGTGGGGTTGGGATGACACTTTAGTACGGCAAGATTATAATTCATGGTGCCCCTGCACAAAAAAGCGTTCAATTTGCCAGTGTCTTGCCACTTAAGCAATTGTTTTTTACCAAATACAAAGTAGCACTGCTTGGCCTATAATATATGAATGAATTCAATGAAGACTTGATTAGCCACAAAAACCATGAACTATGGGTGATAGACAATCACAACTATTACCAACCCACCTCTCTATCAGGATGGAAAGCTAGTGATAACAGCTTTGTAAAGGAAGACTTGAGCGTTTTTAAATCCAGAATAACGCTTCTAATGGGCGGATCTAGAACCTCCTACTTGAATATTTAATTTTCCATCATACGTTCCTTCTCTTGAAACATCATAAAAACCTTCACACTTCATGCTCTTTTTTTATTATTTTGATTGGACGGTGTCGTGCGGGGACGCAATTTATACGTGCCAATAATTTATTGCTCTCAAGGTCATTTGAGAGCATTCAAGCCTTTGCAATTAGAAATTCTGATACTTGTATGGGGGTGGCTACGTAGGCATGGGCTCCTTTTCGTCACACATTTGCGGTAAACAAACTGCGGCGGATAAGAATCCTTTCTAAAGGCTCCACCCTTTCAAATCTTTACGTAAGGGACGAGCAATACCCAAGCCTGCTTATCTTTGCACGTGGCATTTCATGGCAGGAAGTTACAACTTCGAAACGGCAGCGCGTCTCAATAGTATTTTTACGTAAAGATATGGCGTCTTTGGCTTTCATGAACAGTTTCCGAGGACGCAGGCATCAAACAAGGACCGTGGATGGAAACAACGGATTTTACGGTCTGGTAGCGTAAGTAGCAATATGTTCTCGAAACTAATTTTTACGAAATATTTCAATAAGAATCATTAGGGCTATTTAGAAGTTAATTTATTAGTTTCATTGCTTAAAATATTGATTTGGATAGCAATTTTTGTTTGTCAGTTCATTTTTAACAAATTTAAGTCTTAAAGAAGGTTTCTTAGAAAAACAACGGACTTTGTTTGAATGGAAAAATCACCTCTCAACTTGGTTGTCAAGACGCATGTGGAGTTAATGATGCATAACTTAAGTTTGGTGGATGCGAACTTGGCTTGTTTACGTTTATTCTTTGACACTGCAGATGAATGGTTTCAATGTTTGCACTCACTTCATTTATGATCAAGGATTCCTCCCTACTGAGGCATCAAATGTCCCTACCCAAGATTCAAAAGGTGTCGCGTCTAATTCGCCAATTAATGTGCACATTATATTGGCAATAATAGCTTCTATTTTAGAAGTAGGGAAGGTAAATTGGACAAACGATTTCTATTTTGGGCAGTTGTGTGGTCCTAATTGTTTCACTATCATTGTGAAAGCAGGAATACCTTTACAAAGTTCTTAAACAAACTGGTGCATACTGATTTGATAAACTGAGTTAGGGTTTAGCCGCTACGTGGTTTTTCTTCTCAGACAAACATTTCTTGAGTTAAGAATGGTAAGAGACCGACGAGATTTTGCCCCATCTCAAAGCCTTATTCCTTGAATTTATTAACTGCCTCTGAAGAGCGTGAATTATCATGAACTCACCAAGCCCTTTACCACGGTGCTTTGAATTGGATGCTATGTTGTAGTGGTTGTCATCGTCGTTGTCACCCTTAGAACCAAATTAAGTTAATTGTTTTTGCAATGCTTTGGGAGAAAAGGACATTCTACTCCGAGGCTGTAGTCCACTTTCAGTGCCTGGTGGCATAAATTAATGCTTTTCTTTTACCAATGGCTACTTTATCATTTGCGACATGTTCAAAGGTCAGAAGTGCGATCTCTCTACTCCACAAGGTCACTTTCTGTTGCAAAATGCACATGCTCCAGGTATCAATTGATCTAAATGCTTCAGAATTTATAATAAGCTCAGCACGATGGAAGAGTGTGCAGGATATTACGAAGCTACGTTCGTATTTTTCAGTTTTTCAACGCTATTTAGTCGACATTCACAGGCAGAAGTCGTGACGCCCATCTGTTAAATTTTTTTATTAATTTGGCTAACTTTTCAGCTTTAAAAGTCCAATTTTCTCAACGAGCAAATTAGGTAAACAAATTAACAAATGCATGGAATTATTATGATAAGTTTTGCGGGCTGGTTAAATTTCAAACAACTGGAAATTTAGTGGCACCAACTCTTTATCTTCATGAATTAATTGACAATTTTCGCTCAGAGCATAAACTCAAAATTTCCTGTCGGGAAAATAAGACTAAAAAGGTGACAAAGTCTAGTGGCAAATTTTGTGTCCAGACAGTACATACTGCCATTTTTGGAAAGTTGAGTTAGAAATTAACATGTCTCTCGAAGTGGTGCATAAAAAGTGTCCTAAATGCACTTACACGAGTTAATGTGTGGCGCTTCAAATGGTGGGATGTGCGATTATGGAAAGCTCTGTCGCATTGACTGCCACACGACCAGTCGCTCACGTAAACGCACATTAGCTCCACGATTGACTTAACTTGCAAATGTGTTAGTCAGCATGCTGATTGTCAAGCAACTTATTTCCCCACTGTTCCTCCCTAGCATCACCCTCCTCTTCATTATTCAACTCCAATTCTCCGCCTCAAATATTGACCATGTTATTCAAAAGTATGTACAGTCTGTTGAAATAAGGGAAGAAAACGAATCCATCTATGAAGAAGAGGAGCTTATCCCCTCAACACGGTGTCAATGGCCGCCGGTGGACATTAAAAATATAATGGTGAATAGGGTCTTTAATGTTACCCTTTGTGTACGAAGTTCACGCCGTGCACGAGCGCAAAAAAGGGTGAAAAAATACACGCTGCAAGACCTGTTTGGATTATCGAAATTTAAGGGATCCTTTACTTTTGAAGGGATGAGCTTATTGCCCCGACGATTTTGGAGACGAATGAGGACTCCGCAAGTCTATCTGACCTATCCTCAGGATGTTCCCATGGACGATATTGTCGGGGCCATTAAGCAAGGCTATCCTGTACCTGAGGTTGGTTTGTTTAAAGGAATTTGAGCATAATTGTTCTTCTAAGAACTAAACTGAACTGACCTTTTAAATCAAAACGTAAATGAGACCCAAAATACAAGTAAAGAAGCAATAAGTGGTGCGTCGTTATAGTTGCTAGGAGACCAATTTGTACTAAATTTCCCAACACTTCTGATGTTTAAAATCAAAATTTATTTGCCTATTTTAAATTCAAAGTAACTATTTTGTATTTTAGATGCCAGATTACAACTTTCCAATTACGGTTCTTAACACACCCAAATTCATATGTCAAGAGGGTGAAAAATACGATCTCGTAATAATTGTCAAAAGCGCATTGCTTGCATGGAATGTGAGATCAGCCTTCCGTGAACATATGCGTCAGGAGACAGACCGAAACAATCAACTGAAAGTTGGTGTAGTTTTCAGCATGGGTCTGCCCAGAAAACACGGTGGAAGGATGTTCAATCGTGAAGGTCACCTCATCAATCTTCCGGGACCCGCTGGCGACCTACTCGAAATATACGATGGTCGAGAGGATGATGTAATGGCTATTATCAATGAGGAAATCCGAAACTACGGCGACATCCTGCTAGCAGACTACGAGGACACCTAATATAACCTCACTTGGAAAACTGTCACTAATTATCGCTGGATGTCAGCATTTTGTCGAGCGGAAAATGTTAAACTCTTCATGGTTATTGATGACGATCATCGGGTGAATCTCTCCATGGTGGCCGACTTCTTGAATCGGATCCCAGAGCATAAAAGACGCAATTCCCTCTTCGGAAATGTGGCCAGGAATGACCATGCATATCGATCACCTCGGAATAAGTTATACGTCTCCTATCGTGAATTCCCATGGGATCTGATGCATCCCTATCTGAGGGGATTCGCTCACTTAATCGGGCCCGACACTGTTGACGACATGGCGATTGCAACAGCCTACACTCGATACAATTACGCTCCGGAAGATGTTTATGTTGGTATGGTGGCCTTTAAACTTGGGATTCCCATCCATCACGAGGCGAGTATGTACGATCATTGGCAATACAAATTTCTCAAACGAAGAAGGCGTCCAGCCATGGTTGCTATGGCCAACTACTTTCCAGAAGCCTGATTATTTTTGCCTAGGGATCTGACAGCCTTTTGATATGACTCAACCTTTGTATATTACGTTTGTGACCAAGACGATTTTGTTTTGCTTTCATTGTCTTTTTTTGGTTTTATTCATGGGACCACCTTATTTGGTCATTTTGCAACCGATGAAAGTGTCCCAAATGGCATTCTTAAATTGAACTAAGAGTTCCCGATCACCCTATTGTAGGTGAGATTCAACTCTCAACTTCTGCCTTGCATGAAGCTGTTAAGCAGACAACGGTCGGTCCGTGGACGAATGAAGGACTGGTGGAATTTTTGGCAATACGCGACTCGTCTAGTCAATGTTTTAATATTTTCTATGTGAAGTTTCCGAGAACTTTTAGCATATTTTAATATTTGAGTTAGAGAAGAGAACAGCGTACGAATATGGATGTCTTATAAGACTTGGCGACATGAAGAACTTTGGCATTTGTTTTGTACCGCGTTCGCGTTGCTGCCGCAGTTGAGACAATCGACAGCATTGGTTTTCGTGACCCTTGACGGGCAAACGAATTCTAAAACTCAAAAGCCACAAATGCGCTAAGATTTTAAGAGGGTTTTAACCCGCACAGGCATATAATGTCGTTCCGACATAATGCTTGGTAATGATGCCCCGTTCCATGCAATTCTAGCATGATATTAAAAAAGCGAAGTCGAGTTGGCGAGAAGAGGCTCACCGGTGGCGCTGCAAACCTGACGGACAGGTAGTATTCACAGGCGTTTAAAGGTATTTCATGTCTCCCTTTTTACTCACTTTACTTTTGGTTATAAGGCTATGCTACTGAATTGACTGTTGTCCACAATACGCACACGCGTCTGTGGCGCAATGAGACGATAACTGGTCGACGTACTAAAATAATAATGATACAAAAAGTCGGTCATAATAAAGGAATTTAATACAAATTGTCTTTCAATAAGCAGTCATTATCGGATTGGATGTAATCCAAATTTTATAATTACAAAGGTTGCCCTCAAGAGAGATCCTCCTCCAAAACATTAACAATAATCAACCTTAAAATAAGGCGCCTAAATCATTAAAAATAAAACAAATTTATTTTTAAAAGCGCATTTTAAAAGTTAGAGCCGGTTGTCACTTGTCGATTGCTGAATGACTAATGAAAATACAGTGATTTATGGTGAAGATTGTTAAGAACCGCTCATAATCCTCATTTGTACTCTTTGAAGTATGCACTTATCAAGGCAAATTAAGACAAATCTATTCCTCATAGTTAAATTACTGTGTAATTTCAAAATATGGGACCGCAGAGTTAATTGGCATGAGACGAATTTATTGTTGAGTTCGCTGACCACCTAATTCTTCATTACATATGAAGTAGACACTGCACGAAGGGAAAGTTGAATTTCCAAAGATTCTTCATCAAAGGCATAAAAGTGTGCAAATCAAGGTTAAAAGTGTTTTAGAACAGAAGTAGACTGCAGAATGCTTCAAAGAACACCTTATGGTATCAGGCATTTCTGGTTCATAGGGGTGTGTCAACTGAGGTGAAGACTCTGATCCCTCACAACTGAGGCGTCTGTTCTGGAGACTTTGCCCATTCAAATCTCCATAATGGAAACAAACAGCATCCTTACTCCCGTAACATTTTATAAAAGAAAGCTTTAACAACGTGACTAGTGCCGCATTCTAATAATGACCTTCAAAGGAAGAGACGATGTCTCTAAATCTCAAAACTGTTTCTTCAGATGGAATCATAATTTTAAGATCGCGTGAGTACCAAAAGATACTCCAAGCACAAAATTCTAAAATATTTAAATGGAAATCCCCAAAGCTATTTGCAGACCATATCCGTAATTCCATTGTACAAATGGCAAAATGTGTCAAATTTTCTTTTGCTGCTACAACATTAACTAATCAAGTTTTTAACGAGAGCAATGATTTAAACGGAGGCGTCATTTAGTCAAATGGCTATCAAGACTCATGTAATCTAAGCGCGGTATGTGAGATTCCTTTGTCTACGTGGATTTGACTAGTCCATACTTGTCCTCTGACCCTGTGTCACTCGATTTTACTTGTGGCAAAGGCATCGAATGTTTCCAGCCTTGTCTTAAAGCTTAGAGTGTAATACTTTTGTTGTTTGTTAGGCTCTCGGTTTTGGATCAGCCACTTGGTAGGCCATTTTGTGCATTGCTCGGTGAGCTGACCTCTGGGCTATGCCGGTCATTTAAATTCATTCTATTAGCCAAATACACATGCTCCATCCCCTAGAGAAGTTGGAAAGGACTACACCGGAGGCTGCGGAGAGAAAATCGGGTTCTAATGCACGTCGACCCTGATTTTTAATGCTGAATATTGGATCTTAGCGGAAGGGAAGAAGTGAGAGTGCTATAAACATGAGAATTGCTGGCAGCCCATAACAGAGGGGCTTGAAATGGCATCCTCTTTCGGCAACCACCCCACTCCCGTGCACTGCAACGAAGTCACCCACAACGGAAATGACACTAGCTGTGAGTCATCGGGTAAAGATTTGGTGCTCAGTTTTCCTCCGATTCCTGCATTAAAATGTCGGCAATATAAACAGACACGAAACCCTTTCCCGTACTCTCCTTCACAGATCCACTTTTGGGCCGGTCTTCCAACGCCTAGCTATGGTCAGCAGATTTTTTCATTATTGGATCCGATCCTCAGATGGTACACAACTTTAGATCCAGTAGAATTACCAGGATGGATCAGTGACGTTGCTGCCAAGTATCTCCTCAATTGCATATAAACTTAATGACTGACGCAGTTGACAAGTGGGTGTTTTTCTTGCAGCGCCGATTACTGTGTGTCGACTGACGCGGTGGGTTGATTGAGAGGAGCACTAAGGATACGACCTAAATGAAGGCCATGCCAATAGCCCCATCCATGCCTGTTCGCTAAAGCATATATACATACGTTCTGCCCAAGTGTTGTCTTCGCTCGCTACTTAGTGTCCAAGAAATGGTGACGGCAATGTCTTCTGGCCATTTTATGGACTAAAGTGGTAACTTTGGCTAACGACATCTATGTATTTCATCGAAAGTTACTGACTGCATTATTTTTTGTTCCATAGGGGATATATTTGCAAATATGTGTATTAAGGATGAGTTTATTGAAGTTCTTAGAAGGACTAGTGAAAACTGATTTGACAATCTAGGTTGTGGTTTAGCTACCGCGTGTTTTTATTCGCCTAAGTTAATAGTGGTAATGGACTGACAAGAATTCGACCCATTTCAAAGCTCTAGTCTAATGGTGAACATCACCTTGCATTTTGCAACTTGCCTCTGAAGAAACGTGAAGCTTCATGAACTCATTAGGGCTTTTATCGGGGGTGTATTGGGATGCTGTGAATTGGACGCTATGTGTCGGTGGTTGCCATCATTTTTTCTCATCCTTAGCGCTATATTAAGTTAACAAATCATAACATCTCCTGTAAATAAAGGTGGGAAAACTATAACTCTACACTACCTTAAGGCTGATACTTGTCAAAGTTAAGCATAGACTTTCCTGCCAAACTACTTGACATCGGGAACTTTTAAGCAACAGTAAATTGATTATTGCATCGTACAATCCTAAAATCTGTCTTTTTTCCTTCAAAGCATTAGAGTGCTAAAACTTTTATCTTTATTTGGGGTAACCACCAAACTTTCATTTCTCACTTAGTCAATAATAGTTTTAACCATTCGGAAAATGCTTTAAAGTGCGAAAAAATGATCGCTTCACCTTTAACTAACGAATTTCATAAGCGCCTCTAATCTTGGGAATTTCCGCTTCGCTGAGTAACCTAAACGCATTGCTCTTTATTCGTTTTTCATGGTGAATGAGTTTTGGCAGCGTTACTAGTTTCTTCTACTTGTGCACAATGTAGCACCTAAAGTCAATTCCGAAGGTAAAGGCAGTCATAATACTAGGCTAGAAAGTGATCGGCGAAGTAAAGGAGAGCTAGTGGCATGGCCCAGAGACGATCCCGCTCAGCAGAAGAAAAAAGGGGAGCCTTCAGTGCCCGCCAAGCCAAGACAAAGGGCTTAAGAGAAGGAAGAAAACGTTACAATATCTCAATTATTGGTTAGCGACGTGTCACAGTCAGTAGTGGCAACAGCAAAGAAATCAGTGTTTTAAACATTTCCATCGTCTCCTAAACGATATTATCACGCAGTAGCCACAATTTGACAAGCAGGTTGCAAGAACTTATAAATATTGTGTTTCACCAAAATTAACTGTCTTTTGCGTTTTCATAAACTGCTAAAATTAACTAGTAAAGTAATGAAGTGTTTACAACGCTATAATTATTTCATTAAACCCAAATTTATAGCAATCACGAAGTGCGCATTTCTTGTTTAATCAATTAGCAAAATAATTAACTTTCTTTTAATTCTCTATGACCCGATTACTCGGTTCACATAAATACAAATAGTTGTTTAAAGAAACAACGAAAATAAAATGTCAGGAATATGAGTGAGAAAAGGTGACATCGATCAGGTGTCGTGACTTTAGTTCGATGTTTTCTCTTGCATACAGAATAACTCAAGCGCATAAATTTGTGAGTCTTTCGTACTGTTAGATGCCGGAGCCTTTGATATTGTTGAGTTTCCTATCTGATCCTTAATTTTTGTCTCTTTTTGGAAATCTGTGATAAGAATTGAAACGTCTCTCGCCACTTATTTAAAAAGTTTTCTAAGTGCACTTGTAAATTCAAACATCTCGTTCTTCTAATGGTGGGATCCGGGGTAGTGAAAAGCTCTGCTACATTGACTATCACATGACTAGTCGTTCACGTAAATGCACATAAGCTCCGTGATTGTGCTGGAAGGTGTGCTGGCGAACATGTACAATGTCAAGCAAATAATCTCCAAGCTGTTCCTCTTTAGCATTGTTCTGTGTATTGTGGTTGGACTCCAACTCTCTGCCTCAAACATTCATCGTATTCTTCAAAAACATATTCACTCTGTTAAAATAAGTGGGGGAAATGAATATACCTATGAAGAAAAGGATCTTGTTCCCTCAAAACAGTGTCAATGGCCTCCGTCTGAAATTGGAAATATTATGGTGAATGAGACCTTCAATATCACCCTCTGTGTGCAAAGTTCGCGTCGTGTGCGATTGCATAAGTGGGAAAAAAATTATACGCTGAGCGAACTGTTTGGACTATCAAAATTTAAGGGAAACTTTACCTTTGAAGAACTGAGCTTGCTACCTCGGCGATTTTGGGGGCGAATGCGAACTCCAGAAGTCTATCTGACCTATCCTCAGGATGTTCCCATGGGCGACATTGCCAAGGCCGTTAAAAGAGGCAGTCCTGTATCCGAGGTTAGTTTATTCGTTCTACATTCCATGTTCCAAAGTGGGTGGTGGAAAGTCAACAAACTTGTAAGTAGCATTGTAATTCTAACGAAATATGCAAGGGGAAAATTTAGTATTCATTGTACTTTAAAGATCAAACTGAAGTAATAAAAGCCGTACCATCGCAACCTCCTGTAAACAATTGGCGGCACAATTGGAGGTCGCTTTTTGCCAAGAAATTACTAGTCTTCTTTCGAAAAACAATACATCAATAAAGTGCTTTCAATGAAACGAATGAAAACATCCTTTATGACATCATTCTCCATAACCAATTGACCATGCTGTGTAGCATGCATCGAACTGATAATTCTGGGTGATGCTTGTATCAAACACAAACAATTAACTCGTATGCGTCTGTTTACGGAGCCGTTTCCCAGAAGTTTGGTCCAAGGTTTGATTGATAAGAAAGGTCTTCTAAAAACCGTTGCCTTAACGTCAATCTGTAAAATTAAACCCGCACGTTGCCAAATAACTGCTTTCTATATTTTCATGGCACTAATATTTATTGAAAACTTTTTTATCTTATCGGAGAAAAGTATGTTAAGGTGTTATTCCCACTTAAAATGAGGTAGTTTTTTATCATCTCGTATGCTGACAAATTTGATGAATGATGGCAATTGAGATATAGGTTGATGTACTGTGAGATTTTAGTGCTTCAGTACTTAAACAAGCAGAAACAACTCTTGTTTTGTTTCAGATGCCAGATTACAACTTTCCAATTACGGTTCTTAACACACCCAAATTCATATGTCAAAAGGGTGAAAAATACGATCTCGTAATAATTGTCAAAAGCGCATTGCTTGCATGGAATGCGAGGTCAGCCTTCCGTGAACATATGCGTCAGGAGACAGACCGAAACAATCAACTGAAAGTTGGTGTAGTTTTCAGCATGGGTCTGCCCAGAAAACACGGTGGAAGGATGTTCAATCGTGAAGGTCACCTCATCAATCTTCCGGGACCCGCTGGCGACCTACTCGAAAGATACGATGGTCGAGAGGATGATGTAATGGCTATTATCAATGAGGAAATCCGAAACTACGGCGACATCCTGCTAGCAGACTACGAGGACACCTACTATAACCTCACTTGGAAAACTGTCACTAATTATCGCTGGATGTCAGCATTTTGTCGAGCAGAAAATGTTAAACTCTTCATGGTTATTGATGACGATCATCGGGTGAATCTCTCCATGGTAGCCGCCTTCTTGAATCGGGTCCCAGAGCATAAAAGACGCAATTCCCTCTTCGGAAATGTGGCCAGGAATGACCATGCATATCGATCACCTCAGAATAAGTTATACGTCTCCTATCGTGAATTCCCATGGGATCTGATGCATCCCTATCCGAGGGGATTTGCTCACTTAATCGGGCCCGACACTGTTGACGATATGGCGATTGCAACAGCCTACACTCGATACAATTACGCTCCGGAAGACGTTTATGTTGGTATGGTGGCCTTTAAACTTGGGATTCCCATCCATCACGAGGCGAGTATGTACGATCATTGGCAATACAAATTTCTCAACCAAAGCAGGCGTCCAGCCATGGTTGCTTTGGCTAAGTTCTTTCAAATTACTTAATTTTTTTATATACTGATCTGGCGGCATTCTGCGATGACTCCATGACGGCTGTGTTACTTTTACCGTTTGTATTTTCACCCATGGAACTTCCTCTTTCACCGTTTCATAGAAAATAAGAATGTTTTTCCCGTTGCCAGTGAAGACTTTGTACTTGCGTGAAATCGGGTTAACATTTCACAAGCAAACCCACTGTAGTTGCCAAGTCAACGCCGACCAGTCCGTTAACGAAGGAGGAACCAGTAAGAATCTTAGGGTTAAAGAATAGTCTACATGCAGCGTTTTCGAAATACGCAAATTTCCGCAAGACCTTTTAACATATTCTATTATTTGAGCTAAGGGCAGAGAACATTTGACGCTCATAGATTTCTTGAATAACTCGGCAATACGAGGAATTTGGAAGTTTGATTGGTAGCGCGCTTCTGCTAACTCGGCAAGTACATTTAAGCAATTAGGAATAAATAACTCTGTAAACCGTTACCTTGACAGAAATAGGCTCACATTCTAGGCAGAAGTTAAACAATATGAAGATAATGTGTAACGGCAACGAATATCCTGGAAGATGCTCCAGTCTACACCGTTTTAGCGTGCCGTCCGTAGACCCAAGTTGACATCGTCATGCTTATAGAGGGGGTTCACCAGCGCCACTGCCTATCTAAAGATCGAGTAGTACCTCAAGGCCTATGGAGTACAAGGGCAGACAAATGGATAAAACTACGCCAGCAGTTGAACAAAGTGGACGGAGCGCATCAGAAGAGAGCAATCGACATTGCGCAATCCCGTCTAACGGCAGCCGCTGTAGTGCTAAGTAGTCAGTGTGAATGCAAAAAAATACATTTAAAACACGGCGGAGGTTATGAACATACGTCTACACAAAAGTAGTAGCGATTGACAAGATTTTTGTAATATCCGTCGTGGACTGCAATGAGCGCAACTTGGAGGGAATGGGAACAAGGATTCGCGAGCCCAGAGGATTTCCTTCATCATCAACCAGCACCACATTATTCGATTCAAACCGTGGCCAACCATTGCGAGAGGGCATTCGACAACCCACAATCCAACCACGTTTCTTCTGTCCATTTACAGCTAGCAGAACCTTGTCACCTGGAAGAAAAGAGAATTTGTACCCTGGCACTGACTGTCAATAAGCTGAGTTAGCCAATGAACTGCTGACTCACCAATGACACCACGATTTTTCTGATTGTACACTCGAATAACCATTGGCTTTCTCTTGGAAATACCGCTGATGCCGATTTGAAGAAAGGCTTTCACATCCTTCACCTCATCCCTGTCCGGCGTAGCGGGTGCCTCTTGTGCGCCCTGTTTTACCCCGCCCTTTTTTACCACCTGTCTCTTTTGTTCTGGAGCTATGCTACTAAATTGACTGTTGTCCACAATACGCATACGTGTCTGTGGCGCTATGAAATGACAACTGGTCGACGTGCTGAAACGAGCAAAAAAGTCAGTTACAATAAGAAGATTTAAAATCATTTCAAACAATCAATCTTTACCCAATGGGACGGAATCCAAATTTTAGGGCTGCAAAGACCTCCCTCAAGAGAGACATTCCTATGAAGCAATAACAATAGTCAGTCTTGGGATGGCATAAACAAATCATTGAAAGCAGGAGTGCATACAATTCATAAATACATTTTATTTTCGCAAAGTCTAGCCACCCACAACTAGTCGTTGAGGAGGATGGATTTTGCTCGTTTCCTTCTCAACAACAGTTTGCGGTAAAGCTCTTCCATCTGATACCGGTTTGGTATCTTTGGGAGTTCAATCTCAACCGTGGGTGGTTCGGCAGCCACCTCCTCAATATGTGGAATAATTGCTGATTGATGAAGGAGGCTTGTGATTGATGGAGGTAGATTGGCCAATGAACGAGCTGCCTTGCGGTAGATGTCATCCAGGGGTTCTAATTGACCTCCAGGCCCAGAAGCCGTCACAACGTGGCTGGCAAGTTGGCGCAGTTCTTCTGGCTTCATCACATCTCCGTAGTACTCGGAGTAATCGAATAGACGGAAGGGAAGCCGCATTTGAATTGTTCCTGAAGCAAATAAAAAGGCGTTTACTAGAGTGAAAGTTAGTAGACGGATATAGTAGCTCAAAAGTTGTATTGGTACCCATGTCGCGAGCCATTTCGATTGCTAACAGCAGCGACTTGTGCTGGACTTCACACAAACCTGAGAAAATAAAATATAAAAACAGGGCCCAAAACGAAACATCACTTGCGTATTTAAGCATAAATGTGGTCCTCTTCCACTTTTTAGTAAAAAAGATGAATAAAGTCACAAGAAAGAGGAGAGAATGGGATTCGCGTATCCAGAACATTAAATAACCACCAGTGACTTTGGGCTCCAGAATATCAGCCGAACGTGGATGGAGGAATTGCTTAAGAAGATCCACATTCTAGAAAAATTGACTATTAGGTGAAGCTACAAACATGCCTTGTGATCAATGACCAGGTACTCATCGCGACAAATAGGACAGGGATTTGAGGTAATCAATTTGTGGGCTCTCTACAGAATAGTAATCAGTTGAAGCAAGGCAATTCTCGACTAGTTTGTAGTGATTAAACAAAAGCCAACTCACGGTGCAAGACTTTCTCGGATATTTCGGTGGGAAATGGCCTTTATAGTTACGCCTAAAGTAAAACCAAACGGGCTTCCCACGATATAACTCCTGATATTCTAGGAAACCACCAATGAAACAAGAAACATAAAATGGCTACCAGGGCTTGAAAGGTATTGAATGCTTTCTTCCAATGTGACGGGCTTATATGGTTTCCCTCTGAAATTGACTCGCATGGGAAGTTCTTCAAGGGGTATACCCTGTTTCATTGCAGCCCTGTAAGCAGCAGCCGTGGGTTCAACAAAATTCTCCTTTGACGAAAATAACTTGGAAAAAGACTTTAAAACATGTTCACAGCGTCGACAGTTTGAGATACCAGCGAGAACAATCGCGGACCTAATCGTGTACATAATTATTAAAGTGGTTCAAATTGTAGGCTAACCAATCAGTACTGCGTTAACAGCCGCGAATCCAATATGGAAATTATCCGACTACTTTTGTTCTAGTTGATCTTACAAATCACTAAAATTACATTAAAAATCTATTTTTAATTTTTAAGCTAGCTTATTTCAAAGAGGCCTTAGAAAAGCCAGTGTGCGTGCACTGTTATTTTGCAAAACTGCATCTCATGTTGTAATACTTATGTTCTTTAAGTGTGCTTTGTAGGCCAGGGGCCGGGCGGCAGATTTGAACCTGGTTACGGCGCGGCGTAGTGACTCCCGAGGGCGCGACTTGTCCCCGTTCTGAACTCTCTTACAAGATCTCTCTGTACCCTTTGTCCTACCCATAATGAAGATGTTGAAACGTTTTCAGACTTCTAATAACAAGGGCGGTACGAGGGAAGGGGAGGATCCCTTCGCACGCGTCTGCTTTATGCATTCAAACTAAGATTAGCTTTTATCAATAAATCTGCCTTACAGCTTCATATGGTGGCTTATTTATTACTTGCTTTTGTTAACAAAACATAATAGGTTGGAAATTAGTAACAGGGTCAATATTCTAAGTTTTAAGTACTTATTTTAATAATCGGCGGCCCCTTGCAATTCTACATTACTTTAAGCCTTGACTGTATGGTAGGTCTATTTCTAGTAACATTCGGTCAAAATTGAACCTTTGTCACGTAGAATTTCCAGAACTTAAGGTAGCGGCAAGAAGGCAGTTTCAAGGCGTAGAGGTCGGGAATGCGGACAAATCCTAAGCAAACGGAATTTGTTGATTCTACACCAAAAACTGCTTTCTTGTTTCAAAAGTATGGGGTACTTTTACTTGCCTCGCATAGGGTCCAAAAACTTGCCTTTATCTTTAATACCTTTCCTTGGAAACAAAACGTGCAGATTATTCTAATTCCTCGGTCAAAATGCGTACCCTTCCTGAACCTCTTGTCCACGTTCATCTTAGTGCATTATTCCCTGACAAGCGACGGGCCCATGGACGCAGAGCCCCAGATGAGGAACGTACCATGCCTAACGAAACCATATTCAAATCCTATCCCTCTTGTCGTTCCAAACATCTGGCTCGATTTAGGAATGAGCCAGTCCACTCTCGAAGGAACTCGACATCCTATTGAGATGAAATGGTTCTTCATGGAATGTTTCCAGAACAGATCGGTGATCGAGTCTGGATCAATGGAAAGACGCCGTTAAGATGAATGTGCAATCGCACCAACCGACGGGGGAACGTATTGGAAAACGGGCTGGCAAATATATCCCAGATGGACGAATGTTTTCTTGACCAAACAGATTGACCACTGTTAGCACCTTTGAAGGATTCAGGATTGGCAAACGGATAGGCTAGTGGATGAATGGAGGAATGAGATCTAACCTCAGAGCGTCGGTATGAAGTTAACAAAACGGTGCCGATGAATAGCCAATGTCAAGCATACCAAACGGTATTTCGGGCGAGTCGACCAAATAACACCCAAGAGCTGAATGGGTAAAGTGAGGAATTCAGAATGAAGGGGCGGTCGACGCCCAAAATGAGCATAACACCATGTTTTGAACAATCCAAACGGATGTGTGGGAAGATCTAGGACGGGTGAAGATGTTGAAAAACAGCCTCCAACGGTAAATCGATTCAAAATTGTTAAATGGTCTGACGAATGAAGACTTGAATATATCCGACTGGAAGAACAGATTACCAAAATGACAGTACCAATAAGCAAATTGAAGGGCTTGATGCCCATCAAATGGGCAGATATACTAACAAATGGACTCATAATTAAATCAGCAAATCCATTGAAGACGAAGAAGCCCCCCCCCCCCCGTGGTGGACGGACGAATAGGCTGATGATGCGCAAACTTCTGAAAGGACACTTCTAGGGAGTATTATTGCCCCAGTGAGTGATTGAGATGGTGAATGCATTCAAGGTGAATAGATCTGAGAATAGAAAGATGAATAAATTAACTGATAAGGAGACTCGACAATGTGACTGAGGTAGAGGGTATCCAGAAGGCTTGTATCCGAAATGGCTGAATCCTTCAACGGATCAATGGAAGGATGGATAACGATTTGGAGGAAATAATTAGGTAGGTTCGAAACCAAATCAATGGTTGCATGGCTGGACGGATGTCCTTAAGACTTCGCCCAGGCGAGCCCACCCAGGCATCAAAACCTCATCAATGCCCTCTATACACATAAGTCGAACGTATTTTCGTAAAAATTTACATTCACAGAATCGGTGAGGATTTAGGTCTTCTGAGATTTCGCAGCACCTTCCAATTTCGCCTTTTTCTGCTTCGCAAGGTCAGCCTCTGCCTTTGCTTTTCTTTTCCTTCGTCGTTCTTGCTTCGCCTCTGCCTTTTCGAGTTTTCGCTGAGTGTCGAGGCCTTCCAACACGACTGATAGATGCCTAGAGGAGAGAAGGAGGAGCAAAGACATGATATTGATGGAGCAATGTAACATATTTACTCTGTAACTACGTGGAGAAAGAAGAAAGGTGTAACCACAAAAAGGAAAAATAATTGAGGAGACTAGGCAACCAGAAAATAAATCCAACTCGCCAGTACAAAATTGACTTATGGCCAGAGGGAAACTTTTGATTTTATGATACACAGACGATGCTTTCATATGCTACTGAAACACTGCATGTGAGAAGAACTGTGACTTACTAGTCGTCCACAGATAGGAGAAATGCGACCCAAGTACTAGTCAAATGAACAATTAAATAAAACGCTTACTGCGACGAAGCACGGAGAGAGCGGATGAGTTGGGTGAGACGAGAATGGTGTGGACGAGCAGCCTTCGGAACGGTTGCTCTGTCCGAGGTTAAAATAGCCTTCAATTCCTCTGCCGTAAGCTGTTCAAACTAAAAAAACCGTAGGGAACAATGTCAGATGCATACAAAAACCTGGCATTATATGCGAGAATTCATTGGTAATGAGCAATTCAAGTGTCATCTTTCAAAGTAGCACAGGTACCACATTGATGAAGCTCAAACAGAAAAACCTAGTTACAGATTTTCCTGAGAAAAAAAGCATTCTGAAAAGATACAGCGTGTCTTTGAGACGTTTAAACGAGAATTGGGAGTGATTCCCTTTGCTATGCTTGAAAACAAGCGTGAACTAAAGATACGAGCGGAACTATTCATACTGAATTTCACAAATGAAAATTCCGACGCCGATTAAAGTGGTTTAGAACGCGAAATCGACTACGAGTTTCAATTTTGATTCAGCAAACAAGATCATGTGTTCCTGCCATCAACTTCCGGGATTCAAAAAGTGCATCTTAACTATTCAAGACTAGAAAATCATTAAAATCTTGCCGAATTTAAAGGTTCAAGTGTGACGTCGTAGCCATTTTCAAATTTACAGGACTGCATTACCAAATATTGCTTTTCATTCCCACACAGGGCTCACTTACCACCGTCTTGTCGGATTTGAAGCAGTTGAAAAGACATTCGAACACGGCTACAGTGAGAGCCTTGGACTGTGCCCACGTGGAAGTGCTTGGGTTCATGAAAAATGAACCAATGAGAGTGCGACTCAAAGTGAGCACCCAATCAGAGAGGGATGGAGACCTTGAGCCAGCCAATCCGCTCGTCACAGCGTTCGCCAAACTCAAAAGAGCAGTTTCAGCATAGATACATGAAGAGTTGGATTGAGATGACGATGCAGATAATTGTAATGTGGACTTGAGACGCTCAATGACCAAACGACCTGTCAATTCAGCTAGGTCCTGGAGAAGTTCGAAAAAAATAGAGGCATTACTTTTCAAGGAACTGGTAAAATTATGGATTCCATGTCGAGCGATTTCTCCGACCAAAGCAAAAATGCATAGAATGGCAGGTAGTACATTAATGTTTCCGATAAATCTCGACGGACTCACTGGAGATGAAGTAATGAGACGTGTGAGGAGGAGCTGATGCGCCTTGCTCGGATGCATTTTGGATAAGAATTCGCTAAGTACGTCCTCCAAAGCCACGATAAGCACCTTTCGGGAACTCTGATCCGCAACTTTTTTAAATTGCTACATCCAAAGCAAAAGAAAAAAGGTGGAGACGGTGAATGTGCGAATCAAAGTAAGACCCGACCGACTACTCTGCAACCAATAGGACTTAAAATTTCCCAGATTTTAACAAATAAAATGGCCAAAATCTAAACAAAGAATAATAAAGGAATAATTTGTGTGCAAATGTTTCAGTTTTTTCAGCTTATTATTCAGCAGCAGTATATCCCATCTTCCACAATGCTGGAATAGGAATCAAGCCAATGTGGCTTACCAGAAATTCACACGCAGTCTGCAGACATTTGATCAGCTTGTCGTCGGGGATGGCTAAAAGTGATGGCATGACAAGTCAATCTTCATAACGATAAAACTCCCCGCAATCCGCAAATTAATAGTAGCAGAGCATGTGAATAAACCAAAAAACCAGCTAACGTCTGAAAAGCAATGAAATTCGCAGATCTGGATAGGGGTTGGGAGATCGAGGAAAGACGACACCTTGCCATTATTTTTATCAAGGCACCGAAACCCACATGCCACATTTTCTTTCAAACTAATCCAAAAAAACATTCAAATTCTAACCCACTTTCGAGTGAACGAAAATGGATTATTTTCTGCCTACGAGATGAAAAGTGAATAAGTGGACGAGCCATTAGAATTGTAAGCGAAATATCAGGTGAAGAAAGTCAGCATAATGCAATGGCCGCCCGTAACTGTAATACTCAAATTGTTTGTTCAAACCTCGGTTGCGATAACGGAACACTGGGCTTGGCCACCAAACCCAAGCCCTTCTGTAGGTCAAAAACACAGATCTGACCGAGTATTAGCTCTTATTTCGTCTCCACGGAAGTCTCAAGTCGATAAAGTAACTAGCGGGCACCTACATAGGTATGTGAATTAGTGCATCGATGGGACGTTAAAAATCCCCAACTTTTATCAAACACATTGTAGAAAAAATTCCGTGAATGACTCAATTCTAGTTCAACGGTGTTTAAGGTAACAAACATGGCTGTTCCCAAGCGATCCACATATGCTATCACAGCACACTTCGAAGGCAGGCATCGTCTGATTCCCAGAAAGCTAAACTATTTTTGTGAGGACGGTACCACCCCGTCCCCACCCGCTGTACTATCCCCCAGTGATGACAATCGCCACTTGACATCGGGTGCCCACACAGAATGGAGAGCTTAGGGGTAAAAATTGGGCGGAAAAGGAGGTGACCAGAGCTTGACATTATACACCAAAACAACACTCATTATAAGTCCAATGCTCAAGCTTGTGAAGCCTTGGTTGGTTCAATGAATGAAATACCTTACGAGGCATAATGCAAGTCCATACCTCTACCACAATAAAAACCACACAAACTTGCCATATTGCCTCACAATTCTCCTTTTAACTCAAGATCTACGAACGATGAGGGGGCTCTAAGGGTTTGATACTACATGTAGCAAGGATTGGAGAATGTACCACAGAGGAAAATGGGAGAGACTCAGGTGTTTATATGCATATACGAGGGACTGGAGACTGACGCCTGGTACTTGAAACTGCCAAAAATTTCCTTTTCGACGGAAAGCTACCAACCCAGCGTCAAATGTACTTGCCATCGAGCAGCATAAGGTTCGAGCGACGCCCATCAAATCAGGCAACGGCAGACGCGACAAATAAACCTCTATCGAGTTCCAAGAAATGAATAGCTACCCTTAAATCTATAAGTCTTTTTAAAGATGATTTCAATTTGCTACAAGTCGTGATGGTAAGTGCAAAAGAGAAATGCCAATATACTGCAGGGGATGATGATTTTGCATTTACCAACATCTTTTCGGTGACTTTGTGGACTATCCTTGTCAATTATGACAGGAATTTCCCAGCTCTTCCAAATTGTCCATCAGAATGTTAATCATGGGGATGGACAAAAAAAGACGGTGCAATGGTAGCACCGCATCGCTCATGATCTTTGGCCAACCCTGTCCATTAATAACAAGAACCTACTACGTAGAAATGATTTTAAAGTGAATTAATTTGAGAAAAAGGGTACTCACCATTCCTGAACACCCGAAAGATGGCCTTTAAACAGACAGGCAGAAGGCCCTCATCTGACTTGCAGATAGACTGCCAAAGAAGCTCGTTGGCAAATGAGGGGCGTGAACGCAATTGGTCAAGGCAGGAGGCGATGCGTGCCAGAGGCACATAATCCCCTTTATTGCCCTGGGGCCGCTGATTCTGGGCATGCTTGGCTCGTCGAGTCGAGGTGACGGCCATTTGGATAATGGTATACAGGGTAGGCTGACCAATTGGAAAAGAGGACACCGAGAGATAATAACCCCATTATTGGTTTATAAAAGGGGGCGCCTTTTAGCAAGCTAGGAAGGGGGGTTACCGCTACTTCACCAAGAAATTTAAAGAGAGAAAATTTAGAACTAGCCCTTATCGTCGGGAATTAATTGCAAAATTGCATTCATCCCCTTATGTATCAAACAGTTTTCGTGATTGCGCAAGCAGGTATGAAGGGCAGATAACTGAGAAATTACTAAGACCATCCAGAATAAGTTTGAGGATCCGCAAATTCTAAGAGCTTTCATTCCACTATTTCTTTATTTCGTCATCCACCTATCCACCTCAAACCGCATATATTTCGGTAGCATGCTATTTGACTAACGTCCACTTGCTTACAATACCAAAATCACCAATCCTCGATCCCGAGCCGAACGGGGCTTCGCAGTCAACTCACCAGAAAGAGGTTTGCATCCGAGGTGTAGAGTAGAAGGTACTCTAGAAAATCGAATGACCTAAATGAGAAAAGGAACCAAAGGTCAGAGAGGCCAACTTGGGCCGTTTTGAAAAGTGATGAAAATAAGGGCGGCGACTGACCTCAACTTGAGCAAAGCCACAGTTTCTTTGCGAGATTTTGCGTCCATTTTAGAGAGTCTAGCTGCTCTGAACAGAGCCGCCAAAGCCTCGTCTTGTTCTTCCATCTGCTCGTTCGACAAGAACTCCTCCTCCTCTTCTTCCTTAGCCTCATCATAATCTCTTTCAATTTTCGTCTCCGTGGATGAATCCTTCTCTTCTAGGTCTGCGAAACCACCTGAAAATGAGGGAGAGGTGATTGACTGACCGATTGGCCTCTAGCAAACAGACACCTGTTTAAACGCTCATTTATCTACAAAGACTCTTAAGCCCCTGAAGGTTCTGCTACCATCTTATTGGAGCACAAACAATAACTCACGCCTCCACGATGGTAGGTTTCATCACCTAAGACGCCAGAGATCGACTTCTATCCTATCTCCTATTAATAATCGTCAGTCTCCGCTGATGAGACATTCACGACGGTGGAATGTACGTCTGCGTATGCTGACTCCACGGTACTGGCTTCCCGGCTGTTTTGTACTTTATTGATAAAGCTGCGTTCGGACTCGTGTTTAATGACACATTCCGAGAAAAGCGACAACCGCCCTGGCACACCAATGAATACGCGACCCTCTATTTACCGTCCTGGTGCTCGTGATTGAATTTCCGGAGATCGAATCGAATTGCCAGCCTTATAACGTAACGACTAATGCAGTGATTATTTTTTTCTTTTGTATTACATTAACAAACAAAGAACACACCATACGTGCACAACATAGGTGGAAAAAGTCTCGATGGAATAAGTTTGCCTCTTACTCTTACCACCATCATAGCAAACCCTGGATACCAATCGGGTTTGCTTTCGAATTCCTTAGTTTGGATGAGAAAGCTAATTTTGGTGTGCACTGATAAAATGGACTTGATTATATGGCGCTGCAAAGCATATGAATGAAACTCTATGGAGAACTAAACTCTTCTGATAGCTAAGACCTTATTGACACTCAAGTCCCAATAAAATCTAAGCTCGTTTTGGACAAAGGGTGAATCTGGATGATAATACCATACTGGCAGTGTAGGAGGTTAGCAATTAGGGGATTCCCGATCTCGACCTCCCACCGCACACCATTTGTGATGGGGACCGGATGGGTTCAAAACTCATCATTTCCTATTTTACCCCCCACAAGGTGGTGCCGCTACTGATTTAAAGCCTGATTAGGCTGAAATGATAGCAAATTAAATTTAGCGATGGCAATAACGAAGAATAAGTATGTTCAAAAGCGTAATTGTGAATATTAAGTCGAATATTTCCTATTTAAAAGCTGATTGAGAATTGCCGCCAGTATTTCATGCTCTAAGGTGCTGATTAAGG
Source organism: Taenia hydatigena (assembly GCA_036345935.2). Lineage (NCBI taxonomy): Eukaryota > Metazoa > Platyhelminthes > Cestoda > Cyclophyllidea > Taeniidae > Taenia > Taenia hydatigena. Next base: position 328,618 of record JADWOT020001893.1, on the reverse strand, counting down.
CCCATCAAGAGCCACCTCGAGATCAAGGAAATGTCATGCCGAAGACAGGAAAGCAGATTATAGTTGACAGTCTAGAAAAGTTCCTACCAGAAATGCCTCCAAGCCTTCCAAAACCGTGGCCACACGCATTCCTCTATGAATGGCCCATACAAAAGGTGTACCCTAAATGTACTTGTGACTCCTCGAAAGCCAAGGTCAATCAGCTACTCTGATGTATATGTAACTCAGATCAACCAGACGCAGGCAGTCTAGGTTCTCCCGTTGCTAGGCGGATACGCACAGACCGCAACTCCTGCTACCTCACAACGCAGTGAAAAGAACATCCGCCGCTCGCGCCTACAAACACCAAGGCATAAAATGCGGCAGCTCGATTTACACCCATTTCATTCTTGGAAATGGGTCCACAACTCGGAGCATGATAATCCAGTAACTAGAATCACCATCGAGATATCACATAAATTGGCGAAATTCCGATATTTCAACACTCCTAGATGCCCTTTAACGCAAAATAGCTACCGTGTTAGAAACTACGTGATCGAAAAAGGAATAGCAAGACTCATCTACTCGCCTATCTCGCTTCCTCCCTTTTCCTCTCCGGACAAGGACTCATCAAAGGATTCATCAGGATCGTCTTCATCTTCCTCCTCCCCAGCAACAGCAATTCGTTCTTGTACTGTCTTTGACCGACTATCTGCGATGCTTAAAATCAAATGAAGAGGACTAACAGCCTCTCCATTCTGTTCCTCCCCCTCTTTTTTTCCGGCCCCAAACACCACTTCAGGCGGACCAAGTGGAGGAGCATAGAGTTCGCGTCGGACAACTATTCGGCCGAACGTCGCACCGACAACTTCACGCAAGAGACGCCATGGTTCGACACAGAGGCTGAGCATTGTATCGGTGAGAACGGCGGACCATTCTGGAGCCGGATCGGAGTCAGTGGAGGTGGGAGCGTCTTGGCTTGTGTCCATAGCGTTGGAGGGAGTGTTGAGAGCGGGAGAGCGGTGATCCAAAGCCTCGGAAATGTCATCGAGAAGAGAGAGAATGGATGCCACTTTCGGTGAGGGGGGATCTGAAAGCGGAGTAAAAACCAACAGTCATGATGAATGGATTGAGAGGATTTTGGAAGAGTTTGCTCAAAGGATATTCTAATCAAAATAGTTTAACTGGATGCTGATGTTAGAGTTCAAAATGTGAGGTTTAATTTATTACTGAAAATGAAATCGCTGGTAATGCGAAATGCGGATTCAACGATGTAGAAGCTCCTCGGCAAATTGGTTCCATGACACTTGAAGAAGGCGCGCCATGCGTTAGCAGAAAGTACCATCCAAAATTAATAAAACGCACTCATTCTGCCGATGAATCTCTCAAAACTACATCTATTTCAATAAAACTCTCAAGTTATGAAAACAGTGACAAACCACATATTGCTGTCAGTTTATAACAACAGAACAACAAAATGACAAGAATGACTTTCAGCAACGTTAAAAATGGTAATGAAACAAGCCTTTTACGTCTATATCTAGAGTCGGGAATCGTGAGGGCTAAAAAACTTATCCTGTCTAGAGGCGTTAAAATTTTGAAAATAAGTTTCATATATTTTTAGTGTTTACCGTCCACAGCTTTTACGCACTTTAAGGCAACGCGCCGTGTATCCCGGTCTCTGCTGACATTTCAACATCAGGCGAATGGATATATCGGGTGACCCCAATCTTTTCAATGCCCAAAATCTTAAGCCACCACTTCATGCCCAGACCACCGCTAATCCTGAGTGTGGCTGATTGCATACAGAACTAATCACCACTGGAAGACGACCAGCTAGAGGATGAGCAAGTAAAACTTGCTCCTGAGAAAGTCAGAACTGACCGTCCTTACAGGATATAGCATAAAGCTTTTGTCACACATCGCAAAGCTGTCGCCAGAACTCAGACTGAGCTTTGACATGGGAGAAAGGCCTCGTTCATTTCCCCCATTCCCCTCACGACTCTCCTAGCCTCACTGCGAAATTAGTTCACAATTGTTACATAGCGCAGTTCACCCTCAAGATAGAATAATTCAAGGAAAACCTACCGACCTTAAGCATATAACGCTGGGCCGGCAACCACATCGAACCTCGATGTAGCTTCTCCCAATGCTCCCACACACAATCCGTTAGTAACATTTATTCGCAGATCGTTTTTCAGCTCTCTCTCGCGCGTTGCGCGTAGCCCATTTCGGAAATTAAAATCGTCCACCATAATCAACTTTCTGCAATACCGTCCGTTGGATATCATTTGTGAGTGGTCAAGTTGTTGAAGTTATGCCGTATTGTTCTGTGGCAAAACAACCCATAGTCAACAACAACCCAGCTACACTGGAAGCCTAGAAAGCCACGACTCAGCAGCAGGGGTGAAATCTAGCCTTGCAAATTTGGTGCGACCAATCAACGCAACCTTAACACATTAATATGCATCAATAAAATTGAAGCTTATGTCTTAAATGGAAACAAAGATAAGAAATAACTGCTCACCGGAATGCAAAGTAACAGCATAAATTATCGTAGTTGCGTACAAAATGCCTATCCACTGTTCCACAACGTCACTATCATCATCCCCTCCCAATATTGCCTTCGCTGTTTCCAATCGTTCCAACAACTCGGCATCATTTTTTAACCCATCAGAGCATATTTTCGTATTCGTTTCCACGAGGTGGCGCATGGTGTTTACCAACACTTTCATGGCCTGTTTGCAGACTTTTGTATTCTGAGAGGAGCTCTGAAAAAAGGGAGCAAAATTAGAGTCGAGAAATAAAAAAGACATCCCGTCCTTCACGCACCTTCATTTCCGCCCGAAGCGAAACACGCCGAATCAAGAGCGTTAAGCACCTCCCCAATTGCGTTAATGAAGCTCCGGCAACTGCTGCCGTTACCGCAGCCTCCAGCGGAACAGTGCCACTGTTGGCAACGAGAAGGAGGAAGTCGAGAGCCTCACAGAAAAACTCCAGAGGGTTAGTGGTATTAGTGCGCGAAATAATGAGGAAGACAATCGAACGAAGGAGTTCCAGGAGGTGCAAACGTTGTCTGTCAACTGTGGCGATGGTAGTGGCTGAATCTTCTTTGACGGTAAGAAAGAGTTTTTGAAGACTTTGTGACCATTCATTAAGGTACTCCCCGCTCAGAGCAGCAGATGAGAGATCTAAGAGAGACTAAGGAAGAGGAAAATCAATCGCTCAATGAAAGATTAAATCAATCAATCCAACGAATTCAACGCACGGACAAAAGACGTGGAGCCTTGGGAGCAAGATCCGCGTCAAAGAGAGGCATTTGACCAGCAATAATAGTAAACAGATGAGATGCGCATATGACAGATTCATTTGGAGAACTGAATCTGCAATCATCGTTGGTTTCCAGTGTGGAATTCGCCTCAGGAACCCGTTGTCTGAAGTGCGAAAGGAGACTATTCACCCCACGACAGACGTCCTCATGGCTGGATAGCTTTGAATTGGAGAGTTGTTTCCGAAGGAAGGTCAAAAAAGTAGGAGTAACGACGACCTTAAACTGTTCATCGGTCTGGAGCTTCGGCAGTAAGATTAACGCCATTCTCAAAGCATGCAAACGTTGGGATATTGGTGTCTCTGGTCTGTCGATTGGCACTAAGGACAAAAATAGCCTAACACAATTGAGAAATACTTGAAAGTCGCACCCAGAGCTTATTGAAAATTGGTGATTGTCTGAACTGGGCAACTAATTCAGCCGCCATTTCGTGATCCGAGGCTTGGAGACAGGACTTAACTGCATTAACAATTCGTTTAATAACAGATTTGTCCCCAGTCTGGAATTTGCGAGTATTTCGAACCACCGACATCACTTGCGGATGATCTTGGAGACGCAGAATAAAGAGGATTTGGCTAGCTGTGGGTTCTTCTGCTTTCCAGGCAGAATTCCATATCTGGGAAATCAAGTCTCCGTAGAGAGTGATGACTTTATGGTCCAAGTGAGGAGCCACCTGAGAGATAACTGACTGCATCGGTTGGAGGCATGATTCGACCTTTGCTAAAGGTGTCAGAGTGGAAACAAGCTTCTTATGGTCTTCCTGTTTCAAATCACCGAGCCTCCCCGATTGATAAAGTATACCTAAACAATCAATTTTGGCTAGATTAGTAGCCACTAGTTCCTACAAAAAGTGATTAATTTATTTCAATTTGTTTGATCGCCAAGCTCATAAGATCTAAGAGGTACTAACCTTCGCATCATGGGCTTTGAACGAAAATACGTTCTTATCAAGGGCTGATAAAAGGGTTTCAGTGTTGACATCCCTAATGTCTTGAAGAATTGAAGTCAGGGCGGATGTGAAACCTGCTTTCGACGTGCGAGATGATGAGCGGAGGCCCTTGGAGAGCCGATCAAGCGTATAGGAAAGATGTTCTTGAATATCCTGCAAGATTAAGGAGGAACATAACCTACATTCCGTCGAACCGACAAGTGTTTCCTGAGATTCTTGATGGCTGTATTTCTCTTATCGACTTCAGAGCTTGAAATGTCCCAAAACAGATCCAAGAAACCTCGATTACCCTTTTTAAGCACCACCTCCCGCATGCTTCCTTTAAAGCGCAAGCAGTCCTATAGGCAGTTAAAACAAATGCTCGAAACATCCAAATAATTTCATTGTTTTGCCATAAATTTAGAAAGTAAAATTTTAAATATTTGTGTGATTTCGCTGAAAGAAACTTAGCATGAAAACGCCTCCAATAAAATTTAATGACTGCATCAATTTATTTAATCATATTCTACTCCAATCCACGCAGCTAACAGTAAACATGTTGGCCATATTACCCTATTTTAATGTATTTTGCTCCATGCGTTGTTGTATTTGTAGCAATTACACCTTGTACATGGTGCCTCGTTACATTTTAGCATATTCGTTGTTTCTTGGTTTAAAATTGCAAGCCTGTTGTAGTAGTTTGAGGCTTCTCTGATGGCCAACCAGACTTAATACTCAGGCAGGGTGTCTAAGTCCGACATCAGTAGGACTTATCTACTAGCATGGCCCGAGGGTCAGCCCACCTGGTGAAGGTGGGTCATACAATCAAACAGCCTTTTTCATAACCCTTTTCTCCTTCTGTAATACTTTGGTTGTTTGAACTACCGGTTTCAGCCAGGTGGCCATATTGCTCTAACTGCGTAGGCTGGCCTTCGAGCCATGCCAGCGGCTGATTCCTCTCTGTCTGTTGAATATATATCCATATATATATATATATTCTGCCATGGTATTTTGCCTTCAAGGGAGCCTCGGGACGCTACACCTTCCATCTCCAGCCGTGGCGCTCCCCTAAGTCAACCTTTTTTGTCGGGCATGGATGTTTTATGATAGCCACCCACGCGTAAGTGCAAATTATGAGATATTTGACCTCAACCTCACTTATCCCTCTTGGCAATTCTACTGAATCTGGGTTTATTCCTATTTGAAAACGTCATTTTGAGGAAAGGTACAACTGTTTTACATCAGGCATATCAATATTTAGTCTTGGGAACACTAACTGCAAAGCGGATTCATGCAACAAACGATGGAAGTTATTATGTTCCTTTGGGGACAGAGTTCCGTGCTTATTTCTCTTTGTCACTTAGTTCTTGCTTCAGTGCTGCCTGATTATATCTGTCGGAGCTTTATTTACCTTATATGGGAAGCGTAAACATTTCCGTAACGACATTTTGCACTGCAGATATGAAGTAGATTCTGGAGGCGCACGGCATTATCAGTCCTTCTGTTAGAGGTCGCTACTTCTTCGTCTACACTAAGGCTTATCACCTTGGCTTTCTGCTGTCACCAGTTGGCACCCTGAGGCTTCCCTTCATCCAAAAGGCGGCGATGATTGAGCAAGGTACTTTATTCGACATCAGCAGAGCTTGGGGCTAGTGGCATAACCCTGAGGTCAACGCTCTTGCACAGGGCCTAAGTAGCCCCTTTACCAAAACTGAGGGATGAACCGAACATTTTGCCTTCCGAACATTTTTTCGCAAATTTATCTTAAAACCACTGTAGCGTCCCGGAGCTCCCTGGAAGGCAAAAGAAGGTAAAATATTAGGGCAGAATATATGTAATCAACAGACAGAGGGAATGAGCCGCCGGCATGGCCCTGAGGCCAGCCTACGCCGTTAGGGCAATATGGCCACCTCTGTCACCCTGACCGAAAACTGACAGCTCAAACAAACAAAGCATTACGACTGTTGTCTTCTCCCCTCCACAACTTTTATAGAAAAGACTGTCTGGTTTAAAATGAGTATTATGTAGGTAACAAAGGCTTCAAGTATTTGAACTTTGGCAGCTTGTGACTTTTAAAGATGAGATCATCTAATTTTCCGCTAATATATAAACCTTATCAATGTATTTTGGCGTCGAGCTTGTGCATAGAGCTGAACTAGCTTTCCTTGTTGGCCGTTCGGCCAACCCTCCTTGTCACACTGACAGGTGAAAGTGTTTACGTGCGTATTTTGAAACATCATATTTCGATATGCCAACGTTTTACACGACACAATGAGCCAGCGACCTCATGTCGTGGCCAACGAGGCATGTAAATGGTGGAGGATGTGGGACTGTGGGCATAAGCCTCAATCCTGTGGTTGAAGGTGCGTAAAGCGCCTTGGGCGCCTTGGCCTTGGCAGCGTGCATCAATGTCCAATCTCTTTTCCTTAAAACCCTTGGGCACAACTTTAAAGTGACTTCATCATTTGGAGGTGGAGTCTCTTGAGACTGCTGCAAGTAGTGCGAGTCCGACAGAATTCACATATATTTTGAGTCGTGCTGTCGCCTCCTTGCTCTTCATCGAAGCAAATTTCATCCGATGTCTATGATGATTCATATTCGTACTACAGATTTTCCGTCTATAATGCAGGGGCTGACTGCTTAGCCAAACCCCTCAACTATTCATCTCTTGATTATTGAAAATACTAGGTCGAGGAAGGAGTTCTATTCTAGACTTTTGCAGTTTCTGATGTACTTTTCGTCGTCTCCTTCTAACCTGTGATCACAGCAGGAGAAATCTCAGGCTAGCATCTATTATCCCCATGAGGCGATGAGGTGGATAGGTTCCGATCAGCACTCTTTGATATCAATTTCCTGGGCTCTATTGACCTTCGTCGTGGTGAAGAACAGATTCCAAAAGAATATCGCGTTGGATGCGCTGGACTTCTTGTTGTTGAAAATGGGACCAGAGTTTCACTCGGGCGAAATTGAGCCTCAAGTCAAGGTCGGAAAAGGGAGAAGTTCGTCAACGATTTCACTGGTGTAGAATTTCTGCTTTTTCTCCAGTAACCTCCAACATCACATTTTATGGGGATTAAACAATGTTTTTTGCAGTCGCCAGATTCCTCAACTCTGCTTGAAGGGGTGTTATCAAGCAAACAGCATGATTACGAAAAGTGTCATCCAAAAAGACTTGTATGCTCAATTCCAAAGGCAACGCTTTATAGGGGATGTTTATAGTCCCAGATTTATCTCTTCTGTTTAAAAGTCCCTCCCCTTCTAAAACGGTCTGCTCGCCTTTTAGCTCTCCTGCTGAAGGTTCGAGGGTGATAGCACCCTTAGTAAGGTTGCAGCCAATCAAAATTCAGACTACGCGTGACTCACCTACCCGGACAGCGGACGCGCAGGCATGACCTGTGCCCTTTTCGTGTGTACGGTGTCAACACCAAAGACCCGTCTTCCCCAAGGTGTTAGTTTTTGCTACCTTTTTTGTCCACAAGGCACATTTTAACCCAAATTAACTGAGTCTCTTTGAATTTATGTGGCACTTCGGTTCATCTCCTCTCGCGTTTTATTCACAAAGGACGAACGAACTTTCGAGTGTTCCATACGCTCTCCATCTCTTCCCTTGGCGGTAGATATTAAATGTCGAGATGGTTAAGATGGTCAGTTGTCTTGCCTCTACTGGAATTTCATTTGCATTCTAAAAGACCAAAGTTGATGACTCACTGCTTGGTTTCTAGGCGTCAATTTAGGTATTCAAATAGTATTAAATTAAAATAAATTTTCGTGGGTAGAACAGCCATCAAGCCGACTTTAACCCGCCTTACAAACCATCATGTTATATTGCGTGTTCATTATCGGTGTTTAAAACAAGTGTAATCATGGCTAATATTAAGAAATACTCAACTTAGTTCTCCGTATCAATGCGAGATTCGGAATTAAACATTTCAAATTTCGATGATCATAAAAGAAAATCAACCATTTGGAGAAGGAAGGAGCGTAGGAATGCTGGCTTGGCTCAGAGGTCAATCCACTCTGCGAAGATTCAATTGCGGAGCTCCAAAAGCCCCATTACAGAAACCGAGATTTAAACAAATAACTACCGGATCACAAGTAAACTTCACGAGCGAGTTGATTCGCTATCCTAAAGCATTACGGTGAAAAAGTAAATAAAAATGTCGCAACAGTTGTCCATTGAACCTATGGCTCGGGTCTGAAAAAAAAATCTCGGTGAAGTCCCCACCAGGGTTCCAGATTTTTTGCTGTTGTCAGGTCGTTTGCCCTTTGCAGTGTAAATTATTGACTACCTGTGTGGTAAATCACTTTAAATTTATACGTTTATTGCGAATGTCTACGTCATCAAATTAAAAAATTTTATTTATTTTAACTTGAGTTCATTGGGGAGCTGCATCCGACGGTCCCAGATCCAAAATCTCTTGTGTTTCCCTTTAAACGTGATGCATATCACACAAATTAGAGTTGTGTCAACTGTAATACATTTTATCATTTTCCCGGCATAGCGTCAGAACCACACTGCATATCTATTGCCAGCTCCTTGGGAAATTAGACAATTACATGAGAAGCAGGGGAAAAGTGGGTGATGAAATTTAGGTGGGCGTAAAGGCGTTTGAAAAATTGGTGACCCCGCAGCTCATTAAAAACGATTACGAGCTTCAACTTCGGTTAAAAGGCTGTGGAGCATTATCTCCGTTTGATTTCGTCTATGGAACCGGTACTATCTTATTAGAATGCCACATAGGGAGAATCTAGGAAGATTTCCTCTGTCAAAGCATACAACATCCAGCCATAGCGCTTTCAGTCCTATCTGCCAGACTGCTGTTCCCGCCTCTCCATGTAGTCGGCCACAATGCCGCAGCCATTACGTATGATTTGAGCCTACTGTTGCTACCGGCGAGACATGTTAGGAATTATGTGCTGGTTTTGTATACGACTCAAATTTAGGGAAAAATCCCTTGAAGACCAGAAGAAAGTCTACAATGGGTGATTTTCATTGACTTGGAGTCATTTTATTATTATTGCTCATCTAACTGTCTTCCTTCTGCTTCAGTCAGTCATTACAAAGCCGGTGGCTGTAGAAAAGCAACTGTCCACGAGGCAGGAATGCAGCTATAATATACAATTGTCACAAAGAGTCATTAGAATGTGATGCTGGCGATTCACTTAACCCTGTGGAGCTGAAGACCGGTAGCCATGTCCCACTAATAGCATTTCAAATGCCAATAATCTATCCATGAATCAGCTATCAACGAATATTTCCAAAATATATTAACCACTCAACAATGTTTCTCCTCTAAACATGAAAAGATGAAGCACAAAATTGGCTTAAGCTTTATCAAGTAATCTTTATACACTACTTCAAAGGCTGACCGAAAACACAGTGTCAGATGGAGTGGAAAAGAGGATGGGTGGCGAGGAGGACCAACCCTCAATTGTTGCAATGAACACCTCCTCCGCTGCTGCTCGTACTACAGATGGAACCGCAGCTAGAGGTACAGCTGTCGACAGTGTCAGAACTGCAAATGCCGCCTTCAGGAGGACATCGGAGGATTTAGAAACAGAAGCGTTGGCTACGCTCCTGGTGTTGGATAAAGCCAAAGGACTCGAATGTCTCAAGGTCATGCGGGGCTACATGGCCACGTGTTGGTGGTTTGTGCAACCCCTCCTCTTCTGCCTCATTGGTGTCGACATTCCGGTGGAGAAGCTGCGAGCTGATACCATTGGTGAGCTCCTCACCTTCTACCACCTCAACTCAATTCCCCACTTGCACCATACTCACGCAACACATGCAGCTCGCACACGACTTCAACTAACTCTCGATCACGTGTCCCCTCTTTCACAGCAAAACATGAGAGAATAGTTTCGAAACGGGGTCAGCTATTATCCATCCCACTCTTTATAACTGACTCTAATTATGCACCAACTTTGTGATGCTGCTCAACACAAAGGAGTTTGTGAAATTGCACACTTTGGAAAAGGCGTTATGTGAAGACTACCCGTCAATTGTACTTTTGCTTGCGTGTCTACAAATTATTAGTCTGAAGGTTTGTAAGGTAGACTGTTCACACATTCGTGAATTTCCATTCCCTTCTCTTGTCATCTCTTCATTTCGCACCATCTTTGCTCATCTTCCTCCTCTCATCACCTCTCACCCTTCCTCTTACCTCACTTTCCTTCTTCTACGCTTACCTGCCTTTCTGCTCCACAATGAGTGTGCACTGTGCTATAAAGCCTGACATCTTCTCTTCCCATCGCCCTATTCCTCAGGTCGTGGTATCGCCTCCATCGTCATCTCGCTGGCGTTTCGCGTGGGCGCCTCTATTCTCGCTGTAACGCCATCACCGTTGAAGTGGAAGGAGAGGATATTTGTTGCCGTGGCGTGGATTCCCAAGGCTACCGTTCAGGCAGCCATCGGTCCCCTTGCACTCGATTCTGCTCGTGCAACTGGTGATGCCACTCTCATCAACTGGGGTGAGCAGGTGAGTTCAGTCCTCTGCCTTCCTTGCAAATGCGAAGAAGTGTGCACCAATCGTGCCAGAGGAGTTTGATGGCTGAAATGGAGGAAGACTTTTGAAGTAGGAAGGGGAGGAGACAAGTTGCAAAGAGTGAGGCCTGCGTTTGTTTATTGGCATAGTTCCCTCATACGCTTGCTTGATTGTCATCGTAGTCATGGGGGACGTACCATGTGAGGAGGCCTAGCCTCAATTTCGTCGTTGTTGCTGAATGTGTGCTATTCCACTGTTATGGTATCCATAAAAATGTAGGAGTGGAACTACATACTCAGATCCTTTTGCATGCAGTGAAAACTCTTACATTTTATTGCAGAACCCTTCCTCATTCGCTTTGCATGCCGAAAAAGAGCTGGCTCCCAAAACAGTTTTGCTTTTTGGCGTGCTTTTTCCTCTACATTTACACTACATTGTTTCTATTTCCTTACCGGCGTCATAAGTATGCTCTGTGCCCCTCTATTTTCAATGCAAATGCGGAAAAACAAGTTGCAATCCTTCATGATTGCCGAAAAAATGCATGCTGAGAGAAAATACGATCTACATTGACTGACGAGTCTGCACAAGTAGACTTCTAGGTAAACAAGCCATGATTGCATTGCACCAAAATGCTGGGTTTCGCTTAGAATACCGCTGAAATCTGCTATCGTTACATGATTATTATAAATGGGTTTTAATTGCCCCAAACAATACCGTTTAATTACTTCTATTTTTAGAAACTCCTTTAAAAATTATAGCAACGTGTGTAAAAACACGCTTTTACTCTACTCTACACTCCCTGCTTTTGCATTGACTCGAATCACGATTTATTAAGTTAACTTATCGTAAGTCAATCTTGCATCCACTTTCGACATCACATCAACAGGGCATATGCTTGTGTCATTTAATAGCAAGCACAGATTGACATTACGACACTGCAAAAACAACGGAGGAATAATGCCTCGGCAGAGATGAAAGGAACTTCTGTATCTTCTCCTTGTTTATTTATAAAAGGTGACAATTGTGACCTAAACAGCATTTAAGAAATAAGGCTTTTTAATGTACCTCCCCAGTCCCTGTAGCCCAATTATGAGTGTGTTTTGCAACAATTCTATGCCTTTCTGGAAATAAATACAGACATAAGTAAGGTGAGATTACTAGCCTCCATTTAAATGTGTGATAAATGTCCAACTTATGATCATGCTAGTGTTGTTCCTTCAGGTTGCGCTTAAGCGCTCCATTTTTGTACCTTCGTTGGTTAGGCTGCCCTCTAGGCGATGCTAGTAGCTTCAAGCCGTAGTACACTTCAAAAATATGCATTCTTTCCGAGTATTATGTCTTACTTTGCCATCGGGGCAGTCTCAGGGCGCCACATTAATGACAACTGCCAGCAAACACCATCTTAACGGACGTTTATCCTCATTTTTACTGCTGAGTGGTAGGTCTTAACGAAGCGGAAGAAGTGTGTATGCTGCGATGGGGAGAACAGATGGGCTGAAAATGACGTTCACCTTCAGTATCTATCTCAGTCTGGTGGTTTGCAGGAAAGCCATCAGCAACTAATGCGAAGCTATAAGTGAACCATTTGGAAAGGTCCGTTATGGAGCTGTTTAAGGATATGAATATTTAAACAGCCAGTACCTCCTCCACTTCTCTATTAGCTGGACAGAACCCAGATAGACAAGGCTAACCAGAGCTGAAGTGAAAACGAAGCAGTAAGGAGAAAACGACGCAAAAGCCTGTTCCCATGTAATTGTTAATGTTCCTATGGTTGGCTGTGTTCACGCGTGATAAACGCCACTTTGCCCTTTCCTTAAACTCCGAAATTTGGACGGGACAAAACCTTTGATCCGGCAAAATTGCCAAGTGAGTTTCATAAAATAGCTGCCAACTATCCCCCGTGTCAATAAAAATTCGATGGTTAGCACGGTTAACGCGTAGAAATCTATTCTACGGCGCTGAAAACTTTATGATGGCCAACATGGGAGACTGGCTAAGGGGAGCGCCAAATCTAGCACTCAAGCGAGGAGAAGGGTTACGCAATTCAATGCTTGCATGTTTAATCGCTGTTTTTGGCAAAGGGACTAATTAGTGGCTTTTGGGTCAATCATTCAATTTGAGTATTTTATCTTCAAAAAAGTCTTGGAGCTCTACTTGAATTCGGTGATTGGTCGAATTGAAGAATACAGAGTTAAAGACAAGGAACTTTTAAATGGGTTCTGTTTTTTTATCATAAAGACTGCAGCTCACAAAATATCCGATTGGTGACTTAGTGGGGTCAGGCCACGTGATACAAAGTGTTTACAAATACGAACCTAATAGTTGACCTCCCACTAAAAGTTGTGACGATGCGCAAATGCTTTGACACCTTTTAGATTCTTTGAATAACTTCGACCGGTGAATTTTGATGATTTTTTTTAAAAACCTTTGCACACTTCCCCAAGGCCATACGTACACTAGTGCGAGAATTAAGTAGTATTTGGCATGTCCACACTTGATGTACTTCTTTCGCAATGGCATTTGCACAAGGCATCGCTTTGTATGACGGTTATGCCTGCACTTAGTATTACTTAAGAATGTCATCTAAGGTATTTGCAGTTGAGGTGCATTTTTTAGGAATTAACTTTATTACTTGAAACCCCTCGGAAAGTTCAGTCCAATTGTTCGGTTGTGTAACATCTGGACAGGCTTCAGGATGCGAACCAAAGAGCCACAAATCCTTCTGAAGTGGAACCTAAAGGATCTCTGTCCATTCACGTCCGATCAACTTGTCACATATCTCTTTTTATTCAACGAGTTTAAGTAAAATGTGCAAAATGTTGAGTTTTAATTCGCTTAGATGGGAATGACGATTTATGAAAATGCTGAACGTAAATTTTTCAAGGTAGATACAGCAGTCTCATCTCTCCATCTCCTTTTAGACGATAAATAACCAAACCTAAATTTTATCTATTTATTTTTAATGCAAGAAACGCCCATATACATCTTGATGGGTGTCAGTGGGGTAAAGAAATTATTAAAGCACATCACCGAAGGCCTAGCTGAGTACAAATGTTTTACCTTACCACGGAACGTTGGGTTACCCTTTAAAAATGGTAGCGATACCTGTGTTTAGGCGAACTATGGACTTGTTAAATAAGTTTTCTGTTTTAGAGCTCTGTTTGACGCAAAAATAACTGTAACAGTACCATAGTTTATGCAATCATGGATAGAAATGTGAGGATTTTCTGTGGTTTCCCGGGCTAATTATCACTAGAAAGTCTCTCAAGCATTCCTTACACTTATTCTAATTTATCAGATCTTGCTACGGCTTCAGACATGACCCCAAGTACTGCCTTGGCATGCTGACACTTGATAGCTAACCTGATCCACTCAGACAACCAGTCTGACTGCATTGACTGGGTGTCAAGGTTAGAGTGTCATAAAAGGAAGAATATGTGCGTCTCCATAATGGAGAGGGGGCTTTGATGTAGTGTCGGTTCTGTATAGGCACTCTGTATAACGGGGTGGGATTTAAGGGGACAAAAGGTGGCCCTCCTCTACGTCCTCTACGCAATGCACCAATTTCGTCCCAATCTGAGAATATGATACCTCCATCTCCAAGTCGATTTTAGACAAATTTTATTAAAAAAGGTAATTATCAACGCAGAACCTCTCCCAGCCTTAAGCATCATCATTCCAATCAACCGTTTCTCGGCATGACTTCCACTGCTGTCTTGCCAGCATGGAAGTCCGATCACACCTATAGTCTTCCGGTCTCTCTTGTACGGTGGATGACTCGAGGAGCTAATGCACCACTCCTGAAGATCAAGCCAGTCCTTCAGTTCTGTGCGTTTAAAGTTAATAACGTGAGAAAGGCACGTAGTTAACCAAAATCTAATTAGGAGGAGCAGAAAAAGCTGAAGGTAGCCACAGGAGGACCAAGCTGATTCACATTCTATTACTTAAAAAGTGACAAAATTGTAATGAACTTCCATTCTTTGCATGCACGAAATTACACATTTTAACCAGATGAGAAGACCCAAAGAAATGTATTTCCTTCTTTTCTTTGCGGTGACGTCAAGTCGAAAGTACCATTAAAACAAGTTTTTTTTCGATTAACAATAAAGCTGACTCACGTGGTGAAGGTTCTCCTTGCCTCATCGAAAGTCTTCTTTCCCGCCCTTCAAAGGGTGCCATAGCCCCATCCTCACTTCCTCAGTCCCCTTGTTATGATCAGAGGAAAATGTGTTGCTTCTCTACGTGCACGACTCATTCCACTTGCCGATTGCGATAATATTTGCAATTCCGAGAAAAACTGTTACCAAATGGAAGGCGTAAACGGTGAGATGCAACATTTCCAGGCTTAAGAGGCGTACTTTGTTAAGCGATTACAACTTCCAGCGGGTGTATATGAAAGAGGACCTTTAGCCATCTGTCACTTCTCCATCTATGGTCCTACGGGTTCTTCCTGCCATCCACGGTAATGGCCATTCAGAAAGGAACACGCTGATCTTCTTGCTCCGCCACAGTCAAGCAAGAAGACTGCTATTTGACGTACAGCGAAGGCGCATTCGCCTGTGGGGCGATGATTATGTTATGTGCTTCGACGGCAGAGCTGAAACCGGGTTTTCGGTTGCAAAACAGAGGACCAACATGATGAAGCTCCGCTCCGCTTTACTTCATAGCTATCCTCTCTAGCTCCTTTCCCTTCAAGTAGGATCCAGTCTCCTCTGACTTTCCAAGGGTTTTCTGTTGACAATGTGCCTTTCTCAACTTTTTTCCCCTTAATCCACTTCTTTTGAAACACCACACAAATCAGCGTCTGTGAATCATTAAGCCATTAAAATTTATCGAGCTTTCAGCCTCATTCAACTTTTCTGCATTCAAGAAAGGTGTATATTGTGTGGTGCAATTACAACTTTCAGCGCGTACATACCAAGGAAGACCTTCGTGAGTAAGTTGCACAAATCGACAGCACATCTGATCGCATGACCCCTCTTCCTCGGGGTAGGTAATTTGTGAGGAAATGTGGGGATTTCGGAGGAATATTGCAAGTTCCTTTTGCTAAGAGATCTATGACTTACAAACTGGTTAGTGTAAAATTCAACCCTGCTTTCCTGTGCGTTTTGCTTTAAAGACAGCTGGACGCCAGTTAATCACTGCAGACTGCGAGCTCCCGGTCCCTTTTATGTGACAGTTAAACCACATTCCTACGGACGTTTGAGTTCACCCCTTAGCGAGAACCTTCGAGGATGTAGTCTGTGTGGTGCAGAAAAGGGTGCATTGTCTCATCACCTTCATTTACTCGTCATCATCATCACCATCACGAAAGCATAGAAGCCTAAAATCTCCGAAACATGAAAGGCCTTTGCAGTCACTGTTTGAGCCTTTAACTTGAAAACGCTGAGACCTCCGTCTTTCGCACTGGAGGGTCTTACTTTGTAGTGTGACTCAGCTTTACTCCCAAAAGACACCGCTCAAAACGTATTTTAGCCTATTCGCTCCATGACGAACAGACCCCCGGAGTGCACTAAAAGTAAGCCTCAGGGACCCACTCACTTACCCTCTTGCTATGGAAAAACATTCCGATCATCCAATTTTATTGTGCCCCTTCATTTCCTTCTCGAAGGTACATTGTACCACTAACGAGTGAATCTTGTTAACTTGCATGAGAATACTTAAACCATTTTTTTGCAAGGCAACATCCCGCAACTGGCACATCTGTAAAAGTTGGGAAACAAACTTTCCACAATCGTCTGGTTGTGGTCCTTTGGACAGGAGTTGCCACTAAATCTTCCTCAACAAGTTTTACATTCTTGTACGTCTGTTGACCGTGCCTGGCCGTAGAGCTTGCAGTTTTCTTTCGTGCCGCATTCAAACTCCACTGGTGACTGCATTCAATTGCGCTGTTTCAAATGCATTAACCAGCTTTGCGTAACTCTTCTCCAAAGTGGCACACAACACCCCTATCCTTAAAACAAGGCATTTGGACGTTCTGGTTTTGGGCGAGACTTTTCACTACCAGTTATATTAACTTGTTCCAAGCCGTAAACGTTCCCATTCGACTCGAAAACCAATTATAAGTCAAAGCTTTACCTCTGTTACCCACTCACAGTCACTCCATTAAATAATGCTCCACATAACACACACACAGACATTAAAAAGGCAAGTGAAGAAGACACAGCAATCTTTTCGACAGCAATTTGTATTCAAGCATCACATACACGCAAATACGCAGAAAATATGAGCGATTGGCAACGCTAAGTTCCACCGCCTTCTCTAAGAAATAAATAATGGTCATCATTGGTTGGGTGAAATCAGCTCAAAATGGACGAGGGAAGAAAGGCGGAAGAGATAATGCGAGTGTGCAGCTCCCCAGTTAACCAACCATTAGGTACTTGGAGGAAAGGAGGGAGTATTGATGCAATAATGGATGGAGAGGTGGACAGCTTGGTTGGTTAGTGGATAAGCAGGATCTAGGGGTCGGGATGGAACTGTTTGAGCAGTAAGTTGTGCTGGTTGAGTCAAATAATCTCAGAGCGTCGTCTCTAGTGTCGATGGAGCCTCCTCTTCATCCTCTTCTTTCGAGAATACGCGAAGAATACCATCGGCTTTATTCCAGTCTCCTGCTTCCCCTTCCCTCTCATCATTACTACTAGTAATTTCTTTCTTATTTCTCCTACCAATGCGATGGTAATTATGTTTGTGGTTGTCTCCCCCTTCTTCATCACTGCCTGCATAAGCATTGTCATTGTGGTTCACCTCGGAGCTCCCCATCGGAATGAAGATGGGATCCTGATGCAGTAGGTGTGGTGCCACAAGAGGAATCAGCAGAGCTGCCAATGGGGCGGTAAGGAGAATCGATAGAGCGGAGAGAGTTATTATCTAGAGGGAGAAAAGTAGCAGAAAGAGTTTGGTGAGAAAGAGCTGGGCTTTTAATTTTACCGATTGCCTACGATAATGGCTTACCATCGTAGCAGTAACACCCAAAGCAGTAAGCACCAATTTTGCCCTATCACCTGCAGCCTGCATGTAGTGTAAAGTTTAGCTCCAGTAATGACGAAAAATAACGTGCGGTTGTGAATAAAGTTTCATGAAAACAAATGCATGGCATGGCCTAATGCTAAGACACACTGCCACAGTAGAAAGTGTGGATGGTGTAAGCTTTCCAAAGACAGTCGGGTGAACCTCTGCATACGACGTCTCGCTCATGGTGGTTTCCAACTCACACCCCCGTTCCCCATTCCTATGGAGGAGGATTTAGGATATGAATCAACTGAGGCTGGACAAATAAAGGTAACACAACCTGTTGGTGTAAAATCGCTCAAGAGATGGATCTATCTGTGAGCATGATAGACACAGACATTCACATGCATTTGCTCACAAGTCTTTTTTTAGTCAAACCTTTTCATGTATTAGCTAAATGACAGGAAAAACTTTTGTACAGAGCTGAAGACTGTGAAGGTAATAAAATGGGATCCCATTTGAAGGCTTAAAAGAATATTTGTGCCGATAGCAGATTTGAATTATGTCGTAGCATGGGTCTTTCCACAACCCTACTATTCCAATGCCTATTCGGGTATTTACTTTACTACGTTCCTTGACTAATCAGGATTAGAGAGGCTTCCAGCTCCAACATTTAATGATTGCAACTCTTTCCACTTCCGCAGGTCTTGTTGCGGCATCAGGCATGACACGAGTGTGGCACGCGTCGGTGAGTCGACCCGATTCACGTAGGCAGCCACCCCCATTGCATTAGTTGACTATCAATCTTAAGCGTCACAGAAGGAAGACATTTGCTGTGTGTGGCTAAAAGTTGCAGGACTCACCCTAGAGAGGTGGGTTAAAATGATGCTGAATTCGGACAAGTAGTCAATTCTGAACTCCGTACAATGATCCTTAATGGAAGCGGGATGATATTTGGGGGAGATGAATGCATTCATGCTCGATGTCTCTCGGTAGACAAACTTTTATCAAAATCCAGGGATGCGATGTTCTCATCGTCAGACCGCGTTTTGACAAATGTTACCGCTATAAACGCCCAGTGGGAAACATTATCAAATTTTTAGCACTGTATTCCAAACTAACCCTTCCTCAGCGTGTTTCTGGACACAATGTGTGTCACAGATTATGAGTAGCAGTCTTCCCTTTAAACCATATCTTGCGCTTCATCGTAATCCGAAAGAAAGCTCATAGAGCTTATAAGGGACGAGAGAAATGAAGCGTGTATTTGACTACCTGAAAGTTTATTTTCGCTTTCTACTATAATGCAACACAAGTAGAGCATATGAGAAGGAATCCAAGAATATGCGCATTTGTAGGCGACATCCTTCTAAAGTCAAAAACTAAATGCTGCTGTTGAATGACAACGCAAACCGCGTTTCGCACCAAATTTGATCACCAGTAGGGCCTTTCAAACAGCTGATTTGCTTCCAAATTTTGAATCAAAAACAAGAATCGCAAGGAAAGAAGGCACCAAGTTGTTAATTTAGTTAGTCGTTTGCCTATTTTGGGATGTAAAATATCCAAAATTTTAGCAGTAAACTACCGGTATTTGAGGACGAGAAAAGTAATGGAATTTGGTGCATTACCACACCGAATCCCTGGAGATGATTACTCGGCTAGAATCGAGGGACGTGTGACCGCAGCCAAGATCCACTCTAATTTTCTCATAAATATAGCTAGTGGGAGGCCATTTCCGCTCTTAGGCTCATATTGAAAACGAAAAACATGATAATCGAGTCTGCAAGCCAGCCGCTTCTAAAATCAACCAAAAGATCTGTCGCCATAACGATTGCAAAACTTAAACGCAATTTATATCATTAAGAAGAAAAAGGCGTCTTAACAGTAAAGGGATATCTGGAAGGAAACACTAACTCCTACCGGTATTTGTTCTTAGTGTGGGCTTAAAACTCTCTTCAAGTCGAAGCATTTAACAATGGCCACTGAATATTTTGTTATCGTTCCGGAACTCATCCGTAAAAGTTGTTAGGTCTTCCCAGAATGCTCGGAACCTGGTGGGCGTTCAAAGCACTGCTGACATGGAGTTAGGCACAAACACAGGACCCTTCACCCAGCGCGTCACCATGATGGAAGTGACAATGGCCACTGGTAAGGAAACGTTAATTCAACACCAGAAGTCAAAAGGCAAATGGTTTGAAGTGAAAAAAGCGCAATAAAACTACTAGCATCAGGCTTCGTGAATTTTCGAAAATACAGACAAAGAAATTCTAAAATTGCGGACCTTCCTGAATGACGAGATTTTGTTTAACTAGGTCATGAGTCCTCTAATCGAGGCAATTTACGAAACCATGACCTTTTCATTTTGTCAAAAGCTAATAACGCTTCAAACTCCGTAAGATCAGGATTCAAACCAAGTATCTTGCCAAAATTTGCCAAAACAAGCGAAAGTCAAAATGCCTCAGCTTTGTTTATCCGCCTGGGAGCTGGTTAATCGGCAATTCGTCCACCTTTCAATTCATTTATCCTGGCACCAATCCCCTAACCACTCCATGTCCTTTCACAAATCAAATACAACAGAATTTAGAGAAGGTTACCATTCTGTGATTTCTAAAGCATTTAGAATAACCACAATTTTCCGTCAAAAAAAGAAATTGCATACAAAATAAGACAAAATACGCGTGGCTTTTGAACCCGATAGTGTTCGTGCTGGTCATGTTAAAGAGGAAGAAAAATAATCTGTTTCAACGCTGTTAAACTTCTTTCTCAAGCCTACTTCTTACCTAGTCGCGCCCCAAAGTTACCGGTAGACATGCGGGAAAAGTTCCTTCTGCGCTGGAGTAAGTGTAGAGCAGAAAGACCCAAATCGCCGGTAAAGACCGAAAGTGCATATTAGAATATTTTAAATCAAAGGAGATTATTTCTTATTCTTGGAGATAAATATGGCTTTCAGGAAATAGGTCTGGGGATTTAAGGATTATCAATGTCTTTAAACCTTGGTTTGATACATGGGCGTCCCCATCCCCTTCTCCCTCCTTCAACTCATCACACAGAGCCGCATCACAGAAACCTCCATTCAGGATAACGGTAGCAATAGAAGAGTTGTTTGGGCTAATGTTTAACAAAGAACTCAATTCTTTACGAATATGAGATTTTAAGATTGAATGGCATTGCAAGTTAAGCCGGAATATTGATGAAAGAGAAGAATGAAATGGAAAGCAATTATAAGCACAAGCAAGAACCATCACATTCCCTCCCAATCAGTTGTTTTGACACCAGAATCTGGGAAAAGGCACCACATCCAGACATTTTATACCCTGCTTTTATTTTAATTTCGTAGCTTCTTATTCCATTTTACTCCACGTTATTTCTCAGCGTGAACGAATAGAAGGCCTAATACCAACTCACACACACCACATCCACTACGAGGCGTGCACATTCCTCTAGCCACGAATCAGGACGGTATGATGGCCAGCAAATAATGTGAAGTGCATGAAGCGGTTTTTAAAACGCTTCATAAAAGAAGCGCAGAACAATAAAGTGATGATCGCCAAGACTTATCTGTTTGTCATCTGTTAGTGCATGTGCTGTGTGGAATATGGGATGTGGCGTGTGAGGTGTGACATGTGGCGTGCAGTGTTTGGGATCCACCTGGTTTGCCGCCATCACGGCTTTTCTACCTTCTTCAAGTAGGTGTTAACGACATAATTCACCACTCACATCCTGGTAAACATGGCAGAATCTTCTGTCTTTGTGACATTTTCACCAAGGATGGAGGACGCTTCTACGCCTCTTTATCATCAACTGTGAGTGAGAAATTCATTAGAGGCGCGAAATTGTTTATGCTATGAGTCTGCCAACAAAACTATGGGGGAGGAGTTTGCTTGGTCTTTCGTAATGCCTGAAAGGTTCAGCCAAAAATTGATGACATGGAGGCTCAAAAAGGAACACAGTCGAACATAATAACTGGTACCATATCAAAAGACTAGCAGGTTTCTTTTTATAATTCATACTCATAAATAATCGGACCCATTCGCAAGTTTTGTAAGCGGTTAAGACACGTCGTTTTAGTGACTTAGACCGCGAATCACATGAATTTCGCCTATCCGATTTCTTATAGTATGCCGCATATTAAACATTGCCGAATGAAGCGAAATCTCTGTTGCTGAAGCAAATTGATGGTCATTGGAACCTATTGCTTGTGCATGCGGCACATAGGATTCAGCTTGTGACGTGTGGTTTGTGCCATTTACTCGGAGCTCATCTACCTGGTGTAAAGGGTTGGAAACGACACCGTGTCGTGTTGGACATGGCTAGATGTTGTGGATTCTTGGCATTTAACTCTCAAATTGCATCCCTCATTGATAGCAACAAGTCGTTTATCGTTGCCATGAAGTGAAGGTGTTTCTGAGCCTAAATCGTCCCTCGCCGAGGATTAGCATTGTTTGTAAATTTTCCTACCACACGTCACACCCTCAATAAAAGTTTACAGACATTTTGAGGAAAAGTTTGTGCAACTTTGGGTACGATTCAAACTCCTTTGGCAAAGTACATAAACCGCACTCCCACCCATCATATTTAGCCGTTATTTTATGATATGCGGGCCCAAAAGTGGAATAAATTTATAAGGATTATGGTAAGATGTTTCATTTTGTTTAAGTGGCATGCATCTCTACTCTATATTGCATATAAACAACAACGAGTTCCACCATGGCGTCGCGTCGAAGCTGTGTATACCGGCTGTCCCTTTTGGCTACCTCATGCCATAAGAAGGTGGTCGGATGGGAGCGTGTAGTTCAATTTGAACGGGCGACATGACCTCTTAAGGTTGGACGGTCACGTGAGTTTACCGACCCACAGAGTGTTTAACTTCTGCTAGGCTTTGTGAGCGCAAAAAAGCATTAAACCGATTCGTACGCTCACTTTAGCATATGGACAAGGTTACAACCTATTAGGGACATAGCCACTAAAAGGCGCTGAAATCGCAAGTTATTGTTATCGAAGTAGCAAGTTTAGTGATAAGCTAACTTTTCACTAGAAATATTCGAAAAGCTTGTTTTATAAATGGATAAGCAACCAAAAAATAGAGTGGACATTTGAACTCTAAATCTAAAAAGGAAACCAACTTAAAGTTTGATGCTCGATCCCCGCGTTTTCTGGGAAGATAAATCGTCCAACGTTATTTTGACGAAGTCAAATTAAACTTGTAATTTATTTCCCTCTCAAATAATCGCAAAATTAAAAATTTGACATATGGTTGCATGCTGAACGCTTGAGTAGTTCTACGCCCATCGTAAAATTAATTTCACTCTCTTAGTACCGCTTGTATTTAAATTTCAGAAGTAAAATTTGAGGCGAAACGCCTTATTCCTGCGCCTTTCGTGCGATAAGCTGCAGCTATTACGATGTGAGTGAAAAAAGCAGGGTAAGATTAGCCGAACAACCGGAAACCATTGCCTCCGCAGGAACAATGAGACAATGATCATCCTGATCAACCTGTAATCCGTCTTGCCTAGCACTATTATACGCTCGTTTGTTCAATCACCTCTAACTGTGGCACACCCGTAGTTTCTTGCTGTTGTCGTCGTCACTTCAGTTTAATCAGCTACCACTTTAGTCCGATTCAATTTCACTAACTTCTGTTCCTTCGGCCACGCCTTTTGCGGCCTTTGAGGTTCTGTGGTGAGCCTGAAGACAACTAGCTTAATACAGATGAAAATAAGGTATGTCAGGAGGAGAAGGATGACGAAATCTAAAACTGATCAGGAGGAATGTACCAACGGATGAATGCCTAGACTTTTGATAGGTGAAGGGATCGGTGTTGGATAGGTAGATGAATGAATGAATGAATTGGAGCAGAACATTAGGCTACCATTCACTGCGATGTGCTGCATTGTGGCATGACCAGTACGCTGCCATTACAAGGGTAGCGCGATCAAATTACCACAAACTAAGTGACTGAGTGACCAACTTGCTTGTTCCTTGATGAATCATTGGTAAAATTTTGTTGAAAACAGTGCATCTTATTCCCTTCTACAGTATTGTACGAGAGTTGACCCTCAGTTATAAAGGGAGAGCAGCAAAATTGGAAGAGTTAAGAGGTAGGGTTGGGGGTTTCTGAATGATTGCCACAAGGAGAAAGGCCATAAAGGAGTAGAAGAAAGAAGTTGGGGAAAATGAAAATGGCATGACGCAATCTGATCCGACTTTGAGCTAGCAGCTACGGTCGATTGGCCCCAGCCAACAAACAGTTAATCATAATAGTAGAGACGTGTGTGGAGCAGATAAGTTTCTTGTGAATGTAGGCCTTTACTCAAAAATAGGATTTCAGAAAGGGCACGCTGATAGGAAGCGTGGTCATGAGTAATAGGACACTTGAATTAAGTGGACATTTAAAAGCGCAGTTTATGGTTTTCATTGATGACCCTGACCTCAGCATTCAAAACAGCAGATTTATCGCGCGGTACGCCTTTTCTTGGACACAACCGACACAATCAGCGCTCGTAAAATCGTGTGAAAGATTAGTCTTTTAGCAGTCTCGATGATCAAAATAAACCACGTATATTTTCATCTACCAAAGGTGCCGTAAAATATGCAGATACAAGGCCAGTTCTTTGAATTCTACTAGCAGAAAAAAAATAAGGAAGGATTTCGCAATGGAATGCCAGCATTTTCACTAGATGCAAAAGGATCTGAGTATGTAATTCCACGCCTACGTTTTTATGGACACCATAACAGTGGAATAGCACACATTCAGCAACGACGACGAAATTGAGGCTAGGCCTCCTCACATGGTACATTCCCCATGACTACGATGACAATCAAGCAAACGTATGAGGGAACTATGCCAATAAACAAACGCAGGCCTCACTCTTTGCAACTTGTCTCCTCCCCTTCCTACTTCAAAAGTCTTCCTCCATTTCAGCCATCAAACTCCTCTGGCACGATTGGTGCACACTTCTTCGCATTTGCAAGGAAGGCAGAGGACTGAACTCACCTGCTCACCCCAGTTGATGAGAGTGGCATCACCAGTTGCACGAGCAGAATCGAGTGCAAGGGGACCGATGGCTGCCTGAACGGTAGCCTTGGGAATCCACGCCACGGCAACAAATATCCTCTCCTTCCACTTCAACGGTGATGGCGTTACAGCGAGAATAGAGGCGCCCACGCGAAACGCCAGCGAGATGACGATGGAGGCGATACCACGACCTGAGGAATAGGGCGATGGGAAGAGAAGATGTCAGGCTTTATAGCACAGTGCACACTCATTGTGGAGCAGAAAGGCAGGTAAGCGCAGTAGAAGGAGAGTGAGATAAGGGGAAGGGTGAGATATAACAGAAGGAGGAAGATGAGCAAAGATGGTGCGAAATGAAGAGATGACAAGAGAAGGGAATGGAAATTCACGAATGTGTGAACAGTCTGCCTTACAAACCTTCAGACTAATAATTTGTAGACACGCAAGCAAAAATACAATTGACGGGTAGTCTTCACATAACGCCTTTTCCAAAGTGTGCAATTTCACAAACTCCTTTGTGTTGAGCAGCATCACAAAGTTGGTGCATAATTAGAGTCAGTTATAAAGAGTGGGATGGATAATAGCTGACCCCGTTTCGAAACTATTCTCTCATGTTTTGCTGTGAAAGAGGGGACACGTGATCGAGAGTTAGTTGAAGTCGTGTGCGAGCTGCATGTGTTGCGTGAGTATGGTGCAAGTGGGGAATTGAGTTGAGGTGGTAGAAGGTGAGGAGCTCACCAATGGTATCAGCTCGCAGCTTCTCCACCGGAATGTCGGCACCAATGAGGCAGAAGAGGAGGGGTTGCACAAACCACCAACACGTGGCCATGTAGCCCCGCATGACCTTGAGACATTCGAGTCCTTTGGCTTTATCCAGCACCAGGAGCGTAGCCAACGCTTCTGTTTCTAAATCCTCCGATGTCCTCCTGAAGGCGGCATTTGCAGTTCTGACACTGTCGACAGCTGTACCTCTAGCTGCGGTTCCATCTGTAGTACGAGCAGCAGCGGAGGAGGTGTTCATTGCAACAATTGAGGGTTGGTCCTCCTCGCCACCCATCCTCTTTCCCATTCCAACTGATACTCGCTCTACCATGTCGGAACGAATAATTTCGCTAGCAGTGCGTTTTCGGTCTGCCTTTGCGGTGGTGGATGAGCGAGATGTGGAGAGAGATCGAGTCAGTTTAGTACGTCGTCTTTTCATGTCTGCAAGATAAAAATNTACAATGATCCTTAATGGAAGCGGGATGATATTTGGGGGAGATGAATGCATTCATGCTCGATGTCTCTCGGTAGACAAACTTTTGACAAATGTTACCGCTATAAACGCCCAGTGGGAAACATTATCAAATTTTTAGCACTGTATTCCAAACTAACCCTTCCTCAGCGTGTTTCTGGACACAATGTGTGTCACAGATTATGAGTAGCAGTCTTCCCTTTAAACCATATCTTGCGCTTCATCGTAATCCGAAAGAAAGCTCATAGAGCTTATAAGAGACGAGAGAAATGAAGCGTGTATTTGACTACCTGAAAGTTTATTTTCGCTTTCTACTATAATGCAACACAAGTAGAGCATATGAGAAGGAATCCAAGAATATGCGCATTTGTAGGCGACATCCTTCTAAAGTCAAAAACTAAATGTTGCTGTTGAATGACAACGCAAACCGCGTTTCGCACCAAATTTGATTACCAGTAGGGCCTTTCAAACAGCTGATTTGCTTCTAAATTTTGAATCAAAAACAAGAATCGCAAGGAAAGAAGGCACCAAGTTGTTAATTTAGTTAGTCGTTTGCCTATTTTGGGATGTAAAATATCCAAAATTTTAGCAGTAAACTACCGGTATTTGAGGACGAGAAAAGTAATGGAATTTGGTGCATTACCACACCGAATCCCTGGAGATGATTACTCGGCTAGAATCGAGGGACGTGTGACCGCAGCCAAGATCCGCTCTAATTTTCTTATAAATATAGCTAGTGGGAGGCCATTTCCGCTCTTAGGCTCATATTGAAAACGAAAAACATGATAATCGAGTCGGCAAGCCAGCCGCTTCTAAAATCAACCAAAAGATCTGTCGCCATAACGATTGCAAAACTTAAACGCAATTTATATCATTAAGAAGAAAAAGGCGTCTTAACAGTAAAGGGATATCTGGAAGGAAACACTAATTCCTACCGGTATTTGTTCTTAGTGTGGGCTTAAAACTCTCTTCAAGTCGAAGCATTTAACAATGGCCACTGAATATTTTGTTATCGTTCCGGAACTCATCCGTAAAAGTTGTTAGGTCTTCCCAGAATGCTCGGAACCTGGTGGGCGTTCAAAGCACTGCTGACATGGAGTTAGGCACAAACACAGGACCCTTCACCCAGCGCGTCACCATGATGGAAGTGACAATGGCCACTGGTAAGGAAACGTTAATTCAACACCAGAAGTCAAAAGGCAAATGGTTTGAAGTGAAAAACGCGCAATAAAACTACTAGCATCAGGCTTCGTGAATTTTCGAAAATACAGACAAAGAAATTCTAAAATTGCGGACCTTCCTGAATGACGAGATTTTGTTTAACTAGGTCATGAGTCCTCTAATCGAGGCAATTTACGAAACCACGACCTTTTCATTTTGTCAAAAGCTAATAACGCTTCAAACTCCGTAAGATCAGGATTCGAACCAAGTATCTTGCCAAAATTTGCCAAAACAAGCGAAAGTCAAAATGCCTTAGCTTTGTTTATCCGCCTGGGAGCTGGTTAATCGGCAATTCGTCCACCTTTCAATTCATTTATCCTGGCACCAATCCCCTAACCACTCCATGTCCTTTCACAAATCAAATACAACAGAATTTAGAGAAGGTTACCATTCTGTGATTTCTAAAGCATTTAGAATAACCACAATTTTCCGTCAAAAAAAGAAATTGCATACAAAATAAGACAAAATACGCGTGGCTTTTGAACCCGATAGTGTTCGTGCTGGTCATGTTAAAGAGGAAGAAAAATAATCTGTTTCAACGCTGTTAAACTTCTTTCTCAAGCCTACTTCTTACCTAGTCGCGCCCCAAAGTTACCGGTAGACATGCGGGAAAAGTTCCTTCTGCGCTGGAGTAAGTGTAGAGCAGAAAGACCCAAATCGCCGGTAAAGACCGAAAGTGCATATTAGAATATTTTAAATCAAAGGAGATTATTTCTTATTCTTGGAGATAAATATGGCTTTCAAGAAATAGGTCTGGGGATTTAAGGATTATCAATGTCTTTAAACCTTGGTTTGATACATGGGCGTCCCCATCCCCTTCTCCCTCCTTCAACTCATCACACAGAGCCGCATCACAGAAACCTCCATTCAGGATAACGGTAGCAATAGAAGAGTTGTTTGGGCTAATGTTTAACAAAGAACTCAATTCTTTACGAATATGAGATTTTAAGATTGAATGGCATTGCAAGTTAAGCCGGAATATTGATGAAAGAGAAGAATGAAATGGAAAGCAATTATAAGCACAAGCAAGAACCATCACATTCCCTCCCAATCAGTTGTTTTGACACCAGAATCTGGGAAAAGGCACCACCTCCAGACATTTTATACCCTGCTTTTATTTTAATTTCGTAGCTTCTTATTCCATTTTACTCCACGTTATTTCTCAACGTGAACGAATAGAAGGCCTAATACCAACTCACAAACACCACATCCACTACGAGGCGTGCACATTCCTCTAGCCACGAATCAGGACGGTATGATGGCCAGCAAATAATGTGAAGTGCATGAAGCGGTTTTTAAAACGCTTCATAAAAGAAGCGCAGAACAATAAAGTGATGATCGCCAAGACTTATCTGTTTGTCATCTGTTAGTGCATGTGCTGTGTGGAATATGGGATGTGGCGTGTGAGGTGTGACATGTGGCGTGCAGTGTTTGGGATCCACCTGGTTTGCCGCCATCACGGCTTTTCTACCTTCTTCAAGTAGGTGTTAACGACATAATTCACCACTCACATCCTGGTAAACATGGCAGAATCTTCTGTCTTTGTGACATTTTCACCAAGGATGGAGGACGCTTCTACGCCTCTTTATCATCAACTGTGAGTGAGAAATTCATTAGAGGCGCGAAATTGTTTATGCTATGAGTCTGCCAACAAAACTATGGGGGAGGAGTTTGCTTGGTCTTTCGTAATGCCTGAAAGGTTCAGCCAAAAATTGATGACATGGAGGCTCAAAAAGGAACACAGTCGAACATAATAACTGGTACCATATCAAAAGACTAGCAGGTTTCTTTTTATAATTCATACTCATAAATAATCGGACCCATTCGCAAGTTTTGTAAGCGGTTAAGACACGTCGTTTTAGTGACTTAGACCGCGAATCACATGAATTTCGCCTATCCGATTTCTTATAGTATGCCGCATATTAAACATTGCCGAATGAAGCGAAATCTCTGTTGCTGAAGCAAATTGATGGTCATTGGAACCTATTGCTTGTGCATGCGGCACATAGGATTCAGCTTGTGACGCGTGGTTTATGCCATTTACTCGGAGCTCATCTACCTGGTATAAAGGGTTGGAAACGACACCGTGTCGTGTCGGACATGGCTAGATGTTGTGGATTCCTGGCATTTAACTCTCAAATTGCATCCCTCATTGATAGCAACAAGTCGTTTATCGTTGCCATGAAGTGAAGGTGTTTCTGAGCCTAAATCGTCCCTCGCCGAGGATTAGCATTGTTTGTAAATTTTCCTACCACACGTCACACCCTCAATAAAAGTTTACAGACATTTTGAGGAAAAGATTGTGCAACTTTGGGTACGATTCAAACTCCTTTGGCAAAGTACATAAACCGCACTCCCACCCATCATATTTAGCCGTTATTTTATGATATGCGGGCCCAAAAGTGGAATAAATTTATAAGGATTATGGTAGGATGTTTCATTTTGTTTAAGTGGCATGCATCTCTACTCTATATTGCATATAAACAACAACGAGTTCCACCATGGCGTCGCGTCGAAGCTGTGTATACCGGCTGTCCCTTTTGGCTACATCATGCCATAAGAAGGTGGTCGGATGGGAGCGTGTAGTTCCATTTGAACGGGCGACATGACCTCTTAAGGTTGGACGGTCACGTGAGTTTACCGACCCACAGAGTGTTTAACTTCTGCTAGGCTTTGTGAGCGCAAAAAAGCATTAAACCGATTCGTACGCTCACTTTAGCATACGGACAAGGTTACAACCTATTAGGGACATAGCCACTAAAAGGCGCTGAAGTCGCAAGTTATTGTTATCGAAGTAGCAAGTTTAGTGATAAGCTAACTTTTCACTAGAAATATTCGAAAAGCTTGTTTTATAAATGGATAAGCAACCAAAAAATAGAGTGGACATTTGAACTCTAAATCTAAAAAGGAAACCAACTTAAAGTTTGATGCTCGATCCCCGCGTTTTCTGGGAAGATAAATCGTCCAACGTTATTTTGACGAAGTCAAATTAAACTTGTAATTTATTTCCCTCTCAAATAATCGCAAAATTAAAAATTTGACATATGGTTGCATGCTGAACGCTTGAGTAGTTCTACGCCCATCGTAAAATTAATTTCACTCTCTTAGTACCGCTTGTATTTAAATTTCAGAAGTAAAATTTGAGGCGAAACGCCTTATTCCTGCGCCTTTCGTGCGATAAGCTGCAGCTATTACGATGTGAGTGAAAAAAGCAGGGTAAGACTAGCCGAACAACCGGAAACCATTGCCTCCGCAGGAACAATGAGACAATGATCATCCTGATCAACCTGTAATCCGTCTTGCCTAGCACTATTATACGCTCGTTTGTTCAATCACCTCTAACTGTGGCACACCTGTAGTTTCTTGCTGTTGTCGTCGTCATTTCAGTTTAATCAGCTACCACTTTAGTCCGATTCAATTTCACTAACTTCTGTTCCTTCGGCCACGCCTTTTGCGGCCTTTGAGGTTCTGTGGTGAGCCTGAAGACAACTAGCTTAATACAGATGAAAATAAGGTATGTCAGGAGGAGAAGGATGACGAAATCTAAAACTGATCAGGAGGAATGTACCAACGGATGAATGCCTAGACTTTTGATAGGTGAAGGGATCGGTGTTGGATAGGTAGATGAATGAATGAATGAATTGGAGCAGAACATTAGGCTACCATTCACTGCGATGTGCTGCATTGTGGCATGACCAGTACGCTGCCATTACAAGGGTAGCGCGATCAAATTACCACAAACTAAGTGACTGAGTGACCAACTTGCTTGTTCCTTGATGAATCATTGGTAAAATTTTGTTGAAAACAGTGCATCTTATTCCCTTCTACAGTATTGTACGAGAGTTGACCCTCAGTTATAAAGGGAGAGCAGCAAAATTGGAAGAGTTAAGAGGTAGGGTTGGGGGTTTCTGAATGATTGCCACAAGGAGAAAGGCCATAAAGGAGTAGAAGAAAGAAGTTGGGGAAAATGAAAATGGCATGACGCAATCTGATCCGACTTTGAGCTAGCAGCTACGGTCGATTGGCCCCAGCCAACAAACAGTTAATCATAATAGTAGAGACGTGTGTGGAGCAGATAAGTTTCTTGTGAATGTAGGCCTCTACTCATAAATAGGATTTCAGAAAGGGCACGCTGATAGGAAGCGTGGTCATGAGTAATAGGACACTTGAATTAAGTGGACATTTAAAAGAGCAGTTTATGGTTTTCATTGATGACCCTGACCTCAGCATTCAAAACAGCAGATTTATCGCGCGGTACGCCTTTTCTTGGACACAACCGACACAATCAGCGCTCGTAAAATCGTGTGAAAGATTAGTCTTTTAGCAGTCTCGATGATCAAAATAAACCACGTATATTTTCATCTACCAAAGGTGCCGTAAAATATGCAGATACAAGGCCAGTTCTTTGAATTCTACTAGCAGAAAAAAAATAAGGAAGGATTTCGCAATGGAATGCCAGCATTTTCACTAGATGCAAAAGGATCTGAGTATGTAATTCCACGCCTACGTTTTTATGGACACCATAACAGTGGAATAGCACACATTCAGCAACGACGACGAAATTGAGGCTAGGCCTCCTCACATGGTACATTCCCCATGACTACGATGACAATCAAGCAAACGTATGAGGGAACTATGCCAATAAACAAACGCAGGCCTCACTCTTTGCAACTTGTCTCCTCCCCCTCCTACTTCAAAAGTCTTCCTTCATTTCAGCCATCTAACTCCTCTGGCACGATTGGTGCACACTTCTTCGCATTTGCAAGGAAGGCAGAGGACTGAACTCACCTGCTCACCCCAGTTGATGAGAGTGGCATCACCAGTTGCACGAGCAGAATCGAGTGCAAGGGGACCGATGGCTGCCTGAACGGTAGCCTTGGGAATCCACGCCACGGCAACAAATATCCTCTCCTTCCACTTCAACGGTGATGGCGTTACAGCGAGAATAGAGGCGCCCACGCGAAACGCCAGCGAGATGACGATGGAGGCGATACCACGACCTGAGGAATAGGGCGATGGGAAGAGAAGATGTCAGGCTTCATAGCACAGTGCACACTCATTGTGGAGCAGAAAGGCAGGTAAGCGCAGTAGAAGGAGAGTGAGATAAGGGGAAGGGTGAGATATAACAGAAGGAGGAAGATGAGCAAAGATGGTGCGAAATGAAGAGATGACAAGAGAAGGGAATGGAAATTCACGAATGTGTGAACAGTCTGCCTTACAAACCTTCAGACTAATAATTTGTAGACACGCAAGCAAAAGTACAATTGACGGGTAGTCTTCACATAACGCCTTTTCCAAAGTGTGCAATTTCACAAACTCCTTTGTGTTGAGCAGCATCACAAAGTTGGTGCATAATTAGAGTCAGTTATAAAGAGTGGGATGGATAATAGCTGACCCCGTTTCGAAACTATTCTCTCATGTTTTGCTGTGAAAGAGGGGACACGTGATCGAGAGTTAGTTGAAGTCGTGTGCGAGCTGCATGTGTTGCGTGAGTATGGTGCAAGTGGGGAATTGAGTTGAGGTGGTAGAAGGTGAGGAGCTCACCAATGGTATCAGCTCGCAGCTTCTCCACCGGAATGTCGGCACCAATGAGGCAGAAGAGGAGGGGTTGCACAAACCACCAACACGTGGCCATGTAGCCCCGCATGACCTTGAGACATTCGAGTCCTTTGGCTTTATCCAACACCAGGAGCGTAGCCAACGCTTCTGTTTCTAAATCCTCCGATGTCCTCCTGAAGGCGGCATTTGCAGTTCTGACACTGTCGACAGCTGTACCTCTAGCTGCGGTTCCATCTGTAGTACGAGCAGCAGCGGAGGAGGTGTTCATTGCAACAATTGAGGGTTGGTCCTCCTCGCCACCCATCCTCTTTCCCATTCCAACTGATACTCGCTCTACCATGTCGGAACGAATAATTTCGCTAGCAGTGCGTTTTCGGTCTGCCTTTGCGGTGGTGGATGAGCGAGATGTGGAGAGAGATCGAGTCAGTTTAGTACGTCGTCTTTTCATGTCTGCAAGATAAAAATTGTAAGTTATTGTCGGTTACCCCTATGAGAGGATTGATAACTGAGATGTCATTGCTATTTACCGTCTAGTTCTCAGCTCAAAATTTCAAATCAATCGCCATCGTTATATTTCGATTTTTCATGACAATCCTATATCATAGTCTAGACTAGCTTAATTTACATTCCTGCCTCGTGGGCAAATGCTTTTCTACATGTGGCTGCTTTGCGATGATTGAATGAAGCAGAAGGGAGATCGTGGGATGGAGTCTTACGTCAGGAGTCATCCAAGCAATGCTGATGAAATTACTTGGAATAAACGAAAGTACCCATTGTGGTCCGCAAAGTACCTCTTCCCCCGGTGTGTCGTAAACAAGACCGGCACGTGATTCCTTTAGTGTCTCACCGGTAGCGCAAGCATGCCTATCTGACACAGGATGAGTGCAGTATACGTGCGAATATGGTGAGGCGCGATGTGGCGGAATGTTATTCGTTCTAATTGAGGTTCAATAGAAGAGTCTCTCTTAGGCTCTTGTCATTTGGTATTCCAACAAATTAGCGCGGTTTTCAAAACATTAGACGTAGCTTTTATGGAATGATCACCTGCAATCCCTTCTCTCTAATTTCACTTCTAAGAAGTGTTTTGTCTACTGAAGTCAAACATAAGGTCAAAGTACCTTAACTTCTGCCAAAAATACCTTTACCCTTTATAGGAGCAAATTAAAGTGAGGTTTACTTGTTACCATCCAAAACCAAGTCAAGAAGAAGGCTAATATTCAATGATAAAAAAAACCGGCTGAGAACTGACTTCACAATTAGCGAATCGAGCATTCTAAAACAAGACTAGTGGGTTGAGAAATCATGCATAATAAAAAAGTGGAATTAATAAACAACTTTTGCACTGTCCTCTTTATCCTCCATACGTATATGCATTAAACTTTTAATTTTATAAATTTACCCTTACGTTAAACCCGGAAGGTGTAATATATTAGAACCGGTACAGTAATTTCCCAAAGTGAACCTCAAACACATGTATATGTTTTAACGCTTTTGCTACTGGGACCTCCCTCCAAGAGAAATGTATCACCACAACCCACAGAACATTTGCTTTTTGGGGATGAAATGTACGTGGCGATGCCTCTAGCTCTACCAGATTCGCCATGTTTGCAGAAAAAACCAAATTTCCACCAGACCGGTACCACCGTAATGTGTGACACCTCGATTTTCTAATCAGAGCTCATCGTCACAAATGCGTGGCATAAGTCCTTATCAATTTGTTAAAATTGTAGTTGCATCGGGCAGTGTGCTGTTGTTAGACTGATGGTAATTCGACAAAATAAATATCAGTTGAAGGCGTTCTTTGGATACTGAGCAGCAGTATTTGACTTGACGCGTTGGGTAGTACAAGTGTTCCTATCATGTCCGAAAAATGTTGCATTTGGGTGGTCGTGGTAATCAACTTTCCTCTCGAATGGACCCTTTTAGTGAACACTTTAGGGGTAGAAGATTTGTTGTGGGTGGAACTTTGTTTTGTTTTGGTGTAAGTGCTACATTATTTTATAATCCCAATGAATACCCTCATCGAAATGGCTTAGTCATACGGGCGGCGCTTATACAGTTTCCACACCTATGCTTCCATTGACGACGGCAAATTTAGAGGAAGAAGCGACATTATTTATTGGTGCCTGGGCATGTCAAGGAGCCGTGTCTGTCCGATTTACCGGTCCTATGGGTGTTCCAGCACAATCGCAGCCCTTACCTTTGAGGTAAATGAAAAGTGTGAGAATGGCAGGGAGGAACAAAAGGCGTAAGCGCTGTAGAAAAACACTTTTTTGATTACCCTTGTCTATAAGCGGACTAAACCACTGAAAATTAAGCAGCGAGACAAATTTAGAGTTCCGTGAACGATTAATCAGCTATGGTCATGAATGACAGAAATTAAGATAATCTCTGAGGCACGATCACAAAAAATTAAGGGAAATTCTTGGGGATAAAACATTGGGATCAACTAATATTTATCAAGATGCTCCTCGGAAAGTTCCGAAATAATGAGAGATATTTAGTGGAATTCTTGATTCACAAAATTATCACGCTATTCTACAGCGAGTTTGTAATGACTAAGACTCCAAAGATAAGAGTGACAACCTCGCTGTTTTAACGCTTAACGTCGTAGGTTTGGTAATCAATTTTGAGTACCTGCATCGGAAAGCAGCTCTGCTCATCCGAAAAGCCATAAGAGCCCTGGTTGGTGAGGACTGTAATCAAAACACGCTAATCATCCGAGTGAATCACAAAAACTGGTCCAGGTATTTTCTTAAGATATTTCAAAACAAATCCAGACTCCATCCAGTAGACACAACTTTTCGTTAAAAAAGAAGATTTTACCGAAGATTTCCCTTTGAGTTATAAGGGCACTTCTTCAAAAATAAGAAGACTCGATAAGTTAACAAGAACCGCCTCATTTAAAAATGAAGCCATTTAAATCAACATAACTCTGTCTCGAATAAAGTGTTCTTTCAGAGCTACGTGCCGACAATTGTGTGACAAGAGTAAGTG
Organism: Taenia hydatigena; assembly: GCA_036345935.2. Lineage (NCBI taxonomy): Eukaryota > Metazoa > Platyhelminthes > Cestoda > Cyclophyllidea > Taeniidae > Taenia > Taenia hydatigena. The sequence continues at coordinate 292,930 of JADWOT020001893.1, read as the reverse complement.
GGGAGAGAACTGCAATAGGCTTTTTGATAGGACCGAAAGTATTATTTTTGGTAAAATATTATAATTCCTTTTTGTACCAAATCAAGGTTACAAAAGGGCGAACAAGTTAGTTAACAAAGGCTCAGAGGAAATTGTCTCCCGCAACCAAAATCGTTCACCAGCCTAAAATGGCATTCACAAGGTGCACGGCCGAAGTGGCCAATTCAACTGCTGCTCAAAAAAGACTTAACCGCAATACCTTGCAACTCTGATTTGTTCGTGACAAGTGATTTGATGCAATTTGATTTCATGGAGCCGACAAGGAACACATTTCACACATCTGTCGTATGCGAGCTCCAGAAAGAGCATCGGACTTCACACATATATAATGCTGATAGATAATGGTTTAACGTAGTAATGGCCCAAAATTTCATCTTGAAGACCTACATAATCTCGCGAGTAGGCAATGAAATTTAAAATATTCGGCCGTGCTGAGCACTGTGAAAAAAGCTGTGGTGAAGACAAAAGTTCATTCTCAGACTAGCCACCAATGCTTGGGATGGAAGCAACTGAGTCAAGAACTTCTAAAATAATGCGCAGATAGTAGGAGGCAATTAAAGATCAGTATTTGATATAACTGTGCGATGCACATAGATAATTTAGCATGGGTGCAATCGCTGAGAATGTTTGATAGTTGGGATGACACTAAAAAACACTTTGACATTAGGAAAACTTGTGGTGCCTCATATGTAATGCTTATGTTGCTTAAAAATGACCTTGTAGGTAGGAGACAGGAGGGCAATTTGAACATGGTCATGGACGAGAAAGACGGTTCTCTAGACACAGAGAGACTCTCCTCCTAATTGCTGCTGATATCCTACGAAACAATAGCTCTGTTATTAAAATAAAGATGCCACAAAACACCCAACCTTTTCTTATTGGGGGTGGTAAAGGGGAAGGGGAAGAAAAAAAGAAATGCCCACACATACTCCTTAAACAACTTTTCTGTAATATGCTATTGTTTTAATGACCGGTAACCTGTTATCAGGTAACCGTTTACGTGGCTCATGTGATGGGAGCGTCATCTGTGTGGATTTGTTTTCACGCCTTCAAGGATGGTTGGTTAATGACTATCAACCTGATTACGCATTTGATGAACCATCAACCATCAGTACTGCCTTCTTTTTAACCATTTTACTTTAGTCTTAATACTTCTCTTCCGATCTGATGTTCTGTTTCGCCAAAGCCATATTAGACCTCCACATTAGAGTTTTCTCAAAAAACCAGGTTGACGCATGTAACCTTATTGAACAATTACGTGTTAGCATTCTGGGTGGTTCGAAATGCTTTAGGTCAATTTGCAATGAGAACTTAGTATGAATAGACCCGCATTTTCGCATGAAAGACGCCATACCGAAATTGAGCCCTGTGTTTAGATAAGCGAAGAAGCTATGTCATCACAAAATTGGCAATAAGAGAGGATAAATAAGATGAAATGGTGGAAGCATACATTAGCTTCCGCGCATGGGAAATCAGGATTCGACAACCAACTGTTCAATGCATAAATTGATGGTAGGCGGGCTACTAAGCAACTAACCTAACGAATAGAGAAGTGAGCAAATGGATAAGTACATGGAAGGGTAGATATAGAGGCAGGTGCATGGTTAAGAAAGACGGCAAGTAGATGGATGGATAAATAGACAGGAGTAGAAAGGTAAAATAATGAACGAGTGGATGCCCACATAAATGAGCGAATTAATGCACGCAAAGGATGAGAAGACTGACGAATGGACAGGTGACGCATAATGCATGATAGATTGGTAGCCATTTGGACAGGGCGATAATCTGATGCATCAAGAGGTAGAAGGTGGATAACCAAATGGACAGATTAAGGGAAGAAAGAGTACCCAGAGGGATCGGTTAGTTTGTTGATGGATAAGTGGATGAATGATAAGTAGTTTGGCAGATGGATTGATGGAATGAGAATGGAAAATGAATGGACGGATGAACAAGTCCTAGGAAAGGGAAACGAGCGGTTGGATGAGCTGGGGGACAGAACAGACAAAGGACAAACAAATTATCCAATCAGTATTCCAGCACGAACAAATAGCCTGGCAGAGAAGTAAATGAATGAAGCAAAACGAGGACGAATAGATATATGGATGTGTACTCGGCAAAGTAGGTATCTAAATTGTAGATGGGTACGCAAAAAATGAACATATGCATTGATGCTTTGATATGTGACGGAGACCCAAAACTCACCAATCATCTCAAAATCATCCTCCTCATACTGCGGTTTTGGTTCAGGCAATGAGAATCTTCTCCTTTTTGAAACCGTAGCTAGTGCATTTTTATTTCCAGCCCCTCCTGTCCTCTTTAACAGGCGCCTCAATGATCGCAAATGCTGTCGGTAGTACTCGTGATGCTCTGTTGGGGCTGATTCAGACCCCTCCACTAAGGAATCAGAGCCACGACGAGGTCCCAGGTCATTGTGCCGATTAGCTTCCACGTCCGAGTTTCCTTCGTCTTCAGATTCATCGATGAAGGGCTGTGTGGTGAGGGTGGAGCGCCGAGCTTTATGTTTAAAACGCCAAGGCATTCCGTGCTGCCAACCAGCTGAGCAAGTGAGACTGCAGACAAGACAGCACAGAGCTCCAGCCCCGGGGAGGCCCATTTTAATGGTGCCGATAATGGCTGCGATGGAAACGGAGTAGAGGAGGATGCCACGAAGCGAGTTACTGTGTTCCTGTGGGGAAGGAATGCAGACGTCGTATCACCTCAAATGACCATACCACCAAAATATTAAGGTAGATAAATAGATGGGTAGGCAGCGACCAGACAAATATATTAGTGATGATTAACAAACACTTCGACGCATTGTTGAAGAATGCCTCGAGGAATAGTTTAATAGGCAAAACACGAGTCGCGCCTTAATGAATTTTAGGCAACGCAGAAAAGTTGTAGGGCAAAGTAATTGACAGATGGATGGACAAATGTGGAAGTAAAAGTTAGGTGTGAAAAGTGTGAAGATGAATGGATATATAGGTAGGAAGAATGATAAATAAATGAGAAACTGGGTAGATGAGTGAGTGTAGAAACGGTCAAATGGATGAATCGACGAGTGGTTGGGTAGATGGACAGGAGGAAGGGGTGAGCAAATGGATATTTTAGCCGATAACAAGGAGTGAAATAACTAGTGCGATCGTTAAGTAAGCGAATGGATGAATGATTGGGTAGGTAGACCTAGAGTAACTGAATGGGCAGAATACTAAATTAGTTCGATAAATAAATAAAATAAATCAAATAGGCGTTTGGAGGAGATGGAGGGATGGTTGACAGGCAGGTGTACTACAGGATTGAAAGATGGATATACGTTTAGATGTGTAAACAATTAGTAGGCCAGGTGAACCGAAGGGTAGGTGGATGAATAGGTAAAGTAAGGGACAAACACACAAATAATATGACGTGTGAATGTGTAAATAAAAAGGTCGACGAATAAAGAATGGAGTTTAAACAAAGAGACTGATAGAGACAAGGAAATGTTGCTGATTTGTTGGATTTGGGATGGATCAAAGATTAATAGGTAAGTGGATTAATTCTCAGACAGGTAGATAAATGGATGAATTGAAGGATTGACGATATGAAGACGAAAAGAAGCCAAGAATTTCTAGAATGCCGAGAACCTTTACAGAAAATTTCCATAAAAAGGAGGTCAAAATAAATTTAAAGACGGAAAAAAGCCTCAGAGGATGCTTATAGTTTTCGTAAAGAACCTTCCATCGGTTCCCTTGCTGGAGCATCCCAGAAACTTTTCACGGGTGGAGCTCGTTATCACTTGCAAGACCAGGATCACGACTCTATTCGCCAAACACTGCGCTCCGGTTGCACTTGGAAATACCTATGTTCTAAAGTCATCCGAATAATAAATCGACAATGCGCACTATCATACCTGACAAGGAGTTTTCGACAGTTAAGAAATTCAGAGTATGATTTAAAGCAACATTAAGATCAATTCTGAAACGGTAGATAAGGCCATAGAAGACTTCTAAGTGGAAATTTAAAGAAACCTCTTATAACTGGAACAAGAAAAGTCAACATTTCCAGCTAACGCAAGGGAGGAATAAGAATGTCGAAAACAGGATGGGGTGAGTCGTATAAGCCAGCGAAATCTCCCCGAAAACCCATAATGGAAGTGGAGGAGAAAAATGTTTTGTTTTGGCTGACCTCCTTGTAAGATAAATTAGAAATGTTTACTCATTCAGCCATGGTGACAACTTTGTGAGCCGTTTCGCTGCCGAATTCCTAGAATTTGAGGCATTTTGACAGAAATTCGCCAGCTGAAATAGCATTAGTTACTAGAGATTGGTTGCGTCTCATTGGTTAGTTTAAGCTGTTGAAAGTATGTTACTTGCATTTACATGTGTTTACGCAAACAATTATTTAGTATAAGTTCTGTTTTTATTTGCTCACTAAAGAAAGTAGATTCACCGATTAAGTATGCCATTACATTCTTAACAACGAGAAAGTAAGCGTCTCTCGAATTTTAGGCAAGTTTGGACAAGTCAATTTTAATGTTTGTACGAAACTGAAAAAAGCACTTGTGTGGTCGCTGCGGTACTAAAAAGGCATAGAAGAGAGATGCGGCAACCAGCTTCACTTTATCGTGCATGTAGTCAAAATAAACTAAGCGACCGCAGAGGGTCATCAAATATGGTTAAAGGTTTTATAAGTGTTGATTCATTTCTCTAGGGGATTTGGTCATAAAGTTAAGCCTCGATGAATTACTTTATAGTCCATCCATTCTACTAGGGGATTTGGGCAATGTGGAGGACACTGGTTCAGCTGAAAATGCGACATATAACCGCCAAGTCCTCACTACCAGAATTCGTTAAATATTAAGGATTCAACCATTTGAGCGCCAAAAAACAACAAATTGGTACCCTCTTAGAAGAAATGGTAGTAACGAATGGAAAATTTCTCACGAATCTAATGCATTGAGGTAGCAGAGATTATGTCCTTCATCCTAACAGGAATCAAACTGTCTGCGAATTCCATATACTAAACGTTCCGGGCTAGAAGCCAAGGTGCAAAAAGTATTTTGGCACCGCCGAGTGTCCATTATCTTTTACATTATTTTATTTTTATGTGATCATGTGATTTCCTGATGCTAAATTCAAGGAAAGGCGATAATTAACACCCGCAGGAACATCAGTGTATGAAAGATGATGATTCGGATTAGAACGTGGCAGCATCCTCCTCCGTCTCGATCGCCCTCTCACTTATCTCAGAATGCGGCATTAGGTCCTGCATCCTCTTTTGATAATACCACCGTCTTGTCACTAATCCGCTAAGCCTGGCCCTTTTCCAGTGGAAAGCTCTTTTTTCCACCTTCTTTATTGCGTGAAATTCATGCCAGAAAAGCCGCAATGAACAATTGCACCAGCAAACCGTCAAACACACTCCACATTGCACGCGCGCAAAGCATGCACATTCTCCTGCCCATGAAGTAAGATGATAAGATGGTCAGCAAACAATCTGAAGTGCATGAAGCGTTTCCATAAAGCGCCTAAAATAAGCGCAGAGGAACAAAGTGATAGTCACTAGGACTTATCTGTTCATCTGTTAATGCGTGTGGCATATGGAATGCGGCATATGAGATCCATCTGTTCAGCCTCAATTACGACTTCTCTTCCTACTCAAAGTAGATACTGATGGCCTATTTCACTACTCATATGGCAGAATGTTTCGTATATGTGACACTTCTTCATCAGTTACGGCACGAAGTTACGCATTGCTATCGAGGATAGAGGGTGGCTTCCGAGTCTGTTTCGTCACCAACTGCAGGTGAAAGCGCTTACATCGGCATGTTTTGCTGCACCACATCCCAACTCTCCTACATATTTGATGACAGTTAGGAAGTGAGATTTGCATATTTGCGCGTGATACGACAAAGTTGGAAGCATATCCGTTATAATCAACGAAAATTTTTGATATAAGGATTTGGATTATGCCAACAGACTGCCATTTTTTTATAATGCATCCCCATAAGTGATCAATCGCAAACGCTTTACAAGTTTTTACAAGTCGCCAACCACACGAATTATTACTCACCTGATGTGAGAGTGGCGGATTTAAGCGATAGCTTAAAACGAAACACCCGAACCTCAACAGTGGCAATGTTTTCCTGTCCTGACGACCAATTCTAAACCAACGCAAACAAGATATGGAATTCCATTTCTTTGGCAGCTACCTTTTGAGAAGCAGAAGGAAAAGGAGAGGTCCTGAATCGCCAAAGGAGCAATTCTTCAGTTGATGGATTTGAAGATGGGTAAGTAATTCGATGATAATATGGGGGTACTTATAGTTAGCATGTGAGAAGTAGAATAACTGAAGGGCGAATCAGAAACTCGAAATTCGGATGCTCTTTCAGAGGCAGAGGGAAGACTTGGGGGTGAAATAATAGAGGACTGCTACCAGCTAACTCTTAAGCCACCTTCTTTATTGGGGAACAGCAGAGAGGAACGCGCCTAAAATTACACATTAGGATTTGAGGTGGCTCACAAAATCGTTAGCGCCTTTGAGCAGAAAAGCTGACTGAATAATCCCGATTATAAAAACAGAAAAGTCTACTAAAATGTATAGGCAAATGGAGCGACAAAATGTGGTTTTAGCTGGTACTTGAGATTTGAGAGCGTGAGAAACGTGGGTAAGAGGGGGCAATAAAAACTGAGCCGACTGCGATTGAGTAAGAGCAACTATCCAGAAGTAGTATGGCAATTTTGGAGTCAAACAAGGCAGTCTATATTTTCTGAGAATAAAAAAATATGCCCTTTTAATAAAATCTAAAAAGGTGGAAGAAACATGAAATAGCAAGGAATTAATTGGTGCCTAAAAAACGAATACACCAGGCCGAAAAAAATCCCCACAAAAAATATTTTTAGTGAGTGAGAAGATCATTTATAATTGGGGGAATGGAACCTTATTTCCGGGTAACGTGCGATCAAAATAAGGCCAAAGTATGCGCTGTGGTAAAGCTTTAAATTTCCAAGCCTTTTATTTCTACGAATAGGCGTCTCTTATCCCAGGACCTTCTGAATAAAAGAAAAAAGGGATTAAAAATTCAGAACAAAAAAGAGCAAGTAATGAGGTAGTGAAAACTTCCAAGAGTGTGGATTCTGAGTTTAATAAGTACTTTAGAAGGAATTTGGCGACGATGAAGCACGATTTGAAAACCACCGATGCTTCTGGCCACAAAACCTCCCAAATAACGTTTTAAAGAAGGGTGCGGGAGAAAAGTGGAAGTGGTGAAGCATAAAAGGAAAAGTAGAAGAGCTCTTCAGAAAACACCTAACGGGGGCTGAGAGCCTTAAAGGACCACTGACAACTAGCATTCGATGGGCAGAAGGAACAAAAAATAGCAGGATGCGATACAAGCTATGCCCTGATTTCCGAAAAATACGAAACCTGTCCATAATATCTGATAATTTCAAAGATTGATAAATTAAGCGCAGAACAGCAAAGCGACACTTCCAAAAAACGTCGAGGAAAAAGGAAAATGGAAAAAGAAAACCGAGAGGTGAAAATAGCACAGACATTGGCTTAAACTGCTGCTTAATACTAACCATTCCAGGTGGTGGGAGAAGCCAAAAGATGATTGCAAGGCAGACGCCCAGACCAGCACCAGCCAGTACCTCCAGTGGACCTGAGATGGCAACGATTGCGACATCCCCTTGAGCAAAAGCGATGGCCTGCGATATGCCAAAGCCGGTTATTGCAAGAACGTCGTCCAGACTAGAGGCCGCCATGATGAGGGTGGGGATTCCCTCAGCCACTCCCCATCCTGCGACCTCCAAGCGAAGCATGTTTGGCACCACTACAGCTGGTGAAACAGCGGCTAAAACGAAGCTGTTAGGTGGGAAAAAAATGAAATGCGTCTTTTTTGCCAGAGAGTGAAATAACAGCTTTATTGAAGTCGCTTTCCAGGTTCATGCTTTGTTGATTGTTTTTTGGAATACGTAACTAGTTTATTTCAATTAAGATAAACACTTCGGTGGCACAAGATCAAAGGAAATGATATTATGTGATTTTTTAGGGACTAGAAGCCTTTATGGGACTGATGTTTACACTGAATTACGAGATTTCGCTGTCTACCATGTTCGAAAAAAGTTTAGGATGGAATTTTCTTGTTTGTCTAAAACTCTGTGGCAAATATGCAGATTTAGATGTGTGCTGAAACGAAATGAAACATCTCATAATTGAGCTCTTCTTTCCTTTTATGTTCAATACCTTCGGCTTTAGTGCCAGCGAACTCTCCCTTTTCGCACCTAGTCTATTGTATTAAAAAATGACTCAAAACTCGCGCTCCAGTCTAGTTTTATGATTGGCCAGTACCCCGTCAGGATGGATTTCAAATAATGACAACAATCACTTGAAGTCCAGCATCAATCAAAGTACCTTAAAGTCGTCAAAATTCAACCACTCAGTGATTCCTACGGCCTCTATTATCAGCCAGTGGTCAGGTACGCACGCCTTCAGGTTACTCATACGAGCCGACAATGCATTTACAATAGTGCTTTTAATTATTCCGCCCAAAAACTTAATATGACCTAAGTTAACAGACATAACCACCCCTTTATAATAATTATTCCATCGGCATTTATTCGGTAATTCATCTTTTGTCTCTTCATTTTCCCCATACTTAGTGTAAAGAAGTATCATGAACTAAACAAAGGCATTCCACAGTACGGCTGAATACACGAACTGGCTGCCAAATGTGATTCTTTGAATGCGCGGAAATATTCTCCATTGTGCTCTATCAGCTTCCCAACAGTCCTCCAGCACCTTTATGACAAAACTAAATCGAGATCATGCATCGAAATTTCTTTGAATATAAGTCCGATTCTGCAGCAACACAACAAACTCACCCCATCATAGCCGCCCACGGCCATGGCCAATTCATGAGGAACTTTGACACGAGGGTGCATATCAGCGCCTCGGTGAGACAGGGTATACACGTCAATCTGATCATACTGGTCCAGATGCGTTTCAGAGTGGCGGGTTCCAGGCCTAGCCCGGCTCGAGTAAGGATTGTGGCCAGGGCAATCTGACGCAGAGCGCTAGAGAGCGCCTTATTCACCCTCAACATGGCAGCCAGAATGATCAGCGGATCTGTCAACTGTTGGGTGGTGTTTGCAATATTGTTGGAAAAAGTGGAGGTAGTAAAGGAGATGAGAGGGCTGTAAAAGACAGTTGCGGCATTGGTGGTGGTGTTGCCTGTGGTCTCGGTTGTTGGCGGTCCACCCATAAAGATTTCATGGGGAGTGATGAAGACACTGATGCAGCGGAGAATAAGGCCACTCATTAGCATACCTGTGTAAAAGTGTAAAAGTGAATAAGAATAAAAATCCTTTGCGATTCATTGATGGCTTTCATTAAATGCAAGACTCTTCGAGATTAGGCATTCAAAAAGCCGCAAAACTTGGATGGTTGTTGGAGTAATACTGGATTGGGCCCGATTTCATGACAAACTTTGAAACTCGCGTTACGGTGAAGAACTAGTCTGCGCAAGACCAAATAAAGTGGGTACAGAGCACGTAACTTATTGGGATTTCAAGAATATCCGAAAAGGGTGTGTCTATGAAATTTCAAAATAGAAGAATCACTAGACATTGGATATTCCCGCGGTATCCTTTTAGATTTCAAGTCCAAGTAGACTCGCAAAGTAATACCATGATTTGTGAGCCGAAGTTAGTGTGATGCAAAGTGGAAAGTAGCTCAGGTTGACAGTGAATCAAATTTAAAGATAACTGGTGAGGTAAGACAGCTATCATCAAGTTTTACAGGTAAACGAAATCGAAACTTTGGTAACAATGCCATTTGCTGTTTCGTAGTTCATTAAAAGGTTCAAATTATAATTGTCTCATTCAAGCAGTGCCAGTATCATTTCTAGCATGAGATGAGGTAGCGTAGGTCCAACAAATCTTCTACTTTGCATAGCTGTCGTTGAATTCAGAAATACTCTCACATTGTGACGGTACACAAACTTATAATCCTCGCTGTTGTCCCACGACTAATCGCGATTCATTCGAACACAAGTTTGGTAGCCAACGCAGAAGGGTGATCGCAGGGAGCATAGAGCATGCAGTTCACGACAAAACGGAAGGTCCAAGGCGTCACGATAGACGAGCGCTTTTTAAAGAGGTTAAACGGAGAGCTTAAGCATCCAAACACCATTTCCGTAAGTAATTTGCCATTCTCAGAGACAGCTCCTTATCAGTAAAATTTGCTACTACAGTGGGACTTAGAATGATCTTGCGATGGTCATTCAAGTGATTAACAGTCGATCAGCATTTGAATACTGGCAGAAAGGTAACAGACAATGCATACATCAAAGGAAGTCCTGAAAAAGGATTCTAAAGTTCATTACTTATTTCTATCAAATCATACCCCATATCAAGCCCTTTTAAGTAAGCTTTGTATTCCAAACAAGAGAAGGATAAAATTACAACCAAAAGGAACACCAGAGAGGCATTCAAGCAATGTGTAAAGGAAATTTAAAATTAAACGAATTAGGATAGGAAGGATTTAGCATAGAATTCGTAAACAACTACAGTTAGAGCTTCATTTATGCACTGATGAAAAATAGGAAAAAAAGGTCTTGGAGCAACTATTTTCATTCGTTTGCATCCACTATCCCTTACTTTGCATTCGGATGAGGAATGTATTTTCAAATATGATACAGTAAGTGTAAGCCATACGATCGCAAATTTAAGCCCTACCAACTTGACAAAATCCGCTCCATTACAATGCTACGAAAGACGTCAATTACTTGAATATCCTTATTCACAGGGCACTTGTTCTTACTTTTTGGTCATACTATGGCCACAATCCATAAGCGAAACAATTCGCTTTCACTTTTAGCCTGCTAAAAGGTTTTAATAAAGAACAATAGTTTTGATAAGATGCAAATCTATTTCCGTTTCAATACTTCACAAGAGGTGTGATGATTGAAAAAGGCAGGGTGATAAGAGACAGAATTAGTATAGAATAGGCAAATAATTGGAATGAATTATAGCAGAAAGTTTTCCGAATAGTGTTTATGGCTTTGACATTAACACGATAACATTTATCATTCCTGCCCAAAGAGGGATACAAACTAGCCGTAGAGTCTACATTTGCAAAATAATTTGCTGCCACAAGTCAAAGAAATCTGAAACCAGACACTCCTGATTCTGTCTCAGTTCCGCTTCCAACAAGTCTATTTTCCCCTGCATATGGTCTCCACGCAATCGCTGAACGCCAGTTCTAAGAAAAGATTATAACCATCATGCGCGGAGATACCATCGGAAGTGTACAAAGGGGCAGAAGTGTGACAATAATTTCCGCTTTCCTTCCTCCCACGCTATCGAGAGGGTAGCATTCTCACGGGATGTGCAGTAAGAGATCATGCATTTTGAACTCTCGTTACTGTTTCTTTAGTTCAGACCTCTTGCACACCTTTAAGCTATTTCGAGCAAATGGACGCTAGCACAGTAAGGAGCACTACACCAATAGACTGACACACGTCACCCATTCCTCACAAGGGGTAAAATGCATTCTGCGAACAAATAGTAGAGCTACTTTGTGTCAAAAATTAAACAAGCGATTTCCGGTCACATAAATGGTGCGGAAAACCACCAGTGGTACATTGTTATTTAAGGATTATAATTAAGTTTATAAAACCTTCTGTCACACACTAACCTACACAACCTACGAGAAATTTTTCTGAATGTGTGTGTGTACGAATAATGCTCATTGCCGATTTCCGGTCCTCCCATTATCAGACATCCCACCAAATCTTCTCAAGTTAGAAACTAGAAATTTCCATGTTAATGTAGGAGAAAAATTAGCCCTTCTCAGAGTAGAAGGATATTAAGGAAGTGCATATTAATAATAATTAACTAATAATTATGTCTCATTTCGAGTAACTAGACGATTGGCTAGTTAGTTCAATCAGAGGGGAGACAACTGGCCTATATGGAACCAAATTAAAGTTCTTTTTTTTTAATTTTTCGCAAACAAAGTTTGATTCCAAATTAGATGATGTAGGAAAAACTAAAAGGAGCGCTTAATGAGGACGCCGAAATGGCGATAGATGCGGGAAACACGGTTCTGCTGGGACCATAGCATCCTCTGTCACTTCCCAAAAAACCTTCTTGAGCGCCAACCTTTTAATGCTAGTAGAAATGATTGCATCACACCCGTTTGCAAAAGAATCTCAGTTTCAAAGTTTTATTATTGCCATTCAATCCGCATTTCAAAGCTGTAAAAATCCGGCTAAATTCCGAACCCGATTTTATTTCCTTTTGAAAACATGGAATAAATTTTTGCTAAACAAGTGCATGCGGTTTTCTGTTATTCTACTTCAGGATAAGCGACCTAAACGCGTATGTTTATAGATAAAAAGCACTAAAAAATCAGGAGCGACTCTAGGGACAAAGTATTCATTCAGTTGAATAGTGAGTGCTTATTCAAACATTCTCGTAGTTTTAAATCCAAAATAAGTCTTTTTTTGGAGTTGGCAAGCAAAAGCTCCTCTTAAACCAACCTTATTCTAGGAATTTAAAAAATAGGGTAAAATTTTATTGACTGACCAAATAAAAAGGTCGACAAAATGTTCGGAAAATGACAAAGAGTTCAAATGGTTGGATATTCAAAGATACTTGCTATTAATCACGAGGAAAGTGCATTTGCACTGCAAAAAATGTTAGGATCTGATACATGTGGTAAAAAATCAGTACTTCTATCACTATTTTCTCCTTTGTAAGTTCAAAATCCTTTGCATTAAAGGCGGAAAAATCACGTAACATCCATATGTCCACTTAATACAAATCCTTCGAAGGAGCAGAGGAAACTGGGAAGAAGTATCCAGATAGTCACTTGGAGGCAATCGTAACCACTCCGGCCCAAAATTTGTGAAGGAGTTCGGTATAAGGAGAACTAGATTAGGGCGATTTTTGAGCAATTTTAAAAGATAAAAAACATAGTCTTATTCTTCTTGCACCTCAGGTACGTGCCCTGTTCACTTGAGGGACAATAGAATAAACTAGATTACTTCGCTGAAGCAATTAAGCTATTTTGGAAGAAAATTCATTTAGGTGCCCAGCTACCGGCAATGAATGCCACAGTGCGAGAACAGTTTGGATATCGAAAGGCAAGAGAAAGAAAAAAGCATGCAACTAGGCAGTGTAGGTGATGGGATGAGCGAAAAGGGATAAAGCTAAAAAGATTACCAGTGCATCAACAACTAATGCCCCGATGCATTCGTTTCTGCGACTCTTCCTGAGTTGCGTTTAAATTTACTGAAAGTGCCCGTCGATGCACAATGGCAATTCGAAAGAAGCATTTTCACAACTTTACCTCAGTTCCCATGAGTTCCTCTCCCCACTTCATGCTCATATAACTTCAGGTCATTTGTAGGTTCAAAATAAACTATTTCCCCGCAGAGGTGGCTCGAAAACCCTCATGAATGTTAGTTGGGGGCGGACCCGAACCAAATGGTCAAACCTTTGGCAAATGGGAATTGTAGCAAACTATTGCCAACCCTTACTTGATAAAAGCAACATTTTCCTTATTTCCTGAGAGAAAACAATCGTAATGAGAATTCTAACAGAATAGCGCATTACATTTAAAAAGAACTTTTAAATGCAAATTTAATGTGGTCATCCTTGGAGAATAAGTAACAAATCTTGGGTCTTAATATGCTCCTTGAATGTACAATTAAAATTTACAAAGCATTGGGATATTTGCCTTCCCAAAATTAGAAACAACTAACAACCAAAACGATTCATGCATTTAAAGCGCCCCTTTTTATTAAAGTGCTACCATTTAATGTTTTGTTAACCCCTAATACCTGGACTAATAATTTTCTCAATGAGTTTTACAATTAAGGTAGAAATTAAAGTAAAACACTGAGAATTTCATGTTAAGAGACCAAATTAAACACTGATTGTCGCGCATCGAATTGAACCTCAACCTTTGACTGACTGCAATACATGGGGACAGGAAGAAGGCCTTCTGAATGCAGTCAAGGGAAGCAATTAATTTTGACACCTCTCAATGAGACGGCTTACGAACTTGTAGTGGCAGGCTGTAACTCGCCTTCATCAACACTGCGAGGCCTGTACTTACTGTTTTTTCCAAGAAAAGTACTTTTATTCGTTAATTTTTAAATCCGAGCAGGCCGTTCGTCCCAGTGTTTCAAAAGTAGTGAGAAAGTCATAAAACTTCATGAAAGACTTCGAAATGACTCGAGCTTATAAACAATCGCGTTTCCTTCATTATGTGCAATTGGAGTTAACACCAAAATGGGAGGAACAGCTCCTAAAAGTTATGAGACATTAAAAAACTCGATTCGAAGCTACTTTTCAATTACAAGGTTATACATGTTTTGTTGGCGAATTCCATGGCATTTACCTCTATGAAAATAAATATTCCACCTTTGCAACTCATCAAAACAGATTTTGAACAAAAGGAGTATTCATAGCTTGTGCTTTACACGCATTTTTTTGCTTTCTGGCCATCTGACCATGCTTTCAGGCCCACAGCCCTTCCATTCACTGTTAACAAATCTTTAGTCGTACCGAGGGAAAATAAGGAAAACACAACAATTTGTGCGATGAAACTGTGTGTTCAATGCTCCTAGGCTGAAGTTTGATGGTAGTAGAGGTATTTTTACCCAAGTGATAAATAGTTGCATCAATTTTGTAAATTTAGAGAGCGAGAGAAAAGTAACTTGAGAATTTCTACCAAAATTACTTCCGACAGTTCAAGCTCCTGCTTTAATTAATTACCTACCAAGGCTAATTTTGAATAAGAAATTAGGTTCTTTCTTCTTCAGGGAGCTCTCAATTATTTTCACGATGAAAACAAACTATTTTAAGGAAAAGGGGTTAAATGTGTCCATTTTAAAGTAAATTCAACCAACGTGGAGAATATAGAGCAGCAAACAATGGAAATTGAATTTTCTCTGCTAATCAGACCTAAGACCGCATCACTAATCACCCACACGATTACGCTTTCGAATTTCCGCTGTAGTTTCGAAGCAAATCTCAAAAATCATCCCCAAACGGTGTTTTTCCACTTATTACTTGATGATTCAATTTTAGCCCCATTAAAATATGTGGGAATTGCAAACAGAAGAGAGGCCTTTTGCGCTTTATAGGTAGTTATGGCATTTGTCTTTTTATAAAAAGGGGTCTACCGGTTCGCCTCCTTTGACGTCTCCGTGAGCCCATAAAATTGTGACCCTTAAAGTGCACACAGATAAGCTTGAAGTTGCATTTGCTTTGCCGCATGTGCGAAGGGTTAATTTCTTTGCGCCACTCGTATGTGGTGACGGGCGACAGACCACCCTGTCGGAATTGGAGGGTTTGTACTAGCTAATTTTATGATAGTAAAACAATTTAGTACATATATTTAGCTAAGTGCAGATTTAGGCCTAAGTGCGTGCCTTATCGCGTCTTGAGAATCACATTTACTACCAACAACTTACATTGTCAGGGATTTGCTTTCTTCCTTATTGAAAAACTTCTGAGTATCTAATCGTGTGTTTCACGAAAACTGCAACACATTAGTCTTGCGGGAATTTTAACTTATCAATTTGAAAATGAATGCTTTAGTTGGCAAGTTTGCCATCGGATTAACTTGGAAAATGCTCAAAAGCAGCCCAATTATACTCGTCGTTTATCCAATGAAGCGGATCGTTTTAAATGCTTTGTGATTAAAAAAAACAGCAAGGCGTTTTTAACAATTCACAATTTGCTACATCATTGACATTTTAAAAAGCGAAATTCGCCAAGTTGAGACTTTAGAGACTTTAAAATATTCACGCTAGCTCAAAGCTCTATCTATCAAAGTGTACAAAGAATGGTGAAAACTAGTGCGCCTTGCCGGTAATGACTTTAAATGGAGCAGTACAACCTATATTTACTTTCAAAGCATTTCCAAACACATAAATTGTGAACTCTGGCCTTAAACGAATTCATGTACAAGCTGGATGGCGGGCGGACGGTCAGGCGTGAGGTGATTTAGCTCGGCATACATCTGGGGACAGACAACATTCTACTGTGAACAAAATTTCGAAATTGTATTTCGTTTGCCTGAATAAAGGTAGTCTTTGGCCCATAAGTAGCATTAGCTTTGGACTTTCGCTAGGTAACTGTCCGCAAAAGACCCGATTTTAAAAAAAATTTAAAAAAAAAGGAGTAAGGTGGTTAAAAAATCCCTTTTAAGCAGTGTGTAGAAGGAGTTTTCTCGGAATGAAATTCCTTTACGATAGCAGTTTCGATTGCGTTTGCCTAAACCAAATTTTTTCACCTTTTGCTTTCGCAGGAATAACCTCTTTAAAAACCGGTCGTGAATGAACTTACAAGTTTCTATCACCGCAGTAACTACGCTATTTTTCAAGCCTTGAAGCTTACAAATAAAAGCAAACTTCTTCTTTAGGAAAGAAAGGGCTATTGCTTTGGCCTCTTCTAAAATTGAGGAAGGAACCCAAGGTTCCAAGAAACATCTCCGCGTTTCAAATTAAAACAAAAGAACTTTATACAAACCAGCTTTAAATGGCAAAATGTCCTTTAAAATTGTGAATGAATGCTATCATAAGGTTTCAACTATTCTTTGACATTTCTTGAAAAGACCTATTATACAGAGAAAAACGCCTAGTTTGGGATATTAATTTCCCCAAATGATTAAAACGAAAGCAGCACTAACTTGATGTGAACACATCGAACCGAGCGGTCCATTGTAAGGTTAGTCAAACAAAGAAAGCACTTCGCGCCATCAATGTTTGCCTTTCCTAGATAAAAAAGAACTTGAGCAAAAGACTTTTACTGCCCCACTTTCTTTGCACCAACCTAAATAAGAAAAATACTTGGAGTAAATTACCATTGAGACGATTTACCCACAACAAAACAGGGGTATACGAAGAACAAAAGGCCTACACATCCAACTTCCTGTTGGAACAGCCATGATTGGCTTAGCATTTGTGCACTTTATTATCTCAATTAGGGCAAGTGTTTTGGGATGAGCGTGCAAATCTTGCTTTAATTTATGGCTAGCCCATCTCTCAAGCCGCCGCAAATGCTGCAATTCGAGGATTAGCCGCATAGAAACACAATTGAGGCCACCTCCTCCACTCGGTTTCACCCACTAGTCCAACCTACTAATACTTTGGAACAATGAGAATATATTTCCTGCAGCAAGAATCGTACCTTTGTTATCTATGTACAAGCAGTTTTTCTTGCTCCTACTAGCTTAACATCAGCATTAGTGAGCAGCGATAACCACCGATTTGGTAGAACTTCGAGTTCCGAAAAACATAAGTGACATTTGTTTAGTCTTCATCCAAACGCCTCAATAGGAAAATGTTGATAAATACAGATACAAAGGTAAAGCGGGCGTATTTTAATGCTTTTCAAATTAATAATTATGCCATCTCCCAGATTATGACGGGCCGGCCAATGCAAGCTTGACAAAATGTTTAGGATGCATTTTTACCTTTCGAAAACCTATTTTAGGGAATTTTTCAAAAATAGAACTTTTGACGGGTTCGATAAATACCAAATTCCTTGTCAGATGCCTATGTGCCGCATTCATCGACGCGAGGAATGAAGAGCTGTTTGCACGCCTCCACTATTACAACATGGTGGAGGGTTAATTGTGGGAAAAAAACACATTATTCCCAAAATTACGGAAAACTATTTGGGTGGACTGAAAACCACGCGTATGCATACATGATTTTCAGGCTGCTGGAAGCAGTTGGTGGCGTTGGCGTCGCCACATAAATCACCTCGTAGCAGTTTAGTGTCCTTCAGGTTAAAAATGGTATTTACGACAAAATATGGGTGAACACACGAAAAGTCGCCTTGTATTTTATGCTATCCAAGAAGTTCCTCCTAAATGGAGGAGAGCTGAAGGTTTATTCGTTTCACTAAGTAACTGTACATATAGATACACATCATTCTTAGCAAAATCTGTCACTTCAAGGATCTTTTCGCAAATTTAATTGAAGGTCCATTTCGATGACAACCCAAACCACTTTTTATAAGTCACCGAGATTGTAATATTCAATTTATCCTCATTATAAGTAAGTCATTTAGCTTTATTTAAGGTAGACAGCAGAAATCAAGTTTACTAGGCAAATTTTAAGACACCCATTCATTTTTAAAGAATTTTCCCTTTCTTATGCTGTTACAGGTATACTTCTGATTCAATCGTACTCCAGGAGTAAGTAAATTGAAATTTTTTGAACTATCATTTTTGCTTACATTGCAAGTACTACTTTATATATTTCACCGATGCTTGAGTGACAAATGAAGAGGAATACAACTAAAATCACCCCTTTAATACGAAAAATGCATGGAGCTGCAATTTACCCGACACGTGTTTGTCATGCTACAGATTCCAATTAGGCCAATCATTCACAACTTTGCTTTTCTAAAGTCTTCACAACCATTAATAATCTGCTTACATAAAGTTTCGTGAGAGTTCGTTACTTAATCCCTTGGTGTTATGATCTCAGGTTGGTGGGAGCCTGCAGCGCTTTACGCCTGTTATGCTAATGCAATCACTTTACAACTTTTTGGATATCTATGGAAGAGAAATCTAATCCCATGCTGAGCAATTAAGCCAATGCAGATGAATGTGTGCTTTTTGACAGATTCCATTTCTTTCTATCTCTGGTGCAGTTTGCGCATAGGGTTAGTAGCCATTTTCACACGTAGAAGTGAAAATCCTTGCAACAAATTGAATGACTACCCGATTTACCAGGCATAAGGCGTCACTTAATGCGCGGAAACGCGTTTGCTTTTAGCAGGACAATAATATTTTGAATTCATCACACATTTTAAATTAACACTAGTTATAGGGTTAAAAAGTCCTGTCCTTTTTCTTTTGCACAATGCCTAACCTTAGATGTGGGCTGATTTATCTCTCACCATTGGGCATTCATTACCACGGCAAAAGGACTTGTTTACCATAAAGAACTGTCGCGACGGACAATCGCTACTGCACTGGGAGGAAACAAGCCTCAATGACTATAGAATTGTAGGACGAAATCGCCTCGTTCTTCGGAGTAAATAAGTAAATAATCCAGATATGGACATTTCAACGATAATAGCACATCCATGCAAGGATAGGCAAAATGACTAGTTGTACGTAAATCCAATGAAAGACAAAATATGTGCTAAAGATTGCTTCAAAAAATCTTGCTGGATTTAGGAAGAACCATGACTGCGGATGTTCAAGGAGGCCTACAAAGGGTAAGCATATTGCAAACACGAAGTTAAAAGCGCTATTTGCGTTAGAAATATAAAAACCTCGAAACAATGCGCGAGGATGGTGACCAAAATGTTCCTTCTTATTGCTCTGCAAGTTAATAAATGCAGCCCCTAGGCTATCCTCTTTCTTGCTGTTAGGAACAAAAAAATATAGTATTAATGTTAACATACATTGAAGAAGAAATTAATTAATTGGGAAGTGGCGAAAATTAAACGCAAGTACCCTCTTATGCCTTCTCACTCTTTTCTCGTGAGGTGCAACCTCACGTCTCAGTAAATCTCTGCTCCCCCCACATTAGCAGTCTCGATGATACGGCCACACCCAACTCCCAAATCAGGGGCACTGTTGCTGTCACGAATAAAAACGACCTAAAATGCATATGGTTGTTATTTTTGAAGCCATCCCGGAGTAAACAACAAGGCAACTCAACTATTCCTAAGCCGCAGTCTGCCTCTTAGTAATCCTCAAGCGCACTTCAAAGGATTATCTATGTTTCTCGTAGCAGTAATTCCGCGAGCAAAATAATGTATCGAATAACTGTACAAACTTAGCAAATCCATCCCTCGGCACTTTTATCAATGACATATTTTAAAGGGTACGCCGACAGATCAAATCACAAGTGTCATCTCGTCAGCTGTAGCTCTTGCTTTCTACTGAGATGGGAAATCAGAATTTGACTAAACGCTCAAAGCTCCCCATTTGCTGCAGTTGTACGAATTTCTAGTCACTAATAAAGCAAGCACATTAAGAAAAGAATTCGCCACTTTACTGGTCTTAACTGACGCTTTTGATGCGTACAGACTTGAGAAGGATTTGAAGTACCAATGTTCGAGGTTTTCTTTTATACAATGAGTCGCTCCATTCGATGCGGAATTTTCCTCCTTCATTCACTGACATTAGCTCATATTATCTGCTTTTCACCAAGGCCACAGAGCGTCACTTATTCAAGGTCTGCTAAGGTGCTTCTGGGTGCGCCACCGATGACGAGGTCTCTAGGATTAAGGTGGAGGATAATAAGGTTCATTGATGCAGATGAGCGACCAGTCTCTCAGTCCTATTACCTTCTGCAGAGCCTTCAGAGGTGAAAGTTAGCTGCAAACTAGCTCACTTTCTGAACAAAAATTGTAAAAATTGTGCAGTTTCAGTGTGTTAACCGAGAAATTCAGACTAACAAGGAAGTGATTACTTTGGAGCACTTTGGAGTGCACTTAATTTACAATCTCCATGACTCCTTCTAGCGTCCGAATGTCCACAGCCCTCCAAACCATCTGCACTTCATTAAAACTGCGCATATAAACTGGCGTTTCTCATTATGGTAGCAGCTATAAATTAAATCTTTGCGACTTAAAATACACATTTTTGGATCAAAAATGTTCCTGTTACAAAAACCACACCGATTTTGGCGCAAAATTAGGTTATTCTGATTTCTTAGGCGCTATTCAAATTACTTAATAAGGTGAATGAGGTCCAAATTCTCAACCAGCACCTACTTCATTTATCTCAGCAAAGAAAACATTTCAGTCCAAATATAGTAACAAGCAATAGCAAATGTTTAATTAGCACAACTTCGACCAAATTTGAAGGAATCCATTATGCTAAAAGCATGAATTAAAAGTAATTGCATTTCCCAATTTTTTACTTTAATTTCTGTTTAGGGCCGGTTCAAAACATAATTTGTTTGAGCGCAAGAGTAAATTTTGTGCAAATAATTTGCAACCCTTTAGAAATAGCTCTTTGTCAGTTAAGCAAAAACAAATTAAAAATTTCTGTCCTAATGTGATTCCATAAGTTGGACTTAAAAAACCAACAATGTCCTTTGAATCCATGCACGAGCTACGAGTGAGTGCTAGCAGGTGAAAGCACATCCATGCGTCCCTTGAACAAAGATTATGCTTCCTCTTTGACACAGAGTCTCTAATGCACTAACTTATTCACTCACATCCCATCGAAAAATCGCAATGTGACATTCGGAGTGGACCGATTTTTCCTAAAAATTGATCACTGTGCGTCTCACAACCAAGCACAGCTAGCAGACAGAAACAATGGGCGGAAATAAATGCTACTTGCTTGGAACGATTTTCACCTTAAGATGCTAACTTTTCTCCTGATGAAAAACTAAGCCGACCCTTGTACCTAAATGCATTGCAAGACTTCAGTTGCCAATAGAGTCAGTGATGCTGTTAGTTTGATTAAGAACATAAATTCTAATGGCTCCTTGTATTAAAAATGCAGCCGTCTGCTTCTAGAGCTTTGGAACAAAAGAAAACAAAAGTCGAACATTAAAAATGCCATCCTAATGAGGTTTTTAATGTCATGTGTGACTGTTCTAAGTTGACTACTCAATTGTTCAAACTGCTAAATTAACAGCAATGTTTATTCTAAGTTCATTCTCAGTCTTTTTTAACAATGCGTAAAATTAAGCAGTCACTATGAGATCCTCAAGGTCCGGTCTGCTCTTCTGTTCATCCACCATCATATTCTATTCTTCGGAAGTATCCAAGACGCCACAATCAAATGCTTTCGTACTCAATCAGTCTTCTTGTCATGATATTCTACTTCATGGTTAATTTTAACCCAGACGTGATGGTGGATACAGAATTATAACCGCAGAAAGTACCAAAAGCTATGCCCAAAACTGCCCAGGAGTCTTGCCTTAAAATGTCACCTGACTCTGCATAGATGGCACGAGGACTTCTGTACGTGAGTAGTAGAGCCTGATGTTTCCTGGGTCAATCTGGGTACTGCACTGAGGAATTAGAGGGAGGTGGGTCCAACACCTTGTACCCTTCCTTAAAAAACACTTCCACTTTTGTTGATGTTTTAAAGAGACCTTACTTGAACAGGCAAGTCAACAGTTTTGCAAAAAAACAGTCGAAGAAAAAACGGCGTCTATTGTGGTCGACTAAATTAACAGAGAATGAAAGCCTTGTGAATAGGACTGCTTTGTCATTTTAAAAAATTGCATGTTTCAACACAAGAGGGGTTTAATTTTCAGTCGCTTTATTTTTAGGGCAGCAGTACCTCTCTATCTACACGAAAGTCATTAAAGTCTTTTGCCGCCTACAATAAAACATTGGTGAATGAGAAGTCAGCCGCACTCCATCTGCTGCTTAGCTACTTACGCGCACGTCGTTGCGAATAATGTACACAACACAACATTCATTCTCCCTAACAAAAATAAAGCACCTTTCATTCCGTCTACTCAAACTGACAAAATTAGCAATTTTCACAACTTCTAAGAACTTTGAGCCAAGGAGGTAGAAAAGAAATTGGGCCTTTGAACTCCATTCCATCACGAGGTAACTCTAACCCGCCCTAATGAGTAACCAACTTTCACGAATTTAATAAAGTTCAACACACTAAAAGCCATATATGTCATCGCGCAAACAGACAGACTCTTGCGTCCGTAGATCCACTCAATTATTCATTCATCTTGCTAAAAAGCCATGCGTTACGTACTATCACCAAGCACAGTTTCAAGTTGTATGTGGCTACGTGAGTTCCCCAAAACCCTTGCAATTTTAACCTCCTCAGATAGCTTGCATTCAGCAGCATAAACCGTTCACACCAATAAAATTGTTATTTTTGCTGGATGGGTACCAAATCCAACACGCGGGGAGGAAATGCATCTGCTTCGAAATGACTGTATTAGCGAAACGTCATAGCAAGAGGCTTATTAAGTCCTCGGTTCGATTAACCTGACCTTGAATTCACTGACGGAGCAAAAGCAAAGCAAAACTACTCAAAATAATCCATCAAAGAACTTAGGAAAGGGGAACTGTGATCGTACGGTAAAGTCCCAGTACCTCATTACAATAAAGAAAGCCGGAAGTTGCCATAACATTCGCCTGGGTTTTGCTAAAAATACAAAGCGTAAAGAAGAAACTAAACCATACCACAACTAGGCGACGCATACTTGCTGCATTTGTTTCGCTAAATTGTTTAAAATCACGACGATATTTGAGTAAAAGGTACTTGAATTAACGCCAATACTTTTTTATTTTAATGATTGTTGATGTCCTTGAATGCAAGCGCAACCATGAGCAGGATTGGAAAGTACCCTCGTGCCAGGATTTAAAATTTGTACTATTTGTGTAAACAACTATGTAGACATCCCAATTCGAGAAAAAAACTGGCTGACCACTCTTGATGCGCTCGCAACAAAATTACCTCCTAAAGCGTTTAAAGCGATTCTGCATAGCTGGAATAGAAAGAGGATAATAGGTGTCAGAGAAGAGATAGTCTCCAGTTTTATCCCTTATAGTCGCAATGGCAAAAATGAGCTTATGGCATAATGCGATATAAACTCTCTCCTGATTAGAAGAGGCATCAGTCACGACTTCACAAAATTTACTTAGACATTACCAGCAAAGCTATTCGGTTTCAAAACATTTTAAGAAAGAACTGAAGTAAATCATCGGAGTCATACCAGCTGTTTGCATTCAAGATTCTTAACTAACTGGTCAGTAATAAGGTGAGATCCACATTATAACAATCAGCACTGTCCAGTAAAAATAAGGACTACGCTCTACAGTCACATGGAAATTGGCGAATTGACTAAAAATGAAATGTCCAAAGAAAATGTGACAAGGATCTGATAATTTTCATAAACCGCATATACCGGTGCCAACACCAGAAGCCTTCCTACAAAATTCAGCAAAACTGAGGAAACACTTTAGCACTGTTCACTGATCAAACTAGTGGATAAAGAATAGCTTAAGTTTGTGCACTTTCTGAGGTGCAATAAAAAAGTTGTAACTCACCCAGTAGTCCGGGTAGTCTCACAAATTCGACCAATTGTCCCATAGTAAACGCAAAGGCATAAAAGATCACGATACCCAGTGTCGTGCCTCCATAGCACACTGCCACCTCCTCAGTTTTTGCAGTCCCATTCTCCGACTTCTCGTACGCATAGCAACGCGGGGGCAGTGCTTCCTCTCCCGTGAATATCCAAAGGAGAGTGTAGATGAGAAGAAAGAAGACTATGTAGGCTGCTACACCTCCAACGTGACGGTAGATCCAACTGGACGCATGACGAAGCCAGTGAGGTGGGGTACAGCGATTGCAAGATCTCTTTTTTGACTTCATTCTATTAATGTTATTGGCCTCAACGTCATCTTGACTCCGTATTGGTATCGTTGTGTTTGTGTTTGCGCTTGCTCCTGACCGATTCTCGTTGTCTGACGTTGAGTGGGGATCAAATAAACGACCCTCAGGTAGGGTAGGAAGGTCGACGCTGAGATTCTGCATCTTCTTTAGTTGTTATTGCTGTTATTGTAGTGAGACGGAAGCGTGATGAAGATGACGTGTATCATTCAAAGGACGGTCCACCTAGGTGACGTTTTAATGGAAGGTTAAGTGAAAGAAGACCAAATCAGAATTCATTTCCCTCCTCTTATCACTAGACTAACGTCGATAGAACGAGAAGGAACGCTCTTTCAAGACAAAAGCGTTTAGTCCTCACAATTTTGTTTAGCCAAAGTCGCTATTCGCCATAATTTGTTGTTTTATACCAATGAATATTACTAAGGTTTGGTTGCTATGGTTTCAATTTTTTTTGGCTGCCTACACATTAAAACAATCCATCACGAACTAAAACTTGGAAATGGGACTTTTTTTCAGTTTCTGCCTTAGGTTAAAAGGCTCTTAACAAATTCTTTACCCGAGTCGCATATGTCTGACGCCTTGACTCCATCTGTACGTTATCAATTCGCCCTAACTGATTTGACCAAATCTTGTGTTATGGATAGAACCGCCGATTTTTAACAAAAAAGATTTGTAACCCCTTCCTTGTGCTGTGATAATTACATTATTTGGTTCTTGAGTAGCGGTTAAATGAAACCGAGAATTCAGCGACAGTCGGTATCTGAGTTGCAGTGGTTCATTCGTCTCCAAGACAGACGCTAGCAAAAAGGCGTTAGATTTTGCGTTAAGAAATAGCTTAAAATATGCTGCCCATTCAAGTTTACACCCAGCGCCTCTTGCCATCATCCCTATATCACTAACCGTGCTTATTTCAAGAACAATTAACGTGTCCAAATAACTAGGCTTACTTATACATACATACATACATACATACATACATACATACATACATACATACATACATACATACATATATATATATATATACATTAAAGTTGAATAATAAATGTGATTTTTGAAAGAAACAATCTATAAGCTGATAACAAGCTAACAGTACTTTGGAACAAAGTGGCAAGAGAAAGCAATAAACCGGAATTAAGCCAATGAGGAAGTTGCATTCCATTTCGGTGTGGATGAATGGGACATTCAAGCTATTTGCGTAAAAAATTCAATGGTGGTTCTCTAGTGATGTCTTTATCGCTCATCAGAGGAATGGACGCATGAAACATGCTGGGTTGATAAAAGGTTGAGCAGATCTACCAAGTGATTTCTTTTAAAGAATGGTTAGCTTGATTATCAACCACACACAAAATCGGTCTAACGTAGGTGCCAAAACAGAACAAAAGTTATTAAAAGACCAAAAAGGTAAAACGAAAGTGGTTGTGATGGCTAGTAGGTGCAACTTTTGTGGCATTTAAAATGGAAATCTGCATTTATTGTTGCAACGAAGCGTCCGCTTCGAAAAAATTTTAAAGCATGAGAAAGGCATAACTTTTCGGTCTCCCTTTTTGGAACTATTTATGGTTGAAATTCGTAAAAAGTTCATTCACCGCCTATGTCAGGCAACACTTAATGCCACTTAAAGCCGATTTCGTGATTAAGGTAGTAAAGCCTCGAAAGTGTCAAACGAATAATGCTTTTAGGCCGCATGGATAAATTTACGTAATGCTCGATTATCGGTCAACCAAAAAGATTCGTGCGAATTTAAGAAGATTTAGTGGAATAAACTACCATAACCTGTAAAATTCAAATGCTTATTTGTATTGTAAAGCATGAATGCTAGTTAGTGCATCGGACACCTGCCTTTTTCATTTTGTCCCCAACCTGCCACCTTAAATGACGTTTTAACGAATCCGACGGGTGAAATCCCAGCATGTCGGCTTTACGGATCCAGATGAAGTGAGGCCCAAGTCTACAGCAGTTCCGTATAAAACATCTTGTATGACATTTGAAGAAGGTGTGGCATGCACTAGCAGAGCGTACCAACCAGGAATGGTATAAACAACTTTATTCTGGTAGTGAAGTAACCAAAGGTGTATCACCTCATGCCGGTCGGTCAAAGGAAAGTTGATATTACGAGACAATGGAAGAGGTTAGGAGTAGAGAGGTCTTTTATTGCGCCTGATGATGGGCTGGAGATACTGTCCCACCCTCATCCTCCGCATACCTCCGATAGTATCTCCCTAGGTGGTGACCGTCTCCTTTTCTCTCAATCGGTATTAAACGATCACACAACCACACGCAGAGTATGATGGAATGGTTGGGTGGAAAACAAAGGTGAGATAGAATCAGAGATGTCTGGAGCTTGATCAGTTGCCAGTATAAGAATTTACAAAAGTGAAGCTCCGATGCGGTATCCTATTGTGAAGGGATTATATGCTGTAACTGCGATTAATAAAACAAATAAAGTACTGTAAGGACCTTTCAGTAGTTACCAAATTGTTATTATGAAAACGCAAGAATACACTCTCGCTAACAAAAGGAAAATCATAGTCACCAGTTTGTCGTGCAGGGATCATATAAAGTGGGTTCGCTTTAACTCTTTGTAAGAGTCAAACGTACTTAACTTTTTTTAAAGCAAGTAAAATTTCGGAACGAAAGTGCAAAATGAAAATGATTTGGGGTAAAAAAGCCACCTGAGAAGTTTCAGAGACCGGAACCACAAAGTAGCACCCGTATTCCATAAATTTTGACAAGCATTGTTGGCAAGCCTCTATTTAGGTCCAAGTGCAAAAAAACAACCAAATTTTATAAGACATTTTAATTTTTGTATTTGCGAACAAAATGCAAAGTTACGATAGTTTGAATTTGCGTAGAGCCTCTTTTAATTAGCTTCACACCATAAAATGCGACTAGATTCAGGTGACATTCAAGTATTTCACTATTCATGGTAAATTAAAGTGCCTGGCAGGGATCACTAGTTAGTAAGCGGCTCGAAGAAATGATACAGTAGAATAAAAAGGTCTTCATGATGAGGGCTGGTGTGTAAATCCTTTCCTCCACGTGGACAATATCCCTCGCCATGTTTAAAATTGAGGTTTGTCAATATTATTGTAATATTATAAAAAACCTGTTTCTCTGTGAATGGAAAGAGAGTTTAAAGACGTGGATAAAAAGCTCAACTTGCTTTAAGACAAATATACCTCATCAGATAGGGTGTGCGTATTTGATCTTCACTCCAAAATGCCAAAAATTAATAGGTTATCGGAAATAGTAGTAGTGGTGGAACGAATGATCAAACTAAAAAATGGAACATCAAGGAAGCTTGTCTCTGTGCTTATAAAGAACAGATTTAAAGGCAAACCTCAAAAATTTATGGTTTGGGGCTTTTATCCGTGGGAAACGCGTTTTCGCAACTCGGGACACTTTTTGAATGCCGATTCCACATTCCTAGGCGGTACACCGCTAAACCCCGGATCACTCTAATAGATCGCTGCATTTTTAATGTGGAGATAAAACTTTCCTTCTTCGAAATAAATCTGAATTTTACCACATTTTCAAAGACATTAAATCAAACTATTTTTACCTTTGCAGGGGGAATGCAAGGTAGATGAGAAACAACAAATTCGTATTTGCAATTGGACTAATTGTTTATGCACTGTTAATGTGACCTCGGTTAAGAGGTCAGAGTAATTCACCCTGCTTCAAGAGTGACAACAAAGGTAAAGCCGGGAACCAAGTTTGGTGTGAGGACTAAATTACTTACCCATAATTAGTAAAGCCGACATTATTTATAGCCTTCAGTATCTGCAGGTTCCGGTCGCTAAATTGGTAGCACGGCGTTACACTCCTGTGAGAGTCTCCGTTAACGGTTCACGAAAACTTCTGGATATCCATAATAGTTTCATCCAGACACATATGTCTCATTTTACCCCCAAAAAGGACATTTTGTTTGAGAATCAAATTTTTTTTGCTTATTTAATTTTATCCCAAATCAAATGGTTGAACATAAGTTAACTGATGCGCGTTAAATAGCTCTTAATATTCCAACGGCGTAGCCAATCACTTTTTAGTGAAAACCAACTAAAAAAGAGAAGTTAATTGTCCCTACAAAAAAAGTAAATTAAAGAGCCAATTTATTTTGCAGCCAAAGCTATAACATATGCTATAGCAAAAAATATGTAAAGGAAATTTGATTAATTCGACGGCGTGGTAAGTGGATGAAAAAAGGCCCCGAGATAACGCCTGAACAGCCGCTATATGCAGTCGTTCAGGTTTTGACGCAACAGCGATTCACCGGCGAGAAAACCAGCGACTCTTGTGGAAAAAGCACACTAAATGTCAAAAGTTCTCAAAACCACTCAAGCAATTAACTACAAAGTCTTTGTAGAATGGATTCAATAAACTTTTCAGAAAATTCTTAGTCAAAATCCATTAGCTTACTCTTCACTCTCATGTCTTGTGAGCGATCGCTTAGCGGGTAGTACTTTACATAAAGAAGAATGGAAGGAGGAGAGGAACTTACAAATTACTTGCGCTAAGATCAGGCAATTGGTTAGGCGTTGAAATAAGTGAAATTCGCTGCGAATTAGAGTACGAAACCTAAGGTAACACGATGCGACACCTAAAATGAGGTTGGATGGAAGCGAGAAATCCTTCAGTCTTTAAGATAAAGTTAAGCTCTCTCTTTTATTGGTTGTAATGCTATCCAGTAGATAGAATCGGTCCAGCACGAATTAAAAGAGAGTAAAAAATTTGTTTACAGACATTCTTTGACCCTAATTTCCATTTAGCTTGCTGACTAGACGTGAATGCAACGTTAACAAAAATTCTCCATGTGAGTCACGATCGCTTCTTTCAATGCGCCCTTTAAAGCATGTCACAATCACTAGCTGTTTGTCCTCATTGCGACACCGTCGTCATTACCGATTTCAAGAGTTTCTTCGCATCTATCGTCTGCCTACTACGCAATTACCACCTGCAGTTCTTTCACAAATGAAGGACGGATGGCATCTCACCATCATTTATCAATTTAAAGTGCAAAACACTGATATACCTTGTGGCAGAAATCTCCCCTGACATCTTGGCACCATAGCACATTGTTTGGAAAAGTACAATTAAATGTAAGCACTGGTGAAGCTTAAATATGGTGTAAAATGGGACTATTGGTTCCAAAATTAATCTTGCTCAATAGACGTACAAAAATGGAGAGTTCGTTGAGAAAGATTTGATGGGAAACTCTGTTCAATGGACCATAAACAACTGGCGACCATGAAATTTTACTACCTGACTTTTAAATGAGCCAGTTACGGGATGTTATCTTGCAAGAAATGGTCCAAGTATTCTCATGCAAGTTAACAGGATTCACTCGTTAGTGGTACAATGTACCTTCGAGAAGGAAATGAAGGGGCACAATAAAATTGGATGATCGGAATGTTTTTCCATAGCAAGAGGGTAAGTGAGTGGGTCCCTGAGGCTTACTTTTAGTGCATTCCGGGGACCTGTTCGTCATGGAGCGAATAGGCTAAAATACGTTTTGAGCGGTGTCTTTTGGGAGTAAAGCTGAGTCACACTACAAAGTAAGACCCTCCAGTGCGAAAGACGGAGGTCTCAGCGTTTTCAAGTTAAAGGCTCAAACAGTGACTGCAAAGGCCTTTCATGCTTCGGAGATTTTAGGCTTCTATGCTTTCGTGATGGTGACGATGATGACGAGTAAATGAAGGTGATGAGACAATGCACCCTTTTCTGCACCACACAGACTACATCCTCGAAGGTTCTCGCTAAGGGGTGAACTCAAACGTCCGTAGGAATGTGGTTTAACTGTCACATAAAAGGGACCGGGAGCTCGCAGTCTGCAGTGATTAACTGGCGTCCAGCTGTCTTTAAAGCAAAACGCACAGGAAAGCAGGGTTGAATTTTACACTAACCAGTTTGTAAGTCATAGATCTCTTAGCAAAAGGAACTTGCAATATTCCTCCGAAATCCCCACATTTCCTCACAAATTATCTACCCCGAGGAAGGGGGGTCATGCGATCAGATATGCTGTCGATTTGTGCAACTTACTCACGAAGGTCTTCCTTGGTATGTACGCGCTGAAAGTTGTAATTGCACCACACAATATACACCTCTCTTGAATGCAGAAAAGTTGAATGAGGCTGAAAGCTCGATAAATTTTAATGGCTTAATGATTCACAGACGCTGATTTGTGTGGTGTTTCAAAAGAAGTGGATTAAGGGGAAAAAAAGTTGAGAAAGGCACATTGTCAACAGAAAACCCTTGGAAAGTCAGAGGAGACTGAGTCCTACTTGAAGGGGAAGGAGCAAGAGAGGGTAGCTATGAAGTAAAGCGAAGCGGAGCTTCATCATGTTGGTCCTCTGTTTTGCAACCGAAAACCCGGTTTCAGCTCTGCCGCCGGAGCACATAACCATCACCCCACAAGCAAACGCGTCTCTGCTCTACGTCAAATGGCAATCAAAATGCATACTTTGTTAGCCTCGCCTCCCGACTGTGTTGGAGCAGGAAGATCATCAAACAGATGCGCCATTGCCGTGGCCAAAAGTTGTGTGAAAGGTAGCCATATCGTCTCTACGTCAATCACATCTTTTGCATCTATAGAAGCATTTAATATCAGGTGGTTGCGGATGATGGGGCTAAAAACCAGCAGTGACCTCTACTTTTCCACCGCTGCCATCCGTATAGACCATTCACGGTATAAATGGGCCTATTGAATGCAGATTTTTACAATTCAGCATTTGGCAGATGGGCTATGTGGGTCAATTAATGGAGGAATCATGGGAAGGTTTGAAGTCGTTGCTATTTTTACATGTCTATAAGTCGACGAGATTTGAATCTTAATGATAACTCAGAAAAAGGTACGCATTTCCTAGTTAAAATTCCGAAAAATAAGAAGAGCTAAAGTATTGTCCAATAAAGTAAGAAAAAGTGACAATCACGGGATCGCTCCTTCGAAACTTGACCACCTCGTAGGTTTTAAGATGCTTAATCTTACCATTTCGCATATTTTAGTAACAAGTAAGGATAAATTATTAATGGTTAATAACTCATTAATTACTCTTCTTTATCGCTGGTAAGATTAAAAGCCATGCAGGGATCATGAGACCTTACTTGTTTTCTAGCTGAAAAGTTCATGGACTAAATCGTTTCTCAATAAAAGTGGATTTACTTATTAACCTTTGAGTGTCAAATAATTGCATACAACGACTTGTGTATTCGCAGACCTGCTAAAGAGTTGGATCTTCACTTACTTTTGAAATCAAGTTTCAAAGTAGAACAGATTAACATATAATAGCGCAGGAACTGTTGTGGAAAAGCGAATCACTAAAAAATATATACGATTTATCATTACTGAAGTCATTAACTTATCCCGCTTTATGATGGCAACGATAAAAGTGAAAGTTGTCCGCGCAGTTTCGCTTACTCGACACAAATGTGCTCAACCAGAGACCCATGAATTGTGTCGTGGTGGTAGTCCATGCTGGAAATGATCTATCCGCAATTTTCTGTCCAGAGTAATAAACCGCTTTGCTACGAGAACCGGATTTACGTGACACACTCTTCATCGGTTAGCAGCAACTGGTCACACCAAAGCCCTTCACGAACAGACTAGTTAAGACTTGAAGCGACTAAATAGCTGTAGGGTATTGCAGTGGTAGTATTCTCTCAGAAGAAGCCAAATCAGTAATTGAACGACAAAAACCAGGTCTATGGCGATTAATTTTCCTTGCGATTCCGGTAGAGAGCACTGATAGGTGAGTACAGGCACTACCGGATTCCAAAGTCATTTCTTTTAGAGCTCTAGATAAATCTGCACCTTGCTTTGTCAAAGATGGGATAATTTGGATTAAAACACGCAAAAAATATAGCTGAAACTGGCCTCAAATGGGACACGTGTCATCGTCATAACCGCTGAAATGGACGGTTCTGAAGATAGGACTTTTCCTCAAATCAAAAGAAATCCACTTTGTAGATCCCACCTAGGACTTAATTCCTTTACCAAAACCCAAAGTCGATTGTTGAAATCTAAATAAACTCACAAGATCAAAGAAGTATCATACAATATTTTAACTAGCTTATTACCATTACGCAGGGAGTAATATGCAAAGGGCAACAAGCTGAACTTATAGCTGAAAAAGAGGCTGGCAACTATGCCTAGATGTAACTTTATGACCTTGTATGGGGGGAAACATTCTCAACACCCCACAAATTTTGCTAAGATTAACAAAAAGAGGAAAAGTTTGAAATCCTGTAAACTCTTTTTCTTTAATTAATCATTACAATGCTTCAAAGTGATCAAGACCTGAAGATGAATGCCTTTAGACTCGAATCAGTGAAAAACTCGTAATTAATGATGGAAGTCATTACCGAATACTTCGGTTTCCATGTCTGAAAACTCCGAAAACCCAGGTCCACTGATGATAGTCGACAGATAAAATCCGTTTCTGCAAGACACGACATCACGGTTGTCATAAACGTTTAACTAATTAATAAAAAGACACAAGCTTCGTAATGGCTGGCAACCAAAAAGCTTCCAATGTATAATGTTTCTAAACTATTTCCCAGGCAGCGACCAAGAACAGAACTATAAGGTAAACATTTGATTGCAACACAGTATACAGTTACTTTGTGTAAAAATGAGACCCAACGAAGTTTATATGGCCTTAAGTACTATACACTTTTCCTAGTTGACTATCAACGCAATACAAAGAACACTGACAACTTGGCAACTCGTTTCATCATCGAAGCTTATTAGTTTTTATCGCCATTTTTACACTGCACTTTAAATTCGTGAATAGAGATGGCAATTTATTCCACACAAACAAGAGGAGAGGAATCCTCAACTTGCGAATCACAACTCTTTAATTCACCATTCCACTTGTCTATGCATCCATGCATAATTCGTATGGCTCGCTCATAATAATAAACGAAAGGTTTGCTGTGCTCATGTCCTAGCACCCAAACTTCACTAAATAGTGCTAAAAGCCCTGATCAGGACAATCACGAAATCATGGAGAACGTGATACGTCACGATCCTGAAACTGATAATCAGGATAAAGTTGTTGAACCCCTCATTCTGAGCAGTACCTTCTGCATCCACGTCAAGTGCTATGCGGCAAATCCAAAAAAGAAACCTGCTTCAACAAACTCGCAACCGAGTCAAAGTCGGTTCGGCCATTCAGCCAGACTCGAATCGCAGCTATGAGATTTGGCCAACGCTTTATGATATGGAGGTGAGATCAAAGTGGAATGTGAGCATTTGAGATCACAAATAAGGAGTATCGCATTGTAAAGCGCATATCCATCAGAACTTCATAGTGCCAATAGACAACCACAGGCATTTTCATCTCTATAGAATCCACCTGATTATGCTGGAAAACAACCAGCCAAAATATTGCCTTTCTCAAAAAATACTGGATGCCAAAGGATTTCTGTGAACGTGGTTACCACAAAAAACATGCGACTGCATTCCTGGCATATTGAAGAGGTCAATGCGTAGCAAGCGACCATGTAGTGAATTTTTTTCCTTAAACGTTCAGAATTTACATCTTCAATCGCCGCTCCAAAGTCGAGAGACAAAGAAAGTGAGTTATTTAGTTAATGCTCTCGCATCAATATGGAAATAAGAATGGGAGGAGGAATGAACCTAGTCCACTTCACTGACAATATTCATTGTAAATTCCTTTTAATTTGATAGTGCGAATCTGCAAATACGTAGAAGAGGGAAGGAGAGCAAAATTCCACCGAAATTGGAATGCCATTACTTGACAGGTCAAAGACACTGTTTACACTCCGTGTGGGACCATAAAGTGGACGCCAAAGGGTAAAAGTGGCTTACTGGATCCTCCCATTGCCATCGCTATCCGTACCATTACGTACGAACTTCCAAAGCTGCTATTTCAAAGCATGTGCCATTCGACCTACAGGGTTAATGGAATTAATAATTTCAATTATGTTAAACAGTTTCATTGCCGCAACTTATACCAAGGGACGTAGAGATTGCAGCTAACTTCCTGGGCCTACGAGGTACCCACCGTCCCACTGAAAGGTCAACAATGCCTTTGAATGATTTTAGACGATTGTGCTACAAAATAAGCGAATTTTAAGCCTGAGTTGTTAATTATACATACAGCCAACAGCAGCTCCATCCTATAAAATATTCATGTCACCCATTCGACAAGTGTCAGCGTTATACAGATGACAATGCATGAACATGAAAGCGGCAAATGCATGCAAAAAAGAGATTGCTACGATTTTGGCTATCCTCACTCCTTAGAAAATGTTCTAAAAATATCTTTTAATGATGACAAAAGCGCATAATGGAATAGACTCACGCAGATACTTGGGAGAGAATCTCAAAGAGTTAATTGCTTAGGCCCTACGGATTTTCCCCTCTCGTCAGCAAGACTACTTAGCTTGTACCAAAAGTGATAGATTACTAGCGTAGGAAAAGCGCCCATCTGCCGATAAAATCTGTACAATTTCTACTAAAGCTCCTATTTCTTGACCGTCCAAATATGCTCCGATGCATAACTTAGGAAGAGAAGATTAATTCAACGCTAAAATTACAAAACAAACCAATTCTTTCGCTTGGATTAGAAGCCAAAGTTTTCACACTGTGGAATTTCAAGGAATAGCGTGACCCACACAAATCCATCCTTCCTACTAGCAAAACTAGCTTTTGACTTCTTCCTCACCGAGTAGGAATGGGAGCAACTTAGTGATGCATTATCGATGCTTTCCAAACAAAAACTTCAGAGAATGGACTGCATGCATTAGCGAAAGGCATACACTTGGGTCTCTTTAGAGGATACTTGAAATGACGTTTTCATGGAGAGGAATTTCATTGTGAATCTGCTGCCACCAAGAGGTTTGTCTCCTCGACTAACGAAAAAAGACTAAATAAGCAAATTGACAAAGAAGTTGGCCTGCCATCAAAAATCTCCGAAGTGTTTGTCAACATTTTGCTTCTGGCTACTGCAACAATTGGAAATTTCGTACTTCACAAAGCGATTGCAGACAATCCAAATGAAACGCGCATAAACATATCTTTCACATGGGAAGGATATTTGCGCCTCATAAATAAGAGTTTTAAAGGAAAAGTAGCTTGCTTAAGCCCTTTCTTTCTCACTAAGATCTTCCCAAAGAGGAGTCCTACATGCAAATTGTCATAGCGACAAAGCGTTGGTTGGAGAATCCAACTGATTGAAATAGATAGGACATTAGGTGGCAGGCCCAATGAATCCCTTTTGAATGAAACCCAAGAATTTCGCACACAACAGCCAAATTAGTCGCACTTTTACTCATTCGTTCGTCTGAGCCAATGTTTTAGAAAGATGGACTTCGTTCAAAGGCAGGAGATGCCGCAGTGAACTTTGAGACTCGAAAAGTGACACAACAAAAGTCAAGAGACATTCACCCACTCTTGAACGTTATCGAGAAGTTGGCTCGAGTAAAATCGCACCTCTGACGACCCACGATTATGTGCCAACGCGCCAATTTGTGCTGAAGAGGACGATGTGGAGGTGGTAGGGTGTGAAGAAGACTGAGGGTGTGTCGGCATTCGGCGAAAGAGGAGGAGAGGGAAGGTGCAGGATTAAGTGAATGGGAGCGCCAGTCTACGGCGAAACCAAGAGACGGTAAAAGGCTCAGTAATGTCACGAGGCAAGCTATTCCCATGGCACCTTTCCTTCTGAAATATTTGCGATAAGAGCAGTAATTTTCGGCAAGGAAAAACTTAATTAAACAGCATTGGCAAGTAAAGCTATTCGCAAAGCGTACAGACAGAACCCTAGATACTTACTCAGAGGATTGAACAAGTGGAAAAGTCCCACCTCTTGATGAATACACAAGCAACTTTTCACCTTATCTGTAATTTCAACAATATAGATCACAAAATCTTATATGCCTGCAAAGAACTCGGCTTTGTTTCAAGCATCGGTAAAATACCAACTTGGCTTTTGCACATTTTAGCATAAAGAAACACTTCTGCACCTTAAAGCCGTTACGCTTTCTAGCTGATGCATTTATTATTTTGTCAAAACTTTAAAGGAGAGGGCAGATCGTACTCGCACACTTGTGCTAATCCCACTCAAAATCCTATTTCATTCCCAGGTTTCGCATTACGAGAGCTATTAAGTGACAGCGAATAATGGCACTGCAAGTTCGCCTTTTACTGGTTTCAGGCAGCTAAGTTCAATTGAATGAAAGGTCACCTCTGCCAAACTCTTCGCTACCATCCCACTGAATTGTAGGACATTCAAAAAGAAATTCCAAAGTCTAACAGGCTGTTTCTTTATCCGCCTTAGCACGCCTCTGGTATGCGTTTTGCTTCGGTGTACGGCGAGTCGAAACTCAGACAAATTCATGTTGGATCTTGGCGAATGAAGTTTTCTTTGTTCATAGAAGAGCGTAGGTGCCAAAGGCACAGACACTCACGTGGTACGCACTTTACCGGTCATATGACAAATAACAAACTCACATTCAGTCTTTCTAGAATAATATCAAGTACCACCCCTACACCCTAGCAAATCGGTTCTGGGGTTCTACCTTAATTTACTCGCGGTTGTCTTACCAGCAGGTGGAACTTCCGGAGTGTTGTAAAGCCATCACAGTAAAACGATCATTTTCAAACTTCTAATCCGATTAGAGAAGAGTTCGCAAGAGATAATCCTGCCACCATACCAAACACACATGACCACGATGATGAGTTTGCGCTTCAGGGGCAGCTCATGCTTACAATCTCTAGCGCATAACAAAGTTCGTTGCCTTAGCCCTTGGCGCAGTTCATGTATCACTTTCGCAACCATCTTTCCTCCATGGTGATGATTGAAGGGCCAAATTGTAAAAAGTATACGGCCGACGGCATAAAGTACTTCACTTATATGCTAATGAACAGTCGAGTTTATCATTTTTACGCCGTCATTTTGGATACCTCGTGCTTGAAAGCTCTTACATTCTGGTAGCACACAATTCAGATCTACGAGACAGAGGATGGTCGGTCTCGCGTAAGCTTTCAAGCTTGACACTTCATTGGTATGCGCTCGTTAGACATTGTCTACTACCGTGAAATTAGTACTCCAACAGAGGAATTGTTTAATGTTTACTAAGAGGGCTGATAATTTCGTATCCGTAGATTATCTTGAACTTGAAAAAAAAGTGGAAGACGAATCAAAGTTATTAAGCGAGGAAAATTACCACTTAAAGTTAAATAAACTGCCGAGAAAACCCAATGACGTATTTGTAAAAAATCACATTCATTTCGAGAAGGAGAGACCCTGCATTATTGCCCGCATCACTGTTCCAATAGCCCATTGCAAACCTGAAGTCTAATGTCAGTGGTTAATAAATTGGTGGCAAGCACATAAAAATAAACATGTTTTTAGCAATCTAATTCTTGCAATAATTATGTAGTTTTAAAACCAGATAAATGGCTAACAAAACCAGGAAAACCGAGCAAAAGAGGTGTTTGCTTCTGAGAATTCAGAGTTTGAACCAAAGCAGGCTGAGCTGCGGGTACAGCTTTGGAAAGCTTTGAATTGAGTTAAGGAAAAAGGCTGATTTCCTGTTTAAAAGTAAAAAATTGTGCTTTCAGGAAATACTTTATGGCAGCTCTAGATTTCAATTTAGATGTTGGTCAAAAACACAGATGAGAAAATAGAAATGAGATGAAAAT
Organism: Taenia hydatigena; assembly: GCA_036345935.2. Classification (NCBI taxonomy): domain Eukaryota; kingdom Metazoa; phylum Platyhelminthes; class Cestoda; order Cyclophyllidea; family Taeniidae; genus Taenia; species Taenia hydatigena. The sequence goes on along the minus strand of JADWOT020001893.1, from coordinate 254,856 downwards.
TAGCTTAACAAACGAGGCCAGACTAAGTCTTCTAGCTTCAAATATTAAACTAGATGCAGACATTTGTAAATTGGTCAGAAATTAGTCTGCCCATGGCAGTATTTGTTATAAATTTCAGGAGTGAAATCGCTTTCCTTTCATTCCCTGGTGTATCAATCAAAAAATTCTAGGTAAAACATGGAACTTCCCCTCGAAATTGCTCCGTAGGCAAATAAGTGTGATAAACCAAATTTTCGCCTTAAAAACATAGGTGAGACATATTAGTTTCGTAAAATAAACAACAACTACCTATATTCAAGGATCAGTTCAGTTTAGCTATAATAAAAGTTTTCGTTTCCGATTTAAGACAAAGTTCTTCATAACTTAATAGGCATGAGTTGAGAACCTAATTTCAACTTTAGTAAGGTACCAAGTAGACGTGACAGACGCCGATAAAAGAGTTTGCTTCAGGAGAGTACATAGCCATTATAGCACCTACACATCCCATATTTTTAATACCATGAGCAAAATGTGGATGGATGTGCCTACATCCAATACAAAGTAATCGAAGAGGAATGGACCAACCCTAAGCCCATCAACAGTGTGTTTACCTTTCCAAAACTTACAACGCAAATCAAAAGCGATGGATGAGAAAAAAATTCCACGGTCCAGTAGGCAGTGATGGTGAGGAAGAAAGAAGGATTTTCTCTTCCTTCAAAACCGCAGGGAACAGCGCACCAGTAGCTGTGGCGTAATCAAATACCAAGTTTAATGTTACAAGTTGACTCTAGGTTCTTCTGCCTCCTTTTTTACGAAAAAACATTATCAATATGGAAAAGGGCCTAACAGATTTGAAAATAAAAATAAGTTTTGTTCAAAATTTCTACTAGTAGTAGCCCGAGTGAGCTTGAGTTGCAAAAAGGGAGAGGGACACGCTAACAAAACTCCTTGACATAAAAGGCGCAAAATAATATCAACATATTTTTCAGCATTAAAGCATTCATTAAAATTGAAAATTGCTTCTAAATATTCATCAGCGCATAGATTTGTCGCGAAATAAAAGCTAGATAGGTCGGGTTGTCAAAGGCTAGAGAAACAATCAGACAACGTTTTAAGACTTAAGCAACAGCAAGTGTTAGTAATGCGTTTTCATTAAATCATTGGCAAAATTATCAAAAAGGCTTGTCGGTTAATGAATGTCAAGCATTTACAGGTATGCTATAGTAAAAAGACCTTTAACTTCATCGCAGCCGCACCAAGTATTACGAATTCAACACTTGTTTTGATAACCTAATTTACCGCCTTGTAGCGTTTTAACAAAAAAAACATCCGAAATGATAAAATAATGGCATTTTTAGAACATGAAGGCGATGGAAATGTTTTGCAGCACATGGCAGAGAATGTTGAAGCAAAACATTGAAGCAAAACATCAATAACAAGATGTAAGATACAAGAGCAACTCAAAGTAGCAGCATGTCAAGCAAATTAAAAGATCTGCAAAATATTGTACAGACAAGCAGATTAGTCTCAGTAAATTTTACACCGCATGATATACATATAAAAATAATTGGCGAATTAAACCCACGCACGCATCACAAACGTCTCAAGTAATCAAATTCAAAAAACTAATAAGAGCAAGAAAATTTTTCTAAAAACCAGCGTACCATCCGATGAAATATGAATACCAAATAACGCGCAATCTAGCCCCTTTTAAAATAGCGGCCAAGACTTATCTTGCAGTAGATTGCCAAATCTATAAGGTAAAACAAAAAATTACAGCCCTTAAAAGAGACAGTGCCTTTAAAGAGCTTCTACAGCTAAAACTCAATTATTCTTAATTTTAAAAATTACAAGGTTTTTAAAATTTGCACGCCACGCACTCAAAAAATTACTCGAATTAGAAGTTAAAACGAAGCAAAGTACAATATTAAAACATTTATTCAGCAGCGCAATATAAAGCTGCAATGACAGAGGCACTGTTGCGACTTGAGGCTTTCTTGAAGGCAAAAGAAGGAAGAATGCTCGAGTAGAACATATGTATATATATTCAACGGACAAAGGAAAATAGGCTGCAGGCATAGCCTGGAGGCCAGCCCACGTAGCTAGAGCAATACAACTGTAGTACTTTGTTTGTTAGAACTACCGGTTTCTGTCAAGGTCACAGAGGTGGCCGTACTGCCCTATCTGCGTGGGCTGACCTACGGGCCATGCCAGCAGTCTATTTCCCTCTGTCCGGTGAATATATGTATTCTGCCCTGCCACTTTGCCTTCTTTTGCCTTAAGGGAGCCTCAGGACACTACATTGGTGGCAGCGGAAAGCAAACTCGACTCTGTGGGGTTTATATTCCGATCTCTACCGCCTGCGGTATGTTGCGGCGGTGCGAAAGAAGTACATGTGCTACGGACGGGCCAGAAACGACGTCCACCTCCGGCATCTACCCCTTCTCCGTGTTCTACAAGAAAGCTATTAACAACTGAAGCGACACTAGCCATGAACCACCTGGAAGGTTTCGTTTCGAAGATTACCCCTATTATACTTGTTTAAGAAGATCGGCGTGCTAACGCCTCCCTACGGACATACTGATGGTTGGCGGAACCACTTATTCCGAATTTTGTTTCCAAGCTAGACGAAACTCGAGTTGTAATGCACTGTCAAGAGGGATCAGTGACGTTGGTGTCAAGCATCGCCTCAATCGCGTCGAATGTCGGCGACTGGCATGGTTAGTTCGTGGGTGCTTCTTGCAGCACCGAGTATGCTGTGATGGCTGACACGGGGGGTGTGCTAAGGGGCGCGTCGGGGACGACGCTCGAAAGGGGAGAGGGACAATGTAGTACTCTGTTTGTTGGAACTGCCGGTTTCGGTTAAATCACAGAGGTGGCCGTACTGCCCTAGCTGCGTGGGCTGGCCTCCAGGCCATGCCAGCAGCCTATTTCCCTCTATCCGGTGAATTTATGTATTCTGCCCTGCCACTTTGCCTTCTTTTGCCCTAAGGGAGCCTCGAGACGCTACAACAGCCACCTCTGTCCCCTGACTGAAACTCGGTAGCTCAAACAAGCAAAGTACTACAGTGCTGATGTCTAACCTAATTGTAAGTTCTTGACGTTCAGAATTGTATGGTGGCTTAAAATAACAAAATATACTTGCATTTAATTTTAGGAAATACCAGAATTCTAAGCGCTTGATTACAGTGCCATTCTGTTAGTCGCACTGACATATCTACCATTGAAAATGTTGATTAGTATTTAATACTTATGTTTCTCTAGATGTAAGATTTTCTTGGTAAAAAATTGTTTGCGTCAAAAGAGAATAATGCTACTATTCTGATCCCCTTCAGTATTAGAACGTTACTTGTCTACGTTAAAAGATGTAATGAGGATACTTCGAAGCACCAAATCTTTCCGTCATAAAAACTACCGCAAGTAAAAGAAGTGCAATAGATGTTGCGGCACCCTGAATGCCAGAGAATGTCTACAAATTCCGATGCCTCGGTGAACACTTCGACGTATACTTTTGTAAAAATAATGTTTTAAACAGCTAATAATTAAACCTCCAAACCTCTATTCCTAATCTATTATGTTTTTTTTTATTCGTGCTCATATCTCTGATTTTCTAGCATTAACCTAAGGAAAAATCGTTTATTTCAAATTTTCTTAATTTTGTTTGAATTGTTGTTGCGGTGTTGTTTGATTTGTCACTTTCGTTTTTCCGTCTTGCTCTGTTCTCTTAGGTCTTTGTAGTCATGGCTGACGAAAATGAGCTCCTGGACTATGACGAGGAGGATCAGGAAACCGTGCAAGATTCCAAGTCGAACGGTGACCTTCAGGTCAAGAAGGCTGTGAAAGGTGACTACGTCACCGTTCATAGTTCCGGCTTCCGTGATTTCATTTTAAAACCCGAGGTCTTGCGAGCCATAGTGGATTGCGGCTTTGAGCACCCATCGGAGGTTCAGCATGAGTGTATTCCTCAGGCTATTCTCTCGATGGACGTTCTCTGCCAGGCCAAGTCGGGGATGGGCAAGACTGCCGTCTTCGTCATTGCCACACTGCAACAGTTAGATCCCGATGAGGAGGGTATTACCCGAGTCATCGTTCTATGTCACACTCGCGAATTGGCTTACCAAATCAGCAAGGAGTATGAGCGGTTCTCTAAGTACATGCCTAAGATCAAGGTAAGCGCTGCTTGACTTCTGATCATAGCTTCTCAGGTTGGGGTCTTTTTCGGTGGAATGCCACTTCGAAAGGATATCGAATCGCTAAATAAGTGCTCACCACACATTGTGGTGGGCACTCCTGGGCGTATTCTTGACCTCATTCGTAACAAGGCGTTGAGACTGGACCACATTAGGCATTTTATCATCGATGAATGCGATAAGATGCTCGATACCCTTGGTTTGTTGTCCTTGATTTTATAATTTCCTTTAGACATGCGTCGTGACGTCCAGGACATCTTTCGTATGACGCCGCGTACCAAACAAGTCATGATGTTTAGCGCAACCATGAGCAAAGAGATTCGTCCCGTCTGTCGCAATTTCATGCAAGATGTACGTTGGTGATGACGGGCGCGGGATGTGGATGGTAAAAAAAATCGCGAAACGCGGCGACCACCGACCGACCAACAACTTCATTAAAAATACTACCCCGAAAAAGTGAGGTCCCCTGGAATTAAAAGTGAATCGGATACTGACGTCTCCCGATCCCACAGTTCGACAAAAATGTTGTCCAATCGCATTTTGGCCGGCAAACGTGTGGTGGGATGATGATGATAGGCGCAGCTAAACCGATTGTCGAACGTCGTTTTGCAATGGCAACGCGTTACCGCCACGGTGACAACGACGACGATGACGACGAGGAAGCGTAGTTAATGCGGGTGGTGGTCGGCCACGGAACGCGTCGCTCTCAGCTTAGCCGTAACGCCTGATCTCTCTTTCCACTTTTAGCCTCTGGAAATCTTTATCGACAACGACTCCAAGCTGACTTTGCACGGGCTGCGTCAACACTACGTCAAGGTGAAGGAGAACGAGAAGAATCGGAAGCTTTTTGAACTGCTTGATGAGCTGCAGTTCAACCAGGTGAGCGAGTGATGACTTGCTATGCTAATACTGACTTCGGGCTGCTCGTTCTTGCGTTCAGCGCCGAAGCTTGAGTTCAGAATCCCATCTGATTCTTCGTGATAACGGCTTTCGTTCCTCGCAGGTCATCATTTTTGTCAAGTCGGTTCAGCGTTGCATCGCATTAGCCCAGCTTCTGGTCGATCAAAACTTTCCCGCGATCGCAATGCACCGCGCAATGTCTCAGGAGGAGCGGTTGGAGCGTTATCAGGCTTTCAAGAACTTCCACAAGCGTCTTCTCGTGGCGACGAATCTCTTTGGACGTGGAATGGACATCGAACGCGTAAACATTGTTTTCAACTACGATATGCCCGAGGATTCTGATACCTATCTGCACAGGGTATGTTGGCCTTTGGGTTCGGTAACACATCTTGCCGGTGTAGGTCGCACGAGCTGGCCGTTTTGGCACCAAGGGTCTGGCAATCACCTTCATTTCGGACGAGCATGACGCCAATATCCTGAACGATGTGCAGAATCGCTTTGAGGTGAACATCAGTGAACTACCCGACGTCATGGAGATTGCCAGCTACATGGAAGACCGTTAAGGAAAGGACGAAAGGACTTTATCGTGTCGCAAATTTTTTGCATTGTGTACAGTTTTTGAGTAGAGAAAACGTTGTCACCATACTGTCTGCTTGGTGCGTTGGTGTTCCCACCTTGTTGCTAATCGCGATTTTTGTTTGAGTTCCTTTGGTGAATGTGGGTGGCTGCGGGAGCTTATCGTTTTGCTTTCCCGGGCGGCGTGCTCCGGGTCTCACTCCTGCCTTAGGTGGCCATCTGGGGGTCGGTAGCGTTTCAGGTTGGGGTGGTCTGTGGCTCTGCATGGTCGCCGGCCGTGGATGCCACCTCCCATCCTCGGCTTTGGGGTCGGCGGCACGCGTGTTACCATCGCATTGGGGCTTCGGGTCCTCGATGCAGTTGCTCTTGCGCCGAGGACGATGGTTTTAGTAAGGCGGTCGGGCATCTCTGTTCCCTGTGCGGGTGGTATCTGGTTCCCCTAGCGGAGGTGCGAGGGCCACGATACCAGCATCGGCTCCCTACGTTAAGCCACTCCGACCTTCGGGGGATGTCTCAACGCAGATTAGCACGTTCTCAGGGGTGATTGACTCTGCGGGGTGTTGATGCTGGCTCTGAATGCTTTTTTAGGAGTGGACATGCTTACTTCTAGCATAAAATTGGTGAAAGTAACATTCTTATCAAACCTTAACCCTAAGGAGAAAGTTGTTAATTGAATGTAATCCGTCCCCGGCGTTCCTGTGCCATTTAAGGCTGTGGTAATGGATCAAGGAAGACGGTGAGATCTCCCACGTACAGTCTTAATCGATACTCCATCCACTTCAAACAACCACGTGACCTGCGCGCTGTTTGCGTTTGCGCGTTCGTGTCGCCACGAATGGCTACCTACTCCGCCTGTCAGAGATCTGGTCTTCGTCCCTCAACCTCGCATGGGCGTGTACCGTCGAACATTCCACAAATTCGACGCCATCGACCTCCAGTCCACCTACTTCCACCTTGCCCACCGCCCTTACTATTGCAGTTGTCCATCACCCCTCTTCCCAATCTCTCGGATTCGTTTGCCAAACGGCCACCTCAACGAGTACGCCTCCGACGCATTCCTCCCTCTATTAGCTGCGTTGAAAAGGTCAATGCTTCGACAGACACGCGCGATCTTAATGCCAATGTCCGCTACATCTGCCGACTTTGTGGCCTCAACTGTCTTTCTGGAGACTTACTCCACGCTCATCTTCTTCTCCTTCGACACTCTTCACTACCTTCCCATGATATACTCCTCATTTGTCGACAGTGTGGAGCTGCGTGGAGGCTCGAAGATGAAGATGAGGAAAAGCGTTGCCAAATTCACCCTTGCCTCCTACAAAAAGCCGCTTATTTTAAGAACTTCCTCGCTCCTTCCAGGAGTATCCGGCAAGGTCTTCCTTTTGTGTGTCTTTTTTGCTGCGCTGAAGGCACGGAAGGCGAAGATGTTTCAAGAGGTATTTTAAAAAGACCACCTCGACGAATCACAAGGAAGAGTATGCCGTTGAAACGATGTCAAGCTATGGCAAGATTTGCGTCCAAGTTGGAATTAGCTGTACACATTTGCTACGCCCACGACCCATCTCGTCAACCTGGACGATGCCCTGAATGCCAAGACTTCGTCTGTGAGAGTCGGGAACTCCCCGAAATGGAGTTCTGGGAGACTTCAAAGTCGTCACCGGAATCACGTCCGTTTTCCACTGATTCAATTTTGTATAGAGAAGGTCTGAATCCATTGGAGTTGCACATTCAAAACACCCACATGGAAAGTTATGAGTACCTCCAATGGCTGAATTCAAAGCGTTATCGCGCTGTGCCTAGAGACCTTGCTGAAAATCTCTTTAAATCTGGAACTACCTGGATTTATTCCTGTCCTCTCTGTCAGTTGTATCCATTCAACACTCACTCCTTGAAAGACTTCAATATCGTTCAACCCGAAGTCGGTCTTCCTAGCAATGCTTCCCTTCAGGCACATATTGCTTGTTTCCATTCAGCGGGAAGTAGTTTTCTTGACTGGCGGTTTCAGGCCTGCGCCGTTTGTGGTGATTTCAGTGCTGCTTCAGAGTACAAACACCTTCTGAAACGTGGGCACGTAGCTTATCTGAAAAAACACTTTTCTCGGGCGCTTCGACAAGGTCGATTTGCTGCCGTAGAGGGCTCTGAAAGTGTAGAGTGGAGGAGCACTTGTGTTCTCTGCTGGAGGCGATTTGAAAGTCCCGGTGGAAAAGTGGATTTAAAATCGGAATGTCGTCTACAAGCGCATCTGCTTTCCACGCATTGTCTATTCAACGCCGCCAGAGATGAGGAATTCAACGTTCTCAGTTGTGGATGGTGTGGAAGTCTGAAAAAGGAAGAATCGGGATGGACAAATGGTGAGGGTCTTAATTATGATTAATTCTTTGTTTTTTCCATAGCGTCAGTGGTAATTGCATAGACCTCATAGGGTATGTTAGTTTGGAGGTAGCTTTATTTTCGACGTATGAAAGAGCTGGAAGGACAGGCATCATTGTGCGAAGATTATGATCGTGTAGTTGAGCATGGAAAATTTCATTGTTCGGCGTTGGCTCCATCCTGTAGCGTCTTCGACGTTCCAGGCAATACTTGCGCTTGCTAAGACTCGGGGGTTTCGATGCGGTCCACTACTGCAATCCCTCCCCCCCCCTCCCCCCCTCCTCCAACTTTTGAGTCCCCAAAACGCTATAAATAATGCATTTCGAGAATTAGGAAATGCAACTACTTCTCGACACTTGCATACACATCTCAGCGTCCAAATAATATCCGCAAATCGTCATTTGCTATCGAATAGTCCAGAATCAGGCCGACATTTCATACCCTTACCGAATGCTTGCAGAAATTACTGCTCGGATCGTCGCTGACAGGCGTACCTCCAACGCTTACCCCAGTAAAATGATTTCGTAATAAACTATCCAACACTCCATTGCCGTGCTCGAAGTCTTCCAAATGGATGGATATTAACGAGTTTGAATTTTTTTGCCTTCCCTGACAGACAACACCCTCACGAATCCTCCCACCTGTTGTTGTTACCTACATCCATTTTTCTTATTTTAAGTCCAGTCACTTTGCTTGAGGAGAAATTTATGACAGCAAAAGCAAGCGTGCCATCAGCGTCCAATTTAACCTGTCAAATGCTCATCGGTTTTCGGTGATGATATGCTCCGTTCTGTTAAGACAGCCTCTAATGGGGGAAATTTCCGCCCTTGGTAAATGCCACCGCCATGGAGGCCTGACATCAAGCCCACATCAGCCTAGTGAGGTCATGACCCCAATTTTGTTCCAAGTGTAGGCTTTGAAATTCTAGCATCAATTTTTCATGTTAATTGTTTAACACTGCAAGGACACGGCCGGACTCCTGGGTATTACTAAACCTAATAGATTTCTATGTGGTTTATCTATCGTCTTTTCGCCTCTACTAGTAAATTGCAGTGTAAAGGCCACTGTGCTTCAGTGAACCGTTTTCGTGAAAACCTTTATTCAAAAAGTAAAATGTAATGTGGTTCGTTGACCTTGCGCTCCAGGTCCCTTTTCCCGTTGCATTGCTCATAAATTCCTTTGTCGATGTACGCTCTGTGTTTGCCATTAGTCCCCTCGTAGAATACCGCATGAAATCCCTTCTCTAGTGCGGGAATTATCCTCCCTTTAAGGCTCTAGAATGTTGATAATTAACAAGTCCTTTCCATCCCTCGAGTTCTACAATCTTCGCAGGCCGTGGAAAGCGTCGCAAGTATTCCTCCACGCTCATGTCCTCCTGTTAACCATTAATGAGGCGTACGGGATGAAAGTTGCCTTTACTATGTATGAGCAGAAAGGTCGAGGGAACAGCATCACCAGAGGTATGCGTGGATAACAATGTCACTGACATGGAGACTAACTCACGGAAGACTTCATTTTCCCGCAGTTCAAATTTATGGAGCCTTCAACAGATACTTTGAAGTATCCCTGAAAGGTGTTCAGCTAAGAAAACTTGGTTAAGGGTCCGAATAAGGGACCAGACGCCACAGGCAAGCCTGACACGACATCAGGGTGTTTATGTGCGTCAGAGAACTTTGATTGGTTGACAGGAGCGAGTGACTCATCTTATGTCCGAAAGGGTGGGCCGACCAATCAAATCAAAGGATCGGAACAGGGTAGACTAACGGGAAAATGGCTAATAGCGGGTTTTATTTATCTGCGTCGGGTGCGGTAAATTTTCAGGTGGTTAAGTAATTGTTTTTTTTTTTTCCTTTCTTAATGTGCAACATTAGCTTGCATACCTCATTAGCTCATGACGATTTCACCATTCCTATTTATTTGAATAGCACTTACATCAGCAAATTAAGTGACTCCTGGCGACACGTTTACCAGTGGTGGCATGACTGAAATCCAAGTGAGAGGTAGAGTGTCTCACTAGCACAAACATTTATCCGTGGGTGCTTATACGCTTTGATGGTCAACAAACCTACCAATTTCTCCACGTCAACAATGCTGGCACAGAGGCTTGGAGATAGCACGTGATCCACTTGTTGATAACATGCTCTAAACCCGTGCAAAGCTGGCTTTGAAGGCGACACTTCTGTGTAGGCTTTGAGGTTTAGAATGTGAATTTTGCCACTAAGGCCGGTGATAGACACAATAGGCACCGAATTTTACCCACCTTTTAAATGCATGGTTAGATTTTGAATACTTATTTGAGTTGAAGCCAACCGTACTTAATTTAAGGCGGAATCTTTGCCAGAGCGGAATGTAGAGTGAACAAAATATAGACAAATTTCGCATTCATTTAGATGTCAAGCTACTTTAAAGAGTGACCGTACTGCCGATTCAAAATTGCTCGATCATGCTACCTAGAGCTGAGCCTCTCTGGAAGGGCTATGCTGTATGCCATGATAGCAGTTCCATTTTTTGATGTCTGTCTCCATGAGCAAAAGCACAGAAGTAGCAAAGGCGTTTGATTTGGGCTGTCACTTGTAAATGCGAAGGAATCGCCATGGTAAAGAGGAGAAGTGGTCTCTGAAAAGGTTACTTTAAATTTAAATTAGTGAGTTAAAAATCTCCCCATCAATTATCTTCATCACTTTGTTTGTCCGTTTTTTCTTCATTTTATAAGTGGCTTATAGTGGTTTTTTCCCTTTTTTACAGATTTGTTGTCTACTTCAAAATTATCTCCTTTTCTAAAGATGCTACTTGTTTAACTAGGATTTTTAGGCTAAATACCATCGGAGTGGATCTTATTTCACTAGCTAGCTGTACCACATTCAAATACTTCGTTCCTAGTCCTCTCGAGTCCCCTTTTTCGTACGTGTTAGATCTCCAACGGGCATAATTCGAGGGTAGAGTCTAGGTGAAGTGAGTAGACCCAAAACATCACATAAACAACTACAAGATGACTGAGATTTAAGAAATTGGCATAAATTACGCATTGATCTTGCAACAGAAGGGGGAATTTCATTTTAACGATGATAAAGGGCCCATGAACTACCCACCTGAAGTGTCAACAATATCAATTCTGAATTTTTGACTTCCACCAAGTAGTCGAAAAGTCACAATAACGAAAACCATGTTACGATAAGGAATACAGCATTTTGATCTCACTTTTAGGTATACGAAACTTAGGAGATGTTAACCAATAGACCGATATGCTTTTTGACCACTTGAGCACGATTTTCTGTGTACAATAATGCCTTTTCATAATTTGTTGGTAGACACCCACGAAAACGACTTTCCTGATCTACGGGGGCTTAAAAAATTGCGCGCCAGACGTCAGCGCAGCCGTGCCCAACTGTTCGCCGACTTTCGGTGGTCACGTCGTCATGAAGAGGAGCATGCGGAGGCGATTTATAGGTGGTGGCGAGCCAACAGTCGCAAACACGAAGACCTCGCTACGTGTCGGAGAGGCCTCCTCTGGAGCCGAGGATCGTGGCGGGATTCATGAAGTGATACTTCTTGTTGTTATATTTGATAAATGCATTGCCGCTTATAAACACTTCAGTAGTTGCGCCTTCTGAACTTTTTGATTTTATTAGGGTAGTGAATGCTTGAAATAACGCAATAATTCTAATCTGCTAGCGAAAATTTCAGATGTTAAATGCGATCAAATATTGCCGATGAGGAATATCGAACCTTGAAACTGCGTCAGTATGGCACAATGCAGAGAACCAGTATTTGGTTGCATGCACCAAGAAGCGGCGTTCAATTAGCTTTTTATTCCTACTTTTATTGGGCTAGAAAGTGTTATTCTATGCACGGTTTCTTTCTCATTAATTAACTTGGGATGCTAAATGAATTGAGTGAAAGTGTTGTGAAGCATTTTACCCAATAGAATTATGACTATTTTAAAACATTATTTTAGTTCTAGCAGTGACAACAATACTGCTCTTTGGACGAACTTTAATTCGGTACATTAAACACCATGGCATTAGTAATATGTAAAGTAAATCATTTTGGAAATCAGTGTTAAGTAGTAATTTGGCATAAAAATTTGTCAACGCTCATGTCGTGCCTTGAGACTTCTCCGAAGGCAAAAGAAGATGCGTTGCTTGAGCAGAAAGTATGCGATCGACATGCAGTAGGGCTGGACCCGAGACCAGCCCACCTGGTGGAGATGTAATGACGGCGACTTAAAGTAGCCTCTTTACCGAAACCGGAAGTTAAACAAACAACCAACGTATTACATATTTCCACTCCTCTCTTCAGCGTTTGCCTCAGTGCTCCCCTTGGTTGGTCTTTCACGTCAGTCATCACAACGTATTCGGCGGTGTGAGGAAACATTCACCAGCTAACCGTGCCAGTTATCAAATTTCCATGCAACTGAGGGGATACCTGATCGTAACGTCGCTGATCCCCATTGGTAATTTAAGTGGATCTGAAGTTTCGTCCCGTATGGCAACTGCATTGATGGTTGGAGGAATGTGCTGATCATCATCCACGTCTATTGCTAGTCGTAGGCAAACTGAACTAAAAGTGATAATGTAAAAAGAAACGGAATTTAACATAGTACCTTGGGAACAGGGTTTTAAGTCAATTTCTCCTTGTCTCTTTGCTCTTACTTCACTGCTGTCCAGTCACATCTTTCTGCATTTTGGTACAGCTGGTAGAGGAGCAGGGGATGCATCTGGTTTACATATATTTGATTTTCCCATTCCTGCAATGAGTTTTACCGGCTGTATCCCAGCTGGGTTAGCTTCAGTTTGTCATTGACTTTCCTGCAGACAGCTGAACCGGGGCAGTTGCTGAAAGCAGACGTCAGATTTCAGCCCTTCTGTTAGGAATCAGAGGTAAAACACAGGTTAGATGTCCTTTAGGATCGCGTTCGCTCTCTACTGCCACCTCTGTAGTGTCCCAAGACGTCCCTGTAGACAATCTCAGGCTCAATACCCTGATAGAATGTAGCTATTTGACATGCTGAAGGAATTCAGGGCTACTGGCATGCCCTGGTAGTTAGTCCACCCGTCGAAGGTACAGTGGCGGAGCACCCGCGCGTCTTCAGCAAAACCAAGAGGTAAGCAAATAACCAGTGTATGATTAGTGATTTCGTGTGGCGTTCAGACACCGAATTAAACAAAATACAGTGATCATCCAAAAATTTTTTCCTCACTGCTTTTTTCCTTTACTAAATGCGCATAAGCTGCAAGTTCCACCTCTTTACAGAAAGTTCTGTCCCCTGAAGCCGAGAGGAACCCGGTCCCAGTCACGATAATTTCTGTTTCACCTCTGCTTCCCAACCAGCCGTTTCACCTTTTCGTTCATATTTTATGCTATGATTGTGAGAATGCAATGCATAACACATGCATCCAAAGGTTGGAATTCTGTGGAGTGTGTAGTGGGTGGTGAGCGGACCGTCTGGCACCAACCAACAGCATGCCTGTTAACTTAGCAAAGGTCAGTTTGTAAGGCATTTTCGCCAAAAGTTATTCAATCAGACAATTAGTCGGTAGTAGGCGACCCTCAGAACTCGATGATATCTGGTAATACATGTGGAGGAGAGCTGCTGCTTTAACCTCCTCATGACCCTTCTCCATCGATGTGGATGGGAAAGATCTGTTTCACCATCACTTGCGGTAGGCATGACTATAATTTTCACCTTTTCCATATAGTCACTCTCAATAACTTTCTTCATTAAAAGAGGTAGGTAGGTCTTTAACAAAGAAGACCTTTTGGAATGCATTGCGCTAATCCTTGGATGATATACAACCAATAGTAGTTTCTGAGTCCCACTTTCTCCCATCGTATTCTTAATCTCCCTTCCCTTCAAAATATTAAGTGGTAAATCGGATTAGAAGGTTCCGTATCGCTGGAACCGAAGGAGACTTGAGTAAGTTGGATTTAGACTCGTTTGGGGTCATGAAATTATGGAAAAATCGGACAGAACCCAAATGAGCGTACCGACGGATTGGATTGCATGTTTATGCTTCATAACGTTACTATCCAAACAATGATGTGCGTTTTCAAAGTTCCCAGAAAACACACTGAGGGACTTTAGTGTACCTTTTTGATTGATTACAAATGAGTATTAAAAAATGCTGGATATTCTTTGAATAAAGAGCAAAAGAAAATTGTTAGTCCTTTGTAAGCTCTTTTGCTTTCCACGCTATTGGACCAGTGGACTTGAAAAAAAGGACTGCTTACTTTTAAAAACGCCTAATTTGAGTAACAAAAGAGCCAAATTTTTAAACACTTAATCCAACCCGCAAAAATACTGAATTTGGCCAAAATTAGCTCACAACATTAGGATTTATGGAACCACAGGTTAGGGAAATGCCTTTTGTATGTGTTAGTACTTAAGCGAGAAATTAACAATCCGCCAGAAGGAATATTCTTCCTCCGCACGAACTGGGTTTCGCAATTCCAGTTTATAAATTTAGCTCGCATCTCGAAAAACGCTAGTAGAAACTCTTCACCATTATGTTTTGTTTTGAGTTGCTAGCTACTTATTTCTTATTAAGTAACGAGGTATTTGAAGTGCAATCAGGATTAATATCACCTGCGCCTTTGATATGGAAGTGATCCATGTCCTGCCTAGCCTGGCTCGTGTCATACATTTGTAATAGCAAGCTCCCATTCTTTCGATGCATTAATCGTGAGGTCGTTTCTCAGCCTGTTCGCCTTAAGATGTCTTAAAGGATACTTCAGGTGGTGAATTGCGGCAGAACTGTGGGCATGTCAGACACTTTGTACTCATTGAAAGGAGCATAATAGGTTTGCTGGTATCTTCTGGGAGAATAAAAACTAAGCGAATGGGTCTGCAAAGAGTGAATTTCTAGGAAAGGCACAGAAAATGATTTTGCAGGTCTAAACCAAGCATTAGAAGAGTCATAGGGGCATTCCTCACAACAGTAGCTAATCAGACATGGTTAGAGAATCGAAGCCTTGAGTCATAAGATCTGCATATTACCCCAACCAATGAGTTATGAGATAGAAATGAGGGATAAAAGAGGACTACAAATGGAAAGTTTAATTAGTTTACGATATGTGCTCCAACCAGAGCATCATAAGGCCTCATGCGATGCCCCATTAACCTACATTTTAGCTCTACTTGTCGGCTGAGGAAATGCCAGACAAAGTGCCATAAAATCCCACTATGGGTGACGCTTTTACCCATGCGAAGAATACGTAAATTAGTAACAATTAACTCAGACATGTAGTACAGTAACATTTAATTCAGTGTATCAATGATGTGGAGCCCTCCTCAGTCCCTCGTGATACGGCCCCCTAGACACGTGTCTTTCGTCTTTAGGGAATCACCAAACTCCCAACATCTAACAAAAACAATGCACGGGTGGAGTGAATGCGAAAGATCTTTGCGAACATTGATACATAAATCGGCGTGGAATTAATTTTTCGCCACATGTCCCATGCCAGTGCTTAAAAATGAGAACTGAATGGTAGACCCTCTAGTTAGCTTTCCTTCTGGCATACTTTGGTGCCCGTTTTCACCACCAACCAACACCGTCTCAGGTTAAGATTGATTTTACAAGGACTAGAAAAGAACCACTTGGAAGATACCTACTATTCCTTGTGGGGGACGCAAAATTGAAACTATCACAAGACGGTGCTATTTACATTAAACTCTACCTAGCTTATCAATTGAGGACAAGCCAGTCAAGCCAGGAAAGCCATCCTTCCCACTGCGCCGGGCGTGAACATTGTCCGTGACAGCAGAACAGGCGCTATGGGATCACTGGAGCTCCGGCTGCTGGGGTGGCGCCTGTACATCAATGCAATCTCTCATCCCATTTCCAAAACGAGGAAATCTCTTAGAACCACTTGCTCAATAGCTAATATGGCTGTCTGTAACCAATCACATGCGCGCTCTCCACGCTTCTAGATCCAAAGTAATGACTAAGCTGCTGCATTATGATTAAAATATTTCACTTTATAGGTAAATTTGGTCTGCGTCCCACCAATTTGTTGATTCAGTATTAGCCCCCAAACCTAGATTGCACGTCTTTGGCTTAGCTAACCCATGCTCTCCCTCCAGCTGGATGATTGACATTGCGGCGAAAGAGGGAAATATTTTGCGACTTCGGGATGAGGGAGTAGAAGGAGTAACAAAGGTATTTGCGGGAAGAAACTAATGAACTAAAAAGCACTGTAATATTGTGCTGTTACTTGTGGGATCTCATTGTCGAGAGCAGTTACTTGGTTTCACTGGTTTAAATGAGCGATGTAAGTTAAACAGGGCATCGGACTGCAAAACAGCGCAAGTATTAAAACGAATTCAGTCTAGTGATATGCTTACTACTCGAAAAAAAAAAAACTAAAAAATAACAAGTAGGTAGCCAAGCCAACGCTACTAATTAAATATAGTAGCAGCTCTGAGGGTGGTGTAAACGCCTTCCATTCATTGAGAATAAAACAAAAGCACTAATTTAACAAAAAAGGCAAAGTATGAAACCGTTTAAAATATGTTATTTGCTGTTTGATAAACTGGGTAGCATTATCACAACCAAATTGCAGACTTTTTTCTGGGCAGTAGGTTTTGCCAGAGCCTCAACCAATCATTGTACAGCAAATCTGATGGGTAAGGCTGATACTATTGGAAACCAACCTAAGCCCAGCTATATCTAGATCAGTAACAAAAAGCTTTTATAGTATGAGAAGTCTAAAGCAGCAGGATATTGCAGAAAGCATAACATAGACTACGAGTGGATGTACACACACATAAACATGCGTAGCATGGTGCCTTCAAATTAACGAGTTGTGGTGAGTGATTGTGAAAAGAGGTGTAAAAAATTACATGAACTAGTTTGTCACACGACAATTATATTATTTACTTTCATTGTCTTATCTCCGCGATCACTCAAATCACTTTCACCTCCACTCCTGCACCAATGGGAAAATCGGTCTCTTGTGATCTCCACATTGCAACATCCCAACCAGTGCGCAAATTTTTCCACAAGAATCGTTACTATTGTTTTGGCCTCTTTTGACAAACTTCACTATTGACCGCATTTTTTGACAGCTAAAACATCCGCAAGTGTCAACCAAGTTCATGTATAAAGCCCAGAAAGTGGGATTCTCAATAAATAAAATTTATTACGCGTTGGAACATGTTTATAAATGTATAACCCTGCTTAAATAATACAAACACTGAGTCCAAAATTATTTTAATGAAGACTAATAGATTTCCCTTGACAGATTTGCTATCAACACCAATTTTCCTGGCCGAGTCCACAGCTCCCATACACATGTTGGTGTATTTACTTAGGAAGGATTGTTTATGTAAGAATGGGAAAACAAATCTCAAAAATCCATCGTAAATGCCAACCTTTTAGGGGAATACTTTGAAAAAAAGGGATAGATATGTAGTTTTTAATTAAATAATAGTTTAAAACTGTGGCAAGAGTCTATAACACTGCAATTAAACCTCGTTTATTACCAGCGCTTTGCCGAATTCTAAAAGCATTAAAATATTTATTTTTTTTGGGCACTGCTCTTCGATTCATTTACAAAAAATTTTTTCATTATTTTCAAAATGATAAATTTTTTAGAATTTTCTGTTTTTTTTTTTTCTAAAGATGAGAGCGCAAAGGCATGAGGAGACTAAGCATCTGGCTCATGGAGCCTAGGAATTCCGTACAGGTACGAGAGGAAGACTCTCTCCCAACAAATTGCTTCGGTTATGAAATTTAGTTTTTTCATTACTCTGCAATCCGCTTGGATGCGTGCGGCCTTAGGTTTGATTACTGCAATAACTTGGCCCAGCTTTTGGAGAGTTATAAATTGTGAGCTATTGTTTAAATGCATGCCTTATGCAGAACCGGTATGGGCGCCAGGGCTTCGGCAATCTCTTTCGTGTTCTGTTGAATTGTGAGAGATCAGGAATCGGCCATTCTGCTACAGATTATCCATCCTTCGTCGAGTATTTCTTAATGGTAGTGAGCGGATCTTCACACCACCAAACTCGAGCCATTATGGTGGTGTATGCGGACACATGATCAGATCCGAGGGGGTCATTTCGCTATCACTTCCTGCTTACCATTTGGCAATTGCACCATTACCAAAAGTGTATCTTTGGTTTTCTGCTATAAACCTTTTTATTTGGCTAACTGACTTGGGGATAGAAGTCGGTGGGGAGGTTTAACAAGGGTCTGCTCTTCCAAACGCCTTGCAAAAACACAGCGGAATTCGGTTAACTCGATGACTGACCTCTGTAGTGTAATGATCATCAAGCAAGCAAACACATTCACCAAACGCTTTGAAGACATAATTTTATCCCCATAGTACTGGTGATTGTGTGTGGTGGACTGCAGATAGTATACTTAACATCCTGGTGACCGAGCAATTACGGCCAGAATCTCTCCTTTAAAAAAAAGTAACATCAGATAACTAGTAAAAAGTTTTGCTTTTATAAGGTAGTGCAAGGCACTACTTCACTCAGTACCTGAGAACTGGAGAGACGTAGAAACTGAATTGGTAGAAGGAAAGAACTTCAAGAGAAATAGGCATGAAGAGAAGTTGTATTGGCAGCTGCTTTGTGTTAGGTCATGTAGGAACAATAAATGATACATTTTAGTGGCAATCACTCCAACGAATGAACTTTTTAGAAGTCCTTTTGTGCCTAGTTAACTTGACTACACCATGTAATTATACATTAGTCGAAGCTCCCGTTAGCTACAATAAAGGAAAATGCAACATTTCCGAACCAAAGCATTTCGAAGTCTGCAGAATTGTTATCTTCTAATTTATTTGCCTGTAAAAATACACGTAGCAGACTTTTTGTGTTCATAGTCTTACTAAAACCATAACTAGACCCTTGTCTCGGCGTACACGTCTCCCTTCGCACAAAATTTAAATTTGAACAGATAACCAAAGAAGGCAAAAAGCATTTTAAGAAGAAGAAAACTGCAAAAATGATGCTGATTAAACAAAAATCAGCATTCATTAGCTTTCAGTCGTTTCAACAAAAGGTTAAATTATAACTTAAGTAGAACCCGATTTCGTAAACACTGCAATGCATCAGATTCTATTCTTTTCACTTTCCCTTATTAATGTTATTTTATGCCCTCCGGAAGTTGTCGTGTGTGATAAAAGTGGGAACCTCTAAAGTCGGTTGACGGTTCAACTTCTTTGGAATGATGTGGCTAATGCCATCCGGTTTTGTTGTTATCAGATCTCATGCGATTCTAGAGTTTCTCATTTCAAGCTCCCCATGCCACTCATCTTACAACCCTCCTGGCCTTCATAACTCTACGAGGGTGTCCAGTTTCAATTCGCAGGCGTTAAGGGTCAGTTGTAAATTGTTTACTTTAAAATACCTTAATTGTATCCTAGCCATTCTGGGAAGTCCATGCCGCAAATAAGATGGCAAGTGAGGGAACAGCATTCAGTCATCTAGTTCATTAATTTTCTCTGCTTTTGAGCTATTAGTTCTGCTGATAGCAATTAGCATTGTAGAGCATCTACCGGTTGCTAGCAATACAGTGATAAAGACTCCACAAACCAGTTTAAAATGTACAGCCACAACTACAGTACACTGCAGTCATAGAAACCGCTTCAAAATGTGTTAGCACCTCAATCAGTAAGATTCAGGCTGCGGTGATTGCTCCCTCTATTAATAGATTTTATCGTTACAATACTTTTCATGAGACCTAGTTGGTTTTTTTAAAAACCATTAACATCAAAATTTCTTGCAACTATATCTTGCCGAAGTTTTACTTTACTCCTTCCAATTGAATAGACTTTGTTCGTTGGCAGATTTACTTTCGCATTTTTTGGAACTTTTAATCGGCCAAACAAATAGGGAAGCCCTAAAAGCATGTTTTTTATGCGCCGCTAATTGCTAACAGCACTAAATCAACAAAAACAACCGGAATGGACAACTGTGGTGAATGGAAGGTGGCGACCAGTGGACTAAAACAGCGAGGCCAGCGCTCTGAATTTGGACGTCAACGAGGTGCCGTGCAAACGACAACGGTCACAGGTTCGGTTGCGCGTACGCACGTACTCGCGAGCCACGGTGGCGACCAATCGGTGTGTCCGCTGCCTTCCCTGATGGATCGATAAGATGGAACTCACAGTCAGTGGCAAAGTGTCGGCATTTCTGCCTCCTCCTCCTCCTCTTCGCTCTCACCCTTGTCCTTCCTCTCACTGTAATCCCCAAATTACTTCTCCTTTTCCTCCTCTTCAACTCGCCTAATTTTTACCTCTTTTAAGTTCCACAACCGTGTGTTCCAACAAATGCGAGAAGGCAGGGACACACCTCCACCGATTTTCGCACTGATAACCTGGTAATAATTTCACCAGTTTATGACTACTAGAGGGTCATAAAGGTATTAAAATGGCTTGGTAAATAATAAAAGGAATGTTTCAAGGTCTGCAAAAACATCTTTCAACACCTAAATATAAGTCAAATTAGTTAACACACCAGAATTTGCAAATTTATTCGGTACATACTTATTTCAAACAACTTTAAATGATGAGGAATTTTTTAAAAATTGTCTGCAATAAGAGCTGGAGTTAGATTTACAAATAACTTTTGAGAACCAAATTCGCTGCCAGGGACAGTTTGAGAGCCCTGTCAGTGCCAAACCATTACGCTTCATAAATTTGTTAAAGTGGACAGCTTCTTTTAAAACTGAACAGAATGCCTCCATTTGTGCATGACTAAGCGAGGATGTAAAACAACAATGACTGACCAACACTGTTATTGGTTAAAATAATTTTTAAAAGTGAAACGTACAAATATAAGCGTCAACAATTTGTGGAACTTAAGCAGATTGTTCCTAAAAAATTCGGTAGAGGTCTAGTAATAGCTTTAAAGAATTTTTTTAAAAAAGTTTCTCCAAATTTTAGGTACCTTTTAATTTGCATCATCCGGTTCTCTTTTTGTATCAGTATTAGTTCAAAAAGGAAGCATTGTTACGTTTGCAAATAAGTGTTTTATTTAATTTTGCTACAGACATCTGATTTTTTTCAAGAATAATTTCCTAACACTGAACATGTTTTTGATCCCTTTCATTAGTAGCTTGGCTTGAAAATGGGGCACATTTTGGGAGTGACACTATTTAACATTAGAATACCAGTCAGAAAAAAGTTTAAGAGGATAAAAATTATTAATTTTGGCTTGGCTTAGGAATGAACTTAATTCTTTGGTATTTTGACAAACACTGTGTTGGTAGATTTAACAGTATTTTCGATCAAAAAGTTTGACAACCCAACACAAGTGGCTAGTTGTGACAGCTAGAGGTCTGATTAACTAGAATTGCGCACAACCTTCGTATCTGCTTTAATGTTTTTTGCTAAATTGTCTTTAAAAGTCTGCGCCTATCAGAAAAGCACGATTATTTGTGGCCTATCAGCCTGTCACAGTGCCAGAGAAATAACAACGTGATGGGCGAAAACATTTGCTGAGTTAGGGCAGTCACTTGAAATGTGGCTTGCTTAAAATCGCTTAAAACCATTTTTGATTCTACAGGCAGTCGGTCATAGAATAGTGGCAATAAATACGGGTGTTTTGGAGACTAATAAACGAGATTTCAGGGTTGAATTGGATAAGTGAAAGCCATCCTGAAACCACTACGCCCAGCAAATTTTTGGTTGCCATACATTTGCCTTATCACGTTTGTCGGTTCACTTCTAGACAAAGGAATAGCAATTGTTCGATGATTTTCCTCTTTCCATGACATCTGGTGGCACTTCACTACAATGCCGCGGTCGGTGTGAAATGAAATTCCCCTTTATTGCTAGCCATCACGCAACAAATTATAATTAATGCGAGTCAGAGGAAGATAAACATCTTTTGTACACGTAATAGTAGACAAACCGCACAAAAGTTGTTCCCGGTGCTGGTGGAAAAGGAAAAATTAAAACTATTAAATACGAGGCGATTCGGGAGCCTGATTGAGCCTCCAAATTGTGTTTAACAGTAAATAAATTTGGTGGGGAGCCTTGAAATGGCATGAAAATTGTTCTTGTTTTGTTAAACAGAACTGAGAAAAGTTTGAGCATAAACTACTGAGGAGTGTAAACTTTTTCAGCAAACAACTGCACCACCGAGGAGAGGTTTAATGTGTACTAAATCCCGTAAAACACTTGCTAAACACATGTCCGCGCTGGACGGATTAACTATAGGCCCAAAAACGGGTCATCGGAATTAAAAAAAACATGCAAAACCAGCATGTTTTATGGAAGACTAAGCTACCGAAGATTTTCTGTGGCAAATCTTTTAGTACTATAAAGTTATTTTTCTGGTGGTTATATACAACCTTTTCCAACCCATCACACGTAATATGCAAAAAGTTATTGACCATCAACTTAAATTACTTGAAAGAAATCTATCAATGCTGTCCGAACCATTTTAGTTTGATGAACCAATTCAATTACCTCTCAATTGAGTGTCACATTGATGCAAATGGAAATAGTTGATTTCTGACCAATCAGCAAATACTTAAATCAAACCTTATCACAGTGCAAATTCGCCTTTCAGACAGATCTAATTGTAGTTCAGGCCACCAAAATGCCTCTATCCACACGATGTAGTAAAGGTAGTTCTATTTTGTTAGATTCACATCAAAGGATTATCCCACATTTGACGTCGAACACAGGAAAGCATTTAGGGTGAATAGGACAAAGGAATTTAGAGATTACTTTGACGAAGGCTTTCTTGCACTTACGACACTTTATTCCCCCAGATTAGCAAATATGAGCCAGTTTGCTATCACCCATTAGGAGAATGGAAGACGGGTTCCTTAAAATCGCTGCCAAATTCTCTTATCCACTCTTCAGTAGTTTTAGCAATTAAATACAAAGGAGAAATCTGTTTTTTCATGCCTGTTACCATGTTAAAAGTTAGTACAGCCGATAATGAGGTAAAGCAATCACGAAAATCCCGTCATCACTTTAGCGTCTGCCTCTCTAACCAATCATATCACAGTGACGTGCACACACGTCCGCACTCGCTCACTCGTAGTCTGCTTGGCTGGCTAGTTGGCTGCCCAAATCGCCTAGCTGCTCACTCACCCATTTACCCACGCACAACACACACAGTCATTAAGCCGACGCTGGATGCACGCCCGGAGAGAGTAGACCATGCCACCCTCTAAAAGCCCCTTTTTCCTCCCCAGACACACGGACACTGTCCATCAGAATGTCCAATAACCCCGGCGTCGGAGGCAGCAGCTGGAGCACCAGCGTCGGCACTACTACCGCTACCTCTAGCGGGCGCGTCCGACGATCTCAAACGCACCGGATGGAGCGCCTAGGTGTGGATTTTGCCCTTTCAACCACCACTACAGCTACAAAAATTGAAACTGAGGCCGTAAGCACCTCACGCACTGAGGCTCAGTCCTTTAGTCGAATGCCCAGTCAACGTCGGAGGCGTCTATGGACGTTGGCGGCGAGAGCTGCTGCCAGACGAGAGCATCCCTCACAGGATAAGGAGGCACTCTCTTCTGGCAGTTTGGTGTCAAAACACCTCGGTGAGTCGTCTACTCAGAGTTCAAGTTTTCTTAAACCTGGCACCGTACGTACTCAAGATTCGGGAATCTCGTCGATGGACTATGTCACCAGCCGTGAAGCGAACAGTCCCAACTCGGAGGAGGCAGGGTCTAGACAGAGAGCTTCGCTCTCCTTCACTACGGCTGAGCATCCACCAAGCGTGTGTCGAAAGCCACCATCTCAGCCTCTTCCTTCACATCCTTCCGACGTCGCCCTTCAACCAAGAGGTTGCCGATGGCCACCACCTCGAGCTACCAAGATTGTTGTTTCAGGAGAAACACCAACATTAAGATATGCCAACTTCTGTAGTACCTATGTGCCAGAATGGGCCCGCAGAAATTGGTCCAGTGCTCCCCGACCGCTTATATCTCGCCAACGAAGTAGTATGGAGGTTAGTTATGACACCGGTCCTGATTGGGCTGCTTCTATGGAGACGCTTAACATGCAACGCACTCTCTATCCTCAAATTCGTGGCCTCTTATACGGGCGGTATGGACGCGCCTCCTGTCCCAAGGCTACCAGCTGCTTTGATAACCCCTTTCCAACAATTCATATGGAGGAAGTCAGTGTAGAAGATGAGGAAGAAAGTACTAGAAGAAGAGTGGAGGCGGAGTCGGCGGCAGTAGCAGTAGCGGACCATCTTCGCAGGCGAAGATTCGAAGCCCCTTGTTGGTGCGAGCGTCCTCCACTGCCACCACCACACACATGTTCGCTGCGTGGTAGAACCGGTGTACCGGCTCCCACCTCAATGCTAAGTCCCTATTTTTACTGCAGCGGGTGCCCCTATCGATGCATGGAGACAGGCTTGGTGCCAGTGCATCAGTGCGACCTCGCACAACGACACATTCGACGTCGGCGGTTAAAAAGGATGTCGTCAGAGCCCACGCCACCGACATGGATGGCGACAGAGGAGGCTCCGGCGCCGGCAAAACGACGTCCACCACCACCCGAGCCCCTGACATCAGTCACGTCACCTCCTCCACTACCGAGAAAGAATGCTCCGGGAGCACAATTTCCACCTCTGCGACTACCTCAAGCACTGCCACCGCCACCAGCGGAGCGGATGTACTCCGAGGCGAGGATGATCACATCCACACCAAGGACGGATGTTTTTTTGATGACACCAGAGCCATCAACTGCAGCAGGAGAATGGCGAAGGTGGAGGTCAGGTGGAGGAGGAGGCAGGCTGATGCGCGGACGCTCGGTGGATGAAGCGTTTTATTCGCCACGATGGGAGCGACACTCCTTTCTCAGCGACCCGCGGCGTCCTACATACATTTACGAGGAAGAAGAGGTGAAGGATTGGTATCCGTCCCAACGCAGACTGGAAGGTGAATCGGTGTCAGGATTGCCTCACCCCTATCATCCTCATTCCACGGGAGTATCTTATGGCATTCGTGAGTTCACAAATTCGCATCTGCCATTTGTTTTTCTACAGTGAGTTTGTATTAAAAGATGTTTCCATTATTGTTGTCTTTTCTGTTTAGAAGTTTTAAACGCAAGCTTTTTGTGAACTATTAAAGCAAAGATTTAAATTTTTGGAATTAATGACAATTTTAACATGATAACAGCTGCAAAATTTGTTACGTTCATATTTTAATGCAATTCTTATCAAAAATAGCCTTTAATTCTGCGTTTGGGTTTTCATTCTTTTTATTATGAAAATAGTCACGCTGTGATGTGTTGCCCCTATTCGACAAAAAAAGGTAAATGAAATAATTTGAGGAAATCTGCCTCGCTTTAACAATTTCCTCTTGTAAGTTGACTGCAAAATCTAACATCATTTTAGAACCTTCAAAAGTGTCAGCGATTTGTTCACCAGACCGCGCATTCCATGTTGTTCCCTGTTTTAAGTTTGCCTGAAGCACCGCTTAGCTTGTTTGAGCCAAGAATCGCGTTGGTGTGCCACCGAATGGAATAGCAGATCAGCGATACTCTAGGTAAATGAACAAGCTGCGAGTTGGCAAAGCTATTAGCAAGTGAATTTTGCGGTAGGAAAGTACAAGCAACTGATTTTGGGTCAGCGGAGCTGTTTGATCAGGATGTTCTTTTATTATCTCTTAATTCCAAGTCTCCTTTAGGAAAAGGCGACTCCTGTATTTTTGCCTTTGGATAATTCAGAACAGTTGGTGGCATTTTCCTCTTCTCTCACATTATCTCAATCTTCCCTTTTGATCTGGTGAATTACCGGTTGGTGATGGAGATTTATTTTACCTTTTTAAAATACTAAGAATTCGAATGCGACTTATTAGAGATCCATCCATGGACTTGGACTACACTTAGGAAAATTTACCCATCTCAGTCAAATTTTGACTCTTTTATAGAGAAACAATCTGTAAGAAACATATGAGATTTTAAGCTTCAAGAAAACTTATTGGTATTGGTACATTTCCTGAAAAATTCCCCCTGATGATAAAGGCAGGAAATGAATAATAGGTATTTCATCTTGATCTTAAAATAGACACTCCTAGATGCATGAACATAGAATAGAGCTCAAAGTTTCTGCTACAAGATTTTGAAGCATTTTTTATTGGGAATAATGTGTAACAGTACAGGCTGTACCTAATTCTCGCACACATCTCGAACCCTTTAACTAATGTACCTTTAATGCAGAAGGAGTTACTTCATGAGAAAACCATTTTTCTGGCAGAAAAAAAGGCGGATGGTCTGTTTACTTCATATACAGATTCCACAAATTTTGATTCTCGTTACGTGCACACACAAATCGCACTTGGTTAAAGGAGTTCGCCGCAGCTTTTAGTTATCTAATCCTTTCAACCACAGATAAATCCTTCAAGTCCATGTCTATGATGAGTGAAAGATAATCTCCTTAAGAATACGATCTAGACTAAAAGTTTAAGTTTTATAGAATGTGACCTATGAGGAAATTGGTGGGCGTTAGGTGCATTAATGCATATCTTCATTTTCCTCCCAGGAAGGAGGAGAACAGTAATGTCATTCTTACTAAGTGCATTCGGTGGGCTAGCTATCTATGCAAATGTGCATAAAATTTATCAAACCAAGGCAAAAAAATCGCAAAATTGCACCAAAAGGGAACAACTAACAATCCTTCCTTCGATGCGCTTTGCAGATGGCATTAGAGTAGGCGTATGGACAGGAAGAAAAAATAACTCTTCAGCATATGTGGGTGGTGTGAAACTGATTGTATCTGCAGAGCTTGTCTATCAGTAGTGTTACGAACGCAAAGTTCTTCGGGTTTCCGGTCGGCTGCAATCAGGAGCACAAAGCTTTTTAACTTAAATGTGAAAGAACAAAAGAGCATGTATGTATAATGTAAAGGGAAAGGTTTTGGTCATTCGAACCAAAATCGGTCATAGGGCTGCTTATTGACTGGGATCATTTGCAAACAAGCAAAGTCCCATTTTCCTTGGATCACATTTTGAATATCTCATTTCTTAACACGATTTGTTTGACAAGACTATTCAAATAGGATTATTGCTGCTAAAAATGTGAAATAAAGTAATATATTCAATTGCCGCGCCGTGTGACTACTGACTTGCCAATTATTATGGAAAGTCTCAATCTGATCTTTAAATCTTTAAATGCCAAGCTCCTAGGGGTTGGAGGTAGATTTACAACTGACTAGTGCAATAATGAAACTCCAGAAATACTGCATTTTTAGGCCAGATAAGGGTAAACTGCTCCCATCACTAAATAATAAAGCATGAATCCAAGTTGATGCTTCTTAAAGCCGAAACCGGATAAATTTCTGGCAAGAAGGATATCATGATTACCGACACATTTGTCAGTCAAAACAACTTTATTCATATTTGTTTATTGGCAGAGTTATGATAAAACATTGTTTCCTATGTTTTGAGCAAACTAAAATTCATTTATCGCTACTTTGCAGTCTTCATGCCAAATGCTGAAGCGTGACTGGCCTAATCAATGCAAAATGACAAACAATCGAACCAAAACACTAGGAAAGGTGTGACACTAATTTACTTTGGCACACTAAAACAAATGAATTTGCAATACACTTCCCAAAAGGTCTATCTTAAGGACTGCTTGCACCATTTAATTAGTCTTAGAACATTTACCCCCTTCATTTAAAAAAAGAAACAGCTTAAATTAAATGCCATTTGTTACCATAATTATAGCATTGTACGCAAAAGAAAGCAATTATTAAGTCAGCATGTACGTTCTGATGAGCTGACGGTCAAGAAAAATGGCAATCAGAAAAGCTTTTAGGCCGATCACAGCGTTTTTTAACATAAGTGATCCTCTGCCAAGTTCTCATTGAATCAGCTCAAGTACTGAATGAGCCTGATAAAAAACATGAAATATGTTATTCAAAATTCAACTCCTAATAGAATCCTATGTCAAAGTATGCTTACATATTATAGTGCGCGGAAGCACTTAGAACTTGCATCACCTGTAACTTTGGCCTAGTTATCCCAAAGAGTCGCCGAAGTGGCTAGTTTTGCTCAACCAGGCAATCTGCTATTTAAAGTAGGAAGTAAACTTAATGAACAGTGCCATTTTGTCTGGCATAGCACCAAATACTAACTCATCAGGATTAATCTACCTACATTGTGCAAATTATTTCCCATTTCGGCAGATAATGGACGGGACGAAGAGAAATAAAGTAAAGCATAATGGTCGCAGTCTTTAATTACTCCCCTTCTAATAAATCTTTTTTGCTTCAAAGTGAAGGACAATTCACAGGACACGTCTCAGTTGCTGATAGCGAAGTGGCTCATCTATCACTTCCCTTCCCAGGGCACGTCTCGATGGAGAATCGACAAATTTAGCCCTCAAAAGATTTGTTTTGTTTAGGATTCTATTAAAATACAACATTGTTGTTTTTCGATTCCTCCTTATCTGCCCACGGCACAATTTTTCACAACTAGTTGGCGAAGAATGGTTAGCTCAACTGTCGCATATGCTTGACACAAGCATCAAATGTGTTAATTTTTGCCACAAAAGGCCTTTTAATGCTATAAATAGGATTTTTAGCAGAACCTTATGCTGTTGATTAGAAACTAATAATAAGCATTTGTATTTTTGCAACCGATAAGTTGATAATGCTTCTGCTTAAGAGATAAAAGAACTTGTACAACCACCAACAATTACGGCAGTATTTTGCTGTTGGAATGTAGACACTCTTGTGATTTTACATCCTCAATAAAGCTTTCCCACAAAAAAAACGGACAAATTTTTGAGACTGTCAAGCTCTCACTGCCCCCAATTCAACTGAGGACTTTCCAATTATAAGGAAAATAAAATTTAATGGCCACATTGTAAAATTTATCTATCAAATCAGCGAAATAAACAATGTTAAGATGTTCTGAATTTGTGTAATTTAGATGAAATATAGTGACCTTTTCAAAATATGTCAAGCGTGTCTCGTTTGAATAACAACAAGTCCTACCAAGTCGTATTTTTATGGAAGCATTAACTATGCATACACTGGACCTCGCGTACGGCAGAATCATGAGCCTGCGCCTCACATGCGAGCTACCCCAATTTATTTTATCGCCCAAGTAAATCCTTTTGACAACTGCTCCTTTGAATTTAAAAATGACTTAATTCACATCGTGTGCTTATGGGTCTGGATTAAAAATAGATGCTACTATGTTTACTAACTAAACGGTTTCCCCGTTCGTCGAAGAAGCGGGAAGGGAGAAGGAGGGTGTGAACAAGGAAGAGCTGAAGGGACGTTTTAATGAAAATATCTCTTAGAATTTCTGGTCTACTTTGCATAGCATTCTTCTTTTTAAAATTTAATACAATGGAAAGAAATTGAGAAAGTCTGCGTATCTCATCTCTGTGCATATTTGAGTATATTGAGTGTTTTGAATGCTTCTATCGCCATTGTGTAGTCCCTCTTTCCAGTTGTTTCACATTTGGTGGTGATGGTGGTGATGATGATCCGTTGCATCCAATTTCGATGGTTTCAGCAGAGCAGGGACCATACTTGGCGGAAATAATATAATTTAACTTCCACTGAAATTACAAGTAAACTAGAGGAAGATTTAAAGCAATTGTTCTATCTTCTCTTAATTGTACAAAAAGCAAAAAGTTTGTATTTTTATGGTCCTTATCTGTAAATATTCTTCTGTATTTTTAGCAAGTTATTTTTAGAATTTCGGTCATTTGTTGTCAACATATGGCATAATCACCGAGTGAAATAAATTTCCTATATTTGCATTAAGGTTTTATTGTTTTGGCAAACACCAATTTTTCTGGATCAAATCAAAACCGGAGAACACTTATATTTAATTGTTCTTCTAACTGATCGTGGGCCACTTTTTTTTATGAATATTTTTGTGTTAAATTAGTTACTCTTCGTCATTTTTTTGCACAAAAAACGTGCTTTTAGCAACATATGGAGGGATGTGCTCAAACATAATCTGGGATTAGTGGGTCCTTCCTGTGCGAATTTGCCCCAAATTAGTGTTACATCTTGCACATTTTTTTAGATATATATACTCTTGCAGATTCTTAGATACAATTCATTGGAGCACTTTATCTTTAATCGCACATCATGTTTGCTTTAAAAATGCTTTTTTATTGCAAGAATACTTCTCTGTTTGACTCACACCCACTTCAAAAATAGCATTACACTGATAATTAACTTCAAAATTTACGGGAACCGTTTTCGATAAGGCTATGATTGCTGTTTCGCAGCGATTTTTCTTGAAACCTAGAACCGAATCAACTCCAAACCCAAAAATAAGTTGTAGCGTCCTGAGGCTCCCTCGAAGGCAAAAGAAGGCAGAATGCTAGGTTAGAATATACACATTTAACGGACAGAGGGAAATAGGCTACTGGCATGGCTCGGAGGCCAACCTACGTAGCTGGGGCAGTACGGCCACCTCTGTGGCCTTAACCGAAACCGGCAGTTCCAACAAACAGAGTACTACATTGTCCCTCTCCCCTTTCGAGCGTCGTCCCCGACGCGCCCCTCGGTACATCTCCCACGTCAGCCATCACAACTTAGTCAGTGCTGCAAGAAGCACCCACGAGCTAACCATCCCAGTCGTCGACATTCGGCGCGATTGAGGCGATGCTTGACACCAACGTCAGTGATCCCTCATGGCAGTGCATTGAACTTCGAGTTTCGTTTGGCTTGGAAACAAAGTTCAGAATAAGTGGTTCTGCTGACTGTCAGTATGTCTGTAGGGGGGCGTTAGCACGTCGATCTTCTTAAGCAAGTATATTAGAGATGATCCTCGGAACGAAACTTTCCAGGTGGTCCATGGCTAGTGTCGCTTCAGTTAGTAGCTTTCTTGTAGAACACGGAGATGGGGTAGATGCCGGAGGCGGACGTCGTTCGTGGCCCATCCGTAGCGCATACACTTCCTTTGCACCGCTGTAACATGCCACAGGCGGTAGAGATCGGAATATAAACCCCACAGAGTCGAGTTTGCTTTCCGCTACAACCAATGTAGCGTCCCGAGGATCTCTCGAAGGCAAAAGAAGGCAGAATATCAGGGTAGAATATATATATTCAACGGACAGAGGGAAATAAACTGCTGGCATGGCTTGGAGGCCAACCTACGTAGCTAGAGCAATACGGCCACCTCTGTGATCCTGACCAAAAACCGGTAGTACAAACAAACAAAGTACTACAAAGTAACATCTATCCAGATTGGTTTGTTAGTCGTTTAGAGAAGCACTGAAAGGCTACAAGCATGCTTCGAAAGACAGACCTACAAAGAAGTTGGGTGATTCTGTAAGTATTCAAACAAACATGGCTTTATTGCACAGTCGTGTTATTCTTTGGAGCATCGGTCTTAATCTTTGCAATGGAAAATTACACAGAGTGTGAAATAGTACAAATTCCAAATCACAGGAAAAAGTAGCAGAGGAGTTGTTAAGAAAAAGTAGCCCAAGATCGGACATGGCTTCACTGGACACGTGGCCGGACAAAATTTGCCCTAAAATATACAGAACTTAGGACTCAACATGTCGGTTGAGCCTGTGAGCGTCTTCAATGCCTAATCCAAACACGTTTAAATTCGATATTGTCTTAATGGAAGTTGTCAAAAGGTAAAGCTTCCCCCTTTTATAGTTACTGTCTACAACTTTTAGCTGTTCACAACAGTAGAACCTCTTGCATGGACTTAAATTTAGTAGCTGGTTAATGAAATCATGGTTTCTTCCACTTTTTTCAAGTTTGCATGAAGCGTTGTCCAGGTCTTAGAACAGAAAGAGGGTTTATTTGCAAAAAGGGACTTTTTTCTACAGAAGACCCGAGAGACTAAACGCATAGACAAAGGGAAACATTGGTAGGATTTTGGTGCAGCTCGAAAGGTCCAGTGTTTTGTACACTTTATGCAAACTGGTTGGTGAATTATGACCTAATTAGACAACTTTATTTTTGAAAATGTAAGGTGAAAGATAATGCGTGAATACGAGTAATGTAAAAAAATAGTGGGAATTTCGGGCACTGCTTTATGGTGATTTCAAGTAAACAGGAAAAATAAGTTGTGCTTGTATTCCTATAGAGAAAAAAACGAATCACGTTTTGGGCAACAACAAATTTTTAATCAAGGTATCCAAGGCGAAGGTTCTGCCTGCACTCCACATTGAAGGAGACACGATGTACAGGTGGATGTGGAAACGAGCCAATCACAAACAGTAGAGCATTTTAAGCAAAAAACTTGGGCGAAAAAGTCGGGATAACGAAAGATAAACAGTGGGCGATGAAAAACGCTGTACAAAAACGACAAAGAAAGGAGGGCAAGACGCCAAAATTAGTTGAATAGAAACTCGGACTTGAGGCAGGAAACTGGGATAAAATGTTAAAATTAAAATTGAAAATCAAAAATCAAAGCATTCTATTTTTGTCAAATTATTGAAGTATTTTCAGCATCGCCGCTTAGAGCACCAGTAAACTCCTGGACTAGCTAAAATTTGTATCATTCTTTTCCTGCGTACAAGTAGACTCATGCCTGTCTAGCTAAATTTTTGTTGTAATAACTTTATTTTAAGCAGCTTTAGAATTAAAAGGACAAGAGATATGACTATTTGCACAGAAGCGCTTTTTAAGGGCCTTCTTGGGATCGAAAAAGCTTCGTGAAACTACAGTGGTGACCCAAACCCCTACAATTACGATCATGAAGCCTTCAACAGGTCACTCTCATCGCCATGATAATAAGCGAAATCTCAAAACTTGTTTTTTTTTTCTAAATATATGGATAAATTATTATGCTTCACTCAAGTTAACGGACTTGGCTTTTAATTCCTTTGTTCCGAAAACTGCTCTAATTTGGAAGCAAAATCAGTTGCGGAATTCGAGTCTTTAACGAGACTTACTGTTGCATAATATTTTTATTTAATTCAATTTTAAAAATTAACTTTCCATAAAAGTGACTAACTTAAGCATATTTTTGGCGTTAATATTAAGCAAAATGTATTCAATTCATTCAGTTCATTTTAATAACTTAAACGAATAAAAAACCACGATTTCATTGCATTTAACATCTTGACAATTGTAGATTTAATTAGCATTTTTTAAACGACCGCAAGCTATTTACAAGCAAAAAAATTCTCTGCAAAATCGTAATTTCATTTAACAGGCAAATTAAGGAGCAAGTTTTATTTAACATCAGTAAAGTTTCGGCCATTAAGTTTATGCATTTTAGTTACATTTTTGTCTCATCTTGATCATTTCAAATTGAAGTAAATTGCGTTTTAATTTAAGGAAAGAACGACGTAATTAAGAGTTCGCATCTTTGGAAATCAAAGTACTTGAAGTAACTGATACCTTGTGAACTCCCAACTCTTATTATTCGTCTGAACAATTTAGGTAACTGTGTTTGCTTTGAACAAATAACCTCACTTGTTAATGATCTGCTTTCCCTTTAAAACATTGAGCACTAGCAAACCCTTATGGGTTTCACTAACTGTCCTCACGTAATAAACCCGGGTGCTATTCTACATGGTCGCTTCCCTTCGCATTAAGAATGTTTTAGGAGTTTTAACAAACTTGTATTAGTGCAAATCCAGTGTTGAGGTTTTAGTCCAAGTGATTACTGCAAATACTTTGCCCTTATTCCATAGTCGTGACCCCATGGGAGAGGAAGGGAGATCGCTATTCCCCTACCAAACGCAGATTTAAACAGAGATTAAGAAAAAAACTAAATTGGAAAAACTCAGGAGCAGAACTGTTTGCATTAGAATTCCAATTTAAACCTTTCATACGGGAAAAGATTGATCACGGATAACACAGTTACTGCTTCCCTTACCCTTAACGCTTCTGATGGAAGCAGAGGGAACCAGAACGGCGAATCAGCCAAATATCATCCAAAACATGCCAAGCTCTTGCAAACGTAAAGGACCACACGTCAAATTTTTTGTTTACATGCTTGGTATTCCCAAATCTTTGTGACTTGATTTGCATGTATTGAAGCCTCTCATTTAGCGAATCTATTGTTCATTAAAACTGCCTTGCTTTGTCACGCATTCGGTGGCTGAACATGCTTTATCATGATGTTAAGCGCCAAAAACATGATGGGAACTAAATGAAATGTTTACAACAAACTAAAATTCTTAATTTAACCATTCGCTACACGGTTAAGTTCTGTGGAAAACTGAATTAGCAGCTTTTAAACTTAAGTTTACCATTGATTGATTTAAACAAGCTCTGCACTTTAAAAAGATAGCTATATAAAAGGAACTGAGGGTATAGCCTTTTAAATTCCTTATTAGGATTAACAGAATTTAGTCTTTTAATCTTTCACTATCTCCAAGTCACTATTAAAACTGGACTTTAAACCTTTGGAACTTAAAAGCTTTCCTTGCACTACTCACTTTAACTAATTTTAGTCGAACAAAATCCATTTACCATTGTCAAAAGTTGCAACGTTATGAATGAGTATCGTACAACTTCCGAATAATATGCTCCGCGTTAAATGTATTATTTTAAAATGAAGTGGTGCTTATTCAACTTCATTTTTATCGACATAGAGTTTTCAGCCTTCCATTTTGACTGTAAGACCTTCGATTTATGTTTGTAGCCCCCTAGCTTCTTCTCATGCTGGCACGACTTACCACAGATTAGGGGATGATTTGAGACTAACAGCTGTACACTAGCTCAACTTGTAAATGCTATTTGATTTTTATGTGCTTTTGCTGTAACTTGTGAAGAATGATTTGCTTTTGCCATTCGGAGCCCATCTCGAACACTTCGGATTCAAATATCTTTGTGTAGCCAGTCTTTCGCTTGTCAAACTTTAAAGCTTCTGACTAAAAAATTCATCATATAAATATCTCAGGATTCTTATTTTCATTCAAAATTTTTGTTCTGACTGCTTACAATCGAATCATATTTTAATGCGGATTTTCAGCCGTTAAGTTCTATCAAGATATATCTTAAAGTTTTATACGTTTGCTACTACGTAAGTCATGTTGGGGACCATGATAATAAGGCTATTCGCTTCTAACTGAAATTCTTATACGGCCAAAACTTTTTCTAATCGTCTTTCTTAAAGTTTACGCTGATTTGGCACATGATGGTTCTGGTAAAATGTCGGACTTCATAAACTATTTTATTGTTCTTTGAAAAAGATGAAGGCCTAGAGGTTTGTTATAAGCCCCAATAAATTTGTTCTTCATAAATCGTTGCATCAAACCTGAGCTCATTTTACTGACTGTAGGTCCCAGTTCCTGCCGAACAGTGCGAACTCCCTCCGTGTGGTATTCGACATCTCCGCGTTGCGCTCCTCTTCTTCGCCCGCGCTCCGAGAGCGGTTCGCGACCACCGCTACTGCATACCTGTGCACTCCGCTCCCGCGGTCGCCGCACTCGCTGCGCTACCCGCTCTTCTGCCGCTTCATCGCTAGAGAGCTCCGAAGCGACTGCCGCCACTGCTGCGACGACTCCAGGAGCTGTGGTGGCGGCAGCCCCACCTTGGCAACTCACCTCCCCGCTTTCCACTGCGCGACATCGCGGAACACCAGTTGCAGTACCGGCAGCTGGACAGCGAAAAGCCACTCGAGGCGGAGGTGCTGCTGGTGGTAGTAGTGGTGGAGGAAGTGCTGGTGGTAGCAACGATTCGACGTTGGAGGTGAGACGCAAAAGACGACATCTCACCGCATTGCCGAAAAATGCAGATGTTGCCACCGGTAGTACGCAACGAGAATTGGACGTGAAGGTGCGGAACTTTAGCCATCCTAATGTCGAGTCGATTAATGACTGGAGAATGAGAATCTCCTTAATGCATACAGCTGGTGTTCTAGTGCTACTTTTCATGAATTTAATAACACCTCGATGCAATACTTTGGCGTATTTGAAAAATTTGTTAAAGTACCACCTACGGAGCGAATGAATGGGAGTAATGCGGTTAAAATGACTGGCAGAGCATGAGACTTAGGGTATCAGCGGTATTGAGGCATCTGCGGGAGCTTCTATTGTGTCGATTTCAACACCTCCCACTTTCATGCCGCAATTTCGTTTCCACCTTTTTTACTTTACTTGCATATTTTTATAACTTGATCCAAATACCATGAAGTTGAGTATCATGTTGCTACTTAAATTAGTTCTAACGTCTTCTCTAATCCTAGACAGATTTTTTCTGCGTTTGTAAGTTATTAATAACTACTCTCTGCCTTCGCTGGTCCCAGTTTACTACATGATTGAATAGTTAATGGTGACTGGGATCCACAGCCACCTTCATTTATGTTTAATCATCGGAATGTTCCGCCTCATAATGTTCTTGGCAATCGAAAGCCCAAATGATATTTGAGATTACCCATTTGCATTATGGAGTTCGCTCTAATAATGACTACTGATGCAATAACTTATCCCATTTGACGAATTGCATTGGCTTAATAAAATCTTATATAGTGTACACCTCTGCATAATTTATGGTTCTATCTTGAACCGGCAAGAAAATTCACCAATCAGAATGAAGTGTTATTACGCAGCCAATCAAAATGTTCGAAATTTACCCTGTGAATTTGAATTTGAACCCATCGAAGTGACTTTGGTAGTGGTTAAAAGTTCAGCTTGTTCGAGAGCCAAATAAATTTAACTATTTGTTAAAAACTAAATAAATTAAAGTCAAACAGATAAATAACTCGCTTCAATCTCGAATTTCAAAACTTTCGGCCAAACCTTGTTATGACTCCATGCCAATTGCAGGAAAAGTTTTATGGGTCATGAAATCAAAGCCCAAGGTTGTTGGTTTATTTCGACTTACCGGCGATTATGATCCCAATGCATGTTTCGTGGGAGTGGTGTTAAACCTTAATGGCAAGTTTGATTTAGAACAAAATACTTTACCATCAATTCTGATCAGGCTTAACGCTGGTTTCTGCCAGTACATTTAAAGTAAGTCTGCTTTAAAGTGAAAGAGAGTATTAGTGTCCAAAAGTTGTCAAAATTATTTTAGCTCCTGATGATCTCCCAGAAGGAAATATAAATCCGGTATGAAGTGGGTTTGGGGCTACGAACACGGCCCAGAGGTCAGTGGAGCATTAATGTGACCTTTTCACCGAAACCCAGAGATAAACAAGCAACCAATGTGGCATATCTTGTTTTAATCCTTTTAATCGGGAACAAAATTTACATCTTTCAGGAGGTGAACGATGAAAGGAGGTGCATCCACCTGCTGGAATAACTTACTGTAGCGCTCTAAGTCCATCCTGAAGACGGTAGAGGTCATATTGTTGGGGTACAAGGTGCATTGTCGATGTACAAAAGGGCTGAGGGGCCAATGGCATAGCCTGGAGGTCATGACGCCCTGGGTGTACCCGTAACCCAAACCGAGAGTTAAATAAGCCAACACCCACTTAATGAATGTCGATTGATGTCTCAACTTTATCAATTAATAAAATGACGCTAAACCAGTCCACAGTTTTGTGAAAATGTCGCACAAACTTTGGGAAAAAGTGCTTGTCTTTCTTTTTCCCACGGAAAATGATGTACAGCAGCACGAAAGTTCCCGCCCAAACACTGTATCCTTGCATTTCCTATTTTGGTCTGAACGTAATTTTGTCCGCTGCCTCGAAGCGCGAATGAATAATGCAAGTTCTGAAGGAAAATTAGGTTGCTTCTGTCAATTTTCTATGCGTTCCACAGCACGTCTGCTTATCACCTCGTACTCACGCTTTGAGGAGGGATGCGGGAGGACTGCGCTTCCATTGTGCTCACCACTTTTTACACTAATTAGTGTCTCTCTTGTATTCTGTTTATTTGTCAACTAAAACTTGCTAGTTAAAGTGCATCTTCTCGCAGTAATCTACTCATTAAAGCTTTAAATGGAGCAATTTCTTCCTGGAGGTTTTATGGGGGCAGCTTTCTTCTCATCCTTTGGCCTTATTTCTTGCTAGCTGTTTTATTGAGACACTAGTTCAAACTTGGCAGTTATTTACGCCTTTCCCACTTGGATGATCTATTTACTTGCGGAGGGTTAAAGCCGAAGATTTAGTCCTCTGCTGTCACCTCCCACAACCTCGAGCGGCAATTTTACATGGCTCCCGTATAAATAGCGCACTGATGTCTGCTAGCAAAACTTTTTTATTTGTTTTTTTTTCTCTGTAAAAATAACACTCCTATCAAGCACAAACAACATACACTTGATTAAATTCTTAAATAAGTTTAATGTTTGTGGAGAATTGGCCATCAGAGTTCGTGAAAGACGTTTTGATGACTTCTTTGTTCGAGATTAGAGGTTTCGGTTCGCTTCAAATCTGTAGTTATTTATTTATGATGTTTCTTTTGCCTCAAGTAGGCCTCAAATTACTTAAATTTTGTTCCTTTAAGAAGTAAAGTTAGTGAAAGACTTCCTCCACGGCTAAGTACACAATATTTGCCTAGGATTTACTTAAGCTTGAGTCCTAGTGGCCAAATATGGGAGCCATTTAAAGGGCTTTGATTTGCACCGACATTAGATGCGTGCTTGTGATATTTTCATTGCCGTGCAACCCGAGCATGTCATGATAGTGTCACGTGGGATGACATTTCCGAGAAGGGTCCAAATTTAAGGGCAAATGTACTGTTTCAGACTGTTTTGCTCGAACTTTCGTACACGATTCGATGCCTACATCGGCCTTCGGTAGTTTTTAGTCCGCCGCGACTCTTGTTGATTGCCATGCATCCTCTCTGTAGCGCTCTAATCGCATTAATTTAGGAGATTAAAACCCAAAAGAGGCAAAAAACGAGGTGACGATAGTGATGACGGTAGTCTCTGTTGTATCATTATAGATCAGCACGTCGGCTCTGACTCTAAACCTGAGAAAACGATTCCCTAAAGGCTACTGGAGGCAGTAATCAAGAGTGATCCAGAACCGATTGAGTGCTTAAAAAGTTTTCAAACATAAACATTTGAATTGCACTAGAGAGGCATGTGTTTGAAGGATGTCTTGACTGATTTAAAAGGGCCTCCCCTACACTGACACCCTGACAAAAGCACTCAACTAGGAGCCGTAAGACAGCTGAAGTAAACTTCGAGCTTCGAATACAATGGTTTAATGGAACCGCGACTTTTAAGCCCACAAGGAATAGGAAACAATCTCACGACTCCTCGTTGCCCCCAGTTTCATTTTATGCATCTACTCCGTCGCTTAACAGCCACCGGGAAAGCCTTACCGCAGGAGGAGATGGAGGCAGCCTGCCTCACTTTTCTACTAGCAGTGAAGTAGCGACCTTCAAAATAAAATTATTTGCCTTAGTTCTATCACACATAATAATAAAATGGCCTTCACATCAGCGGAACGTTGAACTTTTATCTGTGGTCAAAAGCAAGCACAGTACTGACACTGATCTGACGAGTTTCTTCCCTAGATTTAAAGGTGACAAAATTCCTCGTCGCTCACGTGTCAAGGTTTGGATGCTTTACATACTGAAAGGACCTTAAACTCTAGACTAACGGTAGGACCTACACTGACAAATCTGGGGCCGATCGTGTTTGAATTACTGAGTCTATGGAAACTTCAAACTACTGAGTGAGTGAACAGATCATATCAGGACAATAGCCGATGCGTCATTACAGATCAATTCACTGCCAGTATCTTGACTGACGATACTTGAGATGGCCCACGGCATGTGACATATTAAGCACCCCTTTCATGACAAATTTTACGATGATGTCCAGGTATTCTTTCTCTGTTTACATTTCCCGTCTGAATTGGCATTTTTGAACTAGCTTCATTTTGATCACCCTAATTTATCATAATTTCCAGTCATCCATACGCCTTTTTTAAATTTTAGTGGAAGCGAAAAAGTTTTAAGCGGTCCAATGGGTACGACGCTGCTGACGTGATGGATCATACACCCCCTACCTGTGCTGAACAAATCGAACTCCTTCCCATGAGTCAGGAAACCCATTCTCCCACACAAAACATCACAACCACCACAACTGCTCACGAATCTCATGACAATGAAGAGGAAAACGTGGAAGGGACTTCTATTGCCATAGCAACACCACCC
Organism: Taenia hydatigena; assembly: GCA_036345935.2. Taxonomy (NCBI): domain Eukaryota; kingdom Metazoa; phylum Platyhelminthes; class Cestoda; order Cyclophyllidea; family Taeniidae; genus Taenia; species Taenia hydatigena. The sequence continues at coordinate 214,897 of JADWOT020001893.1, read as the reverse complement.
GTCGCTTCTTCTTCTATTTTCACCGCCACTACCTCTACGGATCCAAGGGACTTGGAAGCTGGTATTCGAAAGTCCACTGTACCTCTTGATCACGATGATGGAAATGCGGAAGTAGAGGTTAGAGGAGCAGAGGAGGAGGAGGAGGAAGATATCGATAAGGTCATTGCCCTGGTAGTGCATCCACGAAGTGGTGCCAGTGGTGGGAGTCTTCTCCGAGCCCAAAAATCGGTCGTGCAAGAGGCGGGAAGCAGTGGTGGACAGTTACCCACCCTGGGATTCATTAATCGCAACGACTACTGGGAGCATTCGGCTTTTGGACGATCCAGGATAACAGCGATCGTGCTTGCATTTGTGGCCATCTGTTGTCTGCTTTATTGTCTGGTGGCTACCACTTGGGCGTACAGTGGACCTCGTAAGTAGACAAATAACTTATCTGATTTTGTAACTGCCCTTCCATTTGATATGATTGTTTGAAAGGTGTAAAAAATTCAGAAATGTTTTGTGCTTAGTAGGCAAAGAGAAGTTACTTATATTCCTGTGATATTATTTTGAACGTCACTAAATAATTGTTCTTCCTTCCGTCCCAGGTATTAGATCATAAGTGAGTCACCAAAATGGGACAAAATTGGAACGAAATGTGATATTAACCGAGCTGGAAGTCTGTTTATAAGGTATTAGGTTCTTTGAACTAACTTGGTGAACATTTCCCAGTGCAAATGCTGTTGGTCGTTAATTTGCCAATGCTGGTATTCAGTCACTTATGCATACTACTTAAATCTGTCGATAGCGGATAGTAAGTAGAAGCATCAGTTGATGTTTCTGCCGAAATAATTTACAAATTTATGGGACAAAACAAGCAAGTTTTTAGTTATAATTAGCAATAAAAGCCTATCTTAAAAGTTAGTGTGCTTTTGCTGCGAATCACAGAATTGCCAGTTCACTTCCAAGCCTTATTTTTAAACATTATTTTCAACAGAAAAAAATGCAAGTTAGCTTTGTAGTGGAAAGCAAACAGCTGGAAAACAATGTCTTTGACTTTGTGAGCCTCCCTTAAAACTCTTACTTGCGCTTTATTAAACGCATTTTCTACTGGAATCCGTCTTAGCGAGAACTCTGGGACTCCCATCCACAAAAGATTTTTTGCCTTTTTAAGGTAATGCTCTTTGAAAAGACGAAAGTAAAATTACCCACAGGCTAAAAAATATTCCACATTACTTTGCTATTTTTTGCTTCAAAATCACAATTTGCTGACGGAAATTACCACAAGCATTGTTAAGTGAATTGCCGCCTGCGTTTATTGTATCATTTCCACTCTTATTATGAAATGCCTTTGGGGAATAATGTTGCAACACCAACCGATAATTATAGCATGATTTGTTTTGCCGAAATGGATGGGTTCATGAGCACCCTCCACGCCAAAGGGCTTCAAATTTCACCGGCAGAAATTCCATCCCCTTTGCAGTGGGTGATAGTACCTCTTTTGGTGACCATAAACGTTTGTAACAGAAGGAAGGAATAGCAAAACACATTTTATTTTAAAGGAAATATATATATTGTACTCAAAATTAAATACTTAGATTTACTGCTTTAAAGTGATACGGTTTTAAAAGACTTATATTCACATTTCACTCTCGCTACTCCCTTTCACCTTCCATATTTGTGATGTAGAGGAGTTTCCCAATTTGCATAAAAGTCAGTTATTCCGCAGCTACCTAAAACTTTTTAAAAACTTATCCTGAAATAAAGCTGCCAATTGCTTTAAGAAAAGTCATTTTTGTGACAGGTGAAATGATTTTCCTAGAATTAATAAATAATGCAAAAAAGGAAATCAGATCGCAAGCCAGGGAGCCAGTAAAAAAGACTAGTAAATATTTCAGACGGGTTCCTCTGTCAGAAACTTCATCAGAGACCTCTGGAGAAGTTGCTGGGTAAAACGGTGAAATTTTTTTACTACTTTTCCAACAATTTTTTGACGACAAAATTAGCCAATTAGAGATAAGATCTAAAAAAGGAAAATTTCATTACCTCAAAGAGGCAGTTGAATGCATGATCAGTGCTGCCCTCCGCAGCTTTGGTTACATCCACAGTCAAGCCTTCTCTGTGAATATCAAGCAGGCATTTTTCTCTGCCGCCTTGTTTACGTTTGCTTGCTCCTCGGCCGGTGGCAGAACAATTCTAATGCTAGCTATTCTATTTATTTGCACAACTTGTATAGCTTAGGCTGTAATGCGACGAGCGTTTTTAAGTTATTCTAACTACTAATCGTCTTAGTTTCGGGTGGTCTTTTTTATGAACTCGAGACAAGAATAATTATCAAAGAACCTTTGAGGTTCTATAGCCCGTCCATATTGCAGACCTTTCATCCGTAGGGCTTGTGTGTGCCACAGAATCGCTTCCACTTCAACAAAACTAGTACGTATTGATAGAACTTTATTACGACCTTACGTAATTGCTGACTGATGTTAACAGAAGTGACACGAATGGAAGGCGACGTCACTAAGATGGCCGCAAAACCGTAGAGACTAAGAAGTCATTGTAAATAATGCTATAATCCTTACTAACGCCCTTCCTTCCCCCCCAATTCTGCCGCAATAAAATTGAAACATATAGTAACAAATAAAAAAGTTTGTTTTTTTAAAGAAAATGCTGTGTAATTTATTTAACAAACTACTTACTATTTTGTATTTAAATATGTGGCAGAAAAAAAAATATTAACTATCTGGAGTTAGCAGGCACATGTTGACACTTCCCTATCCTACTCTAGAGTGTTTATAATGGCCACTGAGAACGCGTATTCATGGCTCCACCAATGCTCACATTAATGTAGGCATTCAGGACCACTCGCCATTCTATAATTACCATTATTTCACCAGTGTAAATGCGAAGGGAGTTAAATTTAGCTACTACTTAAAATAGCTTTCCATCCCCTCCTCCTCCCCCTCCACCCCTACACCTTCGTACTGAGTGTGGAAAAGGTCGGAGATGATGGCAACACGAGTTCGACCAATGGGACGCCAGCACTAACCAGTAGCCCAGCCAATGAGGGCTTCCGTCTGTTGTCTGAGCATTGACTGCTGACGCAAGCAGTGGTGACCTTGGCGACGGAACGCTCTAATTGGTTTAGAGAGAGGAAAGTAGAAGATGCAGCCAGAATCAAACTTATGTTCACTTCTCCTCCCCCTTCGCCTCATCTTTTTTGCCTCATCCTTAAACATTTTTGGAACGGAAGTTGGGAAGAGAGGGAGCAAGACAGGCAATTTGTTTTCGCATCAAATTGCGGTCGCAAGTGGTTTACTCAAGTTTACTTTGATTGTAATTAGGAGGGATGTTGGGTGTGTAAACGTGCAAAGCACCAGTACCAAGACCAACATTCCTAAATATTGGTTGATGCAGTATTTTCTATCATATCTGCCGTCAGTGTCACACTTTTGTGACATTCCAAGATTTTCAATGTATAAAACGCATTTTTTCCATCAATTTTCCTATAGTCGGATACATTAAATCGTGTTTCGTATACCTAAAGTGCATGATAATGTTCTCTGTCTGAAGATGACGACACTTGAGCAGTCTTCGCACATGTTAAAAAAAATTAACGACTTTTGACGCCACCGCTAAAATAATAAAACAGCTGAGCGGCTGTGATGGTGGAATTCCCTATGGGGCAGCTCATATCTGCTGCGGATATTTGACAAACGCATGCATTTTACGGTGCTTTTTGTATTGCTATACACTTTTTTCTGAGGAGCGGGTTTTTTGGCATTCCAATGCAAACGTGTGCTACTGCTGAAGTCAGAAAGATTAAATCCGTCCCTAAACTTAATAGAAAACAATATTTAGGTGCAGTATCTCGAAAAAAGGGCACTGAAGTAAATTTTTGAATACGCTCTTTATGTTACCTACAATAGTGCAGCCTTAAATTCCCTTTGATTATGCCTTAATGGCCTCAAAACCATTGTTACTTTTGCAGTTTGCTCTGATACTTGATAAAAGGCTTTTATGCCCTCATAATGCCTACATTTTGCACTTCAAACGATTTTGAAATCGTGATTCTGCATGGAGGGCACAAAACAATTACATTTCTAAAATATTCAGACATAAAGATGGGGATGGGACATCGATTTTATAGCCTTGGTATCTTTTTCACATATTCCTAATCTGTGGGTTTCGCAGTATTTCCAAGAACTAAATCGATGAGTTCTAGCAATAAAATTAGCTCTCGAAGAATTTAAAAGACACTTGAGTGCAAGCATTGTCATTATCAGCGCCAATACGAGCTGGAGAACCAGTAAAATCGGCGGATTGTGTCGTGGTGAAGGTCATGTATTCGTACGCAATTTGAACCAGTGTTACGCCGCAAAAGGGCATCTGGATTCTTTCACACCTCTTGACCTTACGAACGGAGAGAGAAAATGATAAAAGCGGGGATTGTACTCACATTCTCACCTCGGCTTCTTATATTTTTGTCCCCACACTCTACTGCTTGCCTACTACTCGAATCCCAGCTCTGGCAAAAAGCGCGAATACTTTCAGGACAGACTGTCCCACGTCGTCATCAGCGTTAGAATGTTGGTGGGGACTCTCCAGACCTCCAGTACCCCGACTTTTGTATTGGCGTCAGCCTGCATAGTCAAAACTGGGTTTCGTTCTGCAAAATGGTGTGATTCAGAATGTCCCGCTCTTTCTTGTCTTAATCCTCTTTTAACCCAATGAAACACATTGTTCTTCAGCAATTGTAAAAGTAAGCTGCCACTTAAAAGCTAATCTTTATGTGTAGTTTTACTGCACACAATGCCTGTGTCAAACGGCAACACAGGTGTTGTGGAACAAATTCTGTAATGTGGAATGAGAACCACCAGGACTGGAATCGTGTCAAAGAGATGCAAGACCGACCACCGATGAGAGGTTTAGATCACTTCAAAGCCTTGATGGTGAAAAAACTGTTCTTGAAGTCTTACTTGATCGGACAGTCCGAGTTCTAAATTCTATGTTACCACGCCGTGCTTTATTCACATGCACATACGGCGCCCGTTGTCGAGACTGAAACACGACGTAAGTGGTAACTAATATTAGCATTTGTCACTACCGGCACGGTAGTATCTCCTTTTAACTCTGCACGTCAGTTTTACCTGGACGTCCCTCCTTCAATTCTTTTTATGGTTAAATATGAGTACTTATGAAAATACAAAAGATAAACTACCAGTAGCGCTGAAACAAATAATACTTGATAAAACATGGATACTTGAGCTGAAATGGCACGAAAACATAATTGTGAGTGCTTATTTTAGCCGGAAATCTGACACGCCGTGGGCTTTGGCAAAAGTGCAGCATTGGAAACGGGACTTGTGAACTTACCGTACCCTTTATTTCAGAAACAGATGGTATGGTTTACATTTCCTTTTAATATGAAACATAGCTGCTATCGGCATAAATTGAGTGATATTGTTTTTTGTCACCTTTTCTGTAGGTTGGCAGGGTGGTACAACGTGTATCCTCTTGGTCGCAATCCTTGTTGGTCTGCTAGGCACCGGATTGGCAATTCTCGGACACTCGGGATCAGACCTTGTCAAACGCCTCTACTACTTTCATTCTAGTGGCGAAATATTTTTTCTAGCAGGTATCCTATAATTAAGCATGGAAAATCTTTCGCTAGAATTTTCCATGTTGCTTGCCAGAATCGGAGGTGATACGATTAATTTTTATGGGATGGGATGGAGAAAGAGGACGTGACTTAATTTGGGAAAAAAAGACTCATAGACTGGCCGAGTTCCATAGTGCGTAGTGCTTGTAAGCCAGTAGAGTTGGTAAAATTGGGCTGAAAGTACACGGCCTTCACGTTGCCGTATTAATAACTTCCTCCAGAATCACGTTACGGTCAAAATCCTCTCCACCTGTGACATTTAATTAAAACTTGAAACTTGAGGTCCGTTGAGAACCAACGTCATCCCACCTCTTTGATAAATTTCTAGAACAGAGGTTTTTCCGGTCATTAAAATTGGGGTTGTTAGTCATTCAGATCGGCTTCACCTACCAATGCCATCAAAGCGTAAAGATTTGGAGGGGTTGTCGTTAGAACTCAGAAGGTCATAATACCATAGAATTGGACGGTACACCATGTAACGAGGATGAGGATTAACTTTGGATTATCTTTACATGACGACTTTGAAGTGTTTTACTTCAAAACAATTTACTACTTCCCAGCCAAATTAGCTTTTTACTAATTGAGGATTAAGCAACGACGAATCTTGCGTCCATTGTGCTGCAGGTTTTACTACGTTCCTCACATTCGGTATCTACCGAAGCTACGCGAATTTTCACCTCCTTAATCCACGCCAGACGTCCCCAAGTCCACTCCAGGAATCCCATCATTCTCGCGCGACTGCCGTTCCTACCACCACATCCACCGTTAGCCCCCCTCGATCGCCTCAACTTCGGTGGAACATTTACTACGGTTCCGCAGATAGCGTCGGATGGAGCGGAGGAGTGCTGTTCATGGCCGCCGCCATCGCTCTGCTGGTGGATGAATTCCTCCATGAATTGGCACGTCTTGGCCAGACTAGGTGGCCGAGGCTGGGTCGTTGTCTACACTGGTGCACACATCATATCATTAGCAGCAATCGACGCTTGCGAAACATCCACCGACGTTGTCTCGGAGCGTTGTGTCGAAAAAGCACCACCGTCAATTTCTCTGTCCCAGCCACTGAGGTCTCCTATCGCCCGACGACAGGGGCGAGTATTGAACAGCATCGCCGCTGGCGATTGCGACGGCAGTGATAACCTAGGAAAATCCATTATTTGTGCTTCTATTTTTCTAACACACGCGTGATCGATGAAAATTGAGACTAGGACCTGTTGAATTTTCACCTTGAGTCCATTTTCCCCATCCCACTCCACCTCTCTCCCCCCCTCCCTTATCGAGAGTCTATTCATCCGATTGCTCGCTCGCTCGTTCACCCCCTGAACCCGGTTGAGAATAGAAAGGGCGGATCACAATCATCCTTCCCTTTCGACCTCATTTCCTTGTTCTCTCTCATCTCTTTTTAAAACTCACTCGCTCCGCCACGTAACCCATCGACGATAATTGATTTTTTGCTCGGCGCCCTTTTCAGTGGACCAAAATACATAGAATCAGAGGTCTTGACTACTCTTGGTCTTTTTATACCGTCAATTTTTTTTTTGGGAGACCGGACTGCGTGGATCTGAGTGCTTTGCAATAAGTGTTAACACATTTGGGTGGGACAGAACATTGGCGCGTTGTTTACGCCAGACGGATCAGTGTCAATGTTTCAGTCGTAGTCCCTGCTAATTGGCGATCATTATTGCATAGATTTATTGCCTCTTCTACTCGCCCTCTTGAATTGCTTCCACAGTTAACTCCATCGTCATTGCTGTCGTTGATATTGTCATGCGCTGTTGCCCCGCTACTCTTTCACTAGGTCGTCTCTGTGCCGCCACACATAGTTAAAGGGTTAGTTAGACTCGCTTTCCTATCTCGACTGCCACGGTTCCGTGTGTTCCACTATCTTAGTGCACTCGAGTTGCAGATGGCAACAGGCAAGTTAGCGGTGTTAGCACCGCAATTAGAAGATGCTAAATCACTCCAATTTTGTTAGAGCGAAAAGTCTTTTTAATGCGCACAACTGTAACTAAGCTTCCAGATCACTCATAAATCCTTTCAGTTCACCTTTACTCTTATTAAAGCTTGAAAATTTTCCGGCTAATGGACACTATTTTACTTTTAGGGACGTCTATTACTTTGGTTGCTTATATTTGTACACGAAAGCATTGAAGTTTCAGCAAAACACTCCAATCGAATCTATATTTGTATGATTTTGCTATTACAAATCTATATACTATATGTAGTACCAAATGCTTTTCTATGGTGTGTTGTCACGCGCTTTGAACTTATGTCCCAGTAGCTAAAATTGCATACATACGTGCATTAAAGTGTGTCTACGTCACATTTTGGTTAAAAGTTAAGAAAATTAAGAATAAAATGACCTTCTGATGTTCAAAAAATTGATTCGTGGTCATTAGTTATACTGCGCTGCGTTTTGGGCCAGTCAATCGAACTTTCTTGATCATTGGTGAATTCTCACACGTATTTGCATGTTACTCATGGACATATGTATGTATATATGTGAATGTAAACACAGCTTTTTGCGAATTGCGGTTAACCTGTTTTTTGAACTCAGAAGCGTATTAAATTGGTCACACGTGGAATAATGATCCCTTTCGAATAACTGTTATGTACTTTGAAATTTATTCTTCTATTATTGTTAGTCCTCACTTTTCTATATCCATGCGCACCTACACACTCATGCGTGGATATGTATTAGCGTGACATTAACGAAATGACGTAAATTTGGAGACAAATCTTGGTCGTGTTTATATACTACGCTGCACGATTCTTCAAGTGATCAGTTCAAAATGTCATCAGATTGGATTCTTTTTTTATTTTTGTAACGTTTTGACTTCGGTTAACGTAATCCCCTTGGTGACAGTGGTGTCTTCGGCCTTAAAATGGACAAGAATGCACTTTCTCCCATGCAGCATTGTGTGACATGCATGAAGGCACCACCAAACGGAACTAGATGCAAACTCCATCTTCCCTATTACTTCAAACATTATTCGGGTGAGAATGGGTCGCGATGTCGAAGTTGTTGTCAAGCCTTTTGCGCATTAACAGATTCAATATACGCACTTGGCCTACTATTTGCATTTGCCGTTCTATTTTCTTATGTGAGTCGTACGGTAAAGTTCTTTACCTTAAGGTGTTAGAATATGCATTGTGCACACGACACACTTCACGACCTAATCATTAATTGATCTCTACAGCAATTGCTAGAACTTCAGCCCTCAGTTGTGTGTTTATCTTTTTGTAGCATGAAGCGTGCGGAGTAGTATTTCGTCCAGCACTCATAGTAGTAAGGAGAATGGTTCTAGCGGGCGAGGTGAATCCCAGGGCTAAATATTACGCTGGTCAAATGGTATCATGTGTTCATTTAACAAGCCCGAGTTGGATGAGAGACGAAGATTAACTCATTAAGAACTTGTATTCCTTTTATTGAGCTCAGACTGGTGCAAAACAAATAGACATACACAGGTAGCCAAGAAGATAAGTATGTATTCACGCCCAAGCCCTGGCTAATTCCCGTCGAGTGGCGAAGTGTTTGGTCACATACGAGGCTATCGTCATACCAACCACGATCATCGCAATGAAACAGTAGTCAAAATCGTCACGCAGCATGTCATAGGTCTTTGAAGGGGCTATTCGTGTGAAAAACAGGTCTACAAGAGAAAGTCGTGAAAATTGAACCATGGACACAAATTTTGCAAATAGACATTTCCAACTTCAAACTGACCTAGGCCATGCGCAAAGACGAGGCTAGTAGATTCCAACCCCGAGGGCGTGGTGTGGATGCGCTGAATTCGCTCCAGCGTGAGATTGTACGAGATGATGGCGAGAGTACTCATTGGGAGTTCTGGAGCGTAAGGCTCCAAGCCCTCCTCTTGAAGTTCTGGTGTCACGTCTAGCGAACGTCGTGGGTCCAGCAGGGACTTGGGTAGCTCCAAGAGGTTCCCCGCCTCCAAACCAACTTAAAGTCATAAAATTGATCAACTGATTTTGTGTTGGATATCTCCTAGTAAAACTGCTTCAAAGCTAAGAATGTGTTTACAGTTTTGTGCAGGCCTTTTTAGTCTTTTATGAACATGCCTCTGCCTGTGATCCCTCTGATAACCCAGCACCATTCTGGTGCGACGTGCGACCACCCCTACCACTGGAGGCGTCGGCAATAGCTGTCAAAAAGAAAGGATAGGACTATGGACCAGAACGATGTTAGCTTCGATTGCACACTTGGATGCGTTGACTCAATATTTCTGATGTTGCCGTATTCCTTTTGAAGTATTTCAATTAGATTTCGAATATCAATACCATTACTGCAGGCATCAAGGAAACATGAGCAACTATTTCGGCTCACAGAGGAGGCTCTTAGCGGTGATTCCACGCTCAGTTAGTGAGACGGCCAGCGCGCCAGAACGCAACGGACTGCCCAGGATGAAGGCGCGTTGGAGGATGTCGGGTATCAATACTCCATCGTTTCCACCGTGAGCAGAGTGAGCAGCGCGACGGAGGGAGGAGAACTGACGATTCTGGTTGTCAGATTTAGTGGAAGAGGACGGAGGGACGAGACTATGCACTAAAATGTCCCAAGGACTAGGAACCAGGTTCTTGGTGGTGTGGTGCGGCTCAAAGAGTTCCATGACGGTGAACTCGGTGCGGAGAGAGCGCTGGTTATAGACGGAGTACTAGAAGACAGGAAGAGCCGATATCAACTGCCTGAGTAACTGAACAGATCCGTGGTCGAAAAGGGGATAAATTAGTGAAGTTATGGCAGACGGTTTCAGAATGGATACGTGAATGAAACCCAGACAGTGGATGAAAGACGACGGCAGCACTCACAAGGACCCAGTTCTCAGAGACCACCAAACTGGTGGGTTCTGAGGCGCGTTGGTGCACGACGGAATGGATTATTTGTCCCGCCACTGTGTCGATGAGGTAGAGAGAGATCAACGGTAGACCTCCCCTTGCCTTGCTCACTCCTCCTGTCATCACCGCGAGGAGGTTGGGGTTCACGTACTTGTACAGCACGTTTCGGTCACCCAGCACTCGTCCGATGGAGTAGACATGCTCTGTGAGGAGGGAACAAAAGGCAACTGGGCAAGGGAATGTGCTAGGCAAAGTTGCTAACGGATGGACGAACTGACGGAGTTGGATGAAATGGCAAATAAGTAGACAAATGGGAACAAAATTATTCAACGAGTGTTTGAATGGATTGGAGGAGGTTAGATAAATGGGTAGGCGAAAGAATAGAAGGATGAATGTCTGGCCGAACAACTTGATGGGGCGATGAATGGACAAAACTTTTCATGGGTGAAATTAATCGATGTGGATAGAGGCAAAAGGAGTGAATAAATCTATGGTAAGTGGATACGATTCCGGGTGCATAGGACGGACAGATAGATAGGTAAGCACTTGGATAAACGCTAAAAAGGGCCGCGACTAACCGTTAGGGGGATGCACTGCGGCTTGGAGGATGCGTTGCGGATAGTCCTCCGAGGAGAGGTGCATATGCCACAGCAGCTGAGCGGTGAGGCCAGTGGCAGCGGCTGTGGTGTTCTTGTTCACCGCCATCACACGATAGCCCGAGGCAGTAGCGGGTTCGGTGTTAAGCGCGAAAATGTAAAGACCGTGGACTGGGAGTAGATTCCTGGGATTGATGGTGGATAGAGCGGGAGGAAGCAGTATTACCTGTTAAAGAAAAATAAAGACAAAAGTGAAGGCACCTATTTGTGCAGCAAACTAGCATTTTGAATACCACTAAAACAATACTTGATTGCTTAGTTCCACGAAGGCGTCGGAAAGGATGCGTACATCACCTATTGGGAATTGGGGCTTTACATTTGTGACGCGTCAAGTCCTACACGAGTGGCCGATGGTGGATGGATGATAGTAGCCCAGACTGCTCAAGCAGCTTTGCACATAGCGATAACACTCACAGAGAGGTCTTCCATTACGATACAGAGAGGTCGCACATGGTTCGCTGCCTCGGCTTCCGCTTCTCCTTCCAACGTTGATAATGGCCCCAACGCCGCCGTCGGTACTAGCGCCGCCAGTTTGACACGGCGAGGTAGTCGTACCATCGCCTCCTCCGCTGTCGCCGCTGGTTTTAGTGTTCGCGCGTTCAACGGCACACCGAGAATAGGGTCGAGGTAGAGCAGAACGGACTGAAGCCTTTCGAATTCCTGTGTCTCCAGAAGCACAGAGGCCACAGGAGTGAGAGGAAAGTGACCGGTGGTACGTTGTGTGAAGAGGTGTTGCGCCGAAGTGTTGAGCAGACGAGTGCCCGGCACAAAGTACTCCCAGACGATTCGACCACGGGAACTCTCGATTCCAAAGATCTAGAGGGAGAAAGGAAAAAGAGGAACGCTGTTGTCCGCTAATCTGTTCAACAGGAAAAACATGATAGTTGGAATAAGTAAACAAAACAAAGAATGGAAAGAACCCCAAATGGAAGATAAAATGGACTAGTGATTAATTGAGAAGATGAGGGAGCGAGTGGGCTAATAGGTGGATTTGTCGACGCATGGATCAATGGGCGAGAGGACAGCTTCGTTGCAGGATGGAATGGACGAATTAATGGATGAGAAGATATCTGGATGAATAGAAGAATCAACGGCTAAATAAAGGTCATAGTTACAATACTAAACCGCGAATCTTAGGCGTTTATCGCCGCGCATTAGCAAATACTAAAATATTCAGGCATGGAGCCTGCGGATTGCTTCAAACCTCATGGTGACAAACTTATTCATTGTCCAACTTTGCCTCCTTAAAGTTGAATTTGATCAGTTCCCGACTCGATGCCTTTGACAATATCATAAAGTGAGAGAAATTGCTTTCTAGCGAGTTTGTAATTTTGCTACCCAAATAACTCCTCCTCAAAAGTGAGGTAAGAAGGCAAGACGAGGTGGCACAAGAGACAAGTTAAATGGCAGCACACACAGACCTTTCCAACAGCCGTGACAATGAGAAGCATCTTGTGAAGGTTGTGGACGTCGCGAGTAAGGGGAGTGAAACCATCGCCGTGGCCATCCAAATTTGAGACGGATTTACTATTCCACCAGGAGTTGAAAGCAACCTGAAGACATGGAAAATGGGAGGAAGGTGTGCGCTGTACTTAACTGCCTGTGGCGAGGAATAATCATTCGACCGGTTCCCTTTTCTGCAGCTGAAGCCTAACTTACAGAAAGTTGGTGCGCCTGCGACCTAATCCGGTTAACGAAAAGTTCCAGAACTCCAGCTAAAAAAGAAAATTTAAGCAAGGAACATGTTAATCAGATGGAATGAAAAAACAGCTCCTAATGGCGAAACTATTGCTGAAAATATTTCCGTCGCAGTACGCGAAGGCTTGAATGAACTACAGTTCCCCTTTTATGTGGACTTTTTTGCTTCAGAGTCTAAGCTAGTTAAAAAGCATTTAACCGCAATACTCACCATCACTTTGGCCGAACTCCTCCTGCATGGTCGCTTGTTGCGCAGAGACGGGCAGGTCGATCATTTCCACCGAGGTTATATGGGCCAACGACTCCTCTCTCAGCCAAAGCTGATCACCTAACAAGCAAAATGCGTCAGGAACTTAAAACGCTTCATAATGTTGAACAGAAATGATGGCGAAACAATTCGTTGACACAAATCAACTAAGAATCAAAGCGCCCTGGAGGCCAAATAAAAGCGTCCCATCCGCATGCATTGCCAGGTGACAATTAGTTGCCAAGGCTTTCATTTTTTCCTTCACTCCTTCTGCCCTGTAAGACTCACTTCTTGGCAGCTTCCCCCAAGCGAACACACAACTGGTTATTGCTAAACGATCCACTCCATTCTCCAAATTTCCAAAGTGCCGCTTCATCTTCAAAAGATGGTTTTTTTGAATGAATAGTGCATTGCAGGCAAAATCTTCCACTACAATCTTCTTGTTGAAAACCCACAACTGAGCGTACAAAGGAAAACGCCTCAAGATCAACCAGAACTAGCCTATTCGTGAAAGTCGGAGGACAGTCCTATAAGAATAGGACAGTGTTCCATACCGCCGCAGAAGTTACCCGTGCAAAGACCTCATCTATCCTTCATCCTCCATAGTTCTCTCTCCATTCTCCAAGATTCAAGGGATTGTCACTTTCCTTTGGCATTAAACAATAGCTGTATTCAATAAGATGCACATTTGGGAAATAGGAAGCTGAAAAGTGCCCATGGTAAGCTTTTGGATCGTCAGAGACAAAGTGTTTTATAAACCTGGAAGCAAGTACTCATGTAACTAGCTTGTGCACACTATTTTAAAGGAGATCACGATAGATTCAGCTGTCAAAATGCGTTTTTCAGAGATCCGTTCAGCATTCGCGCTCACGATACCAAGGAGGAATTTCGGGAAACTCCGTACGTTACTCGTGGTCGTGACTACGGTCGACTGGTCCTCCATGGCATCTTAAGTATGCTACAAGAGTACGACACTGATCACATACATGTGGAAGAATTTATGCTCTTAACACGGAACGCTGTCCTTCCATGGTTCAAATGGCACCATTTTCATAGCCATCTTTATTCAAGAAAGAGACAATTTCAGAACACAACTGTGACTTTCATTCAATTTCTTAGGAAAAGTAGTTTTAGGTATTTTCAATCGCGCTTTCTCCACTAACATTAACGAAAAAATATGCATGAAAAATAGCATCTCTATTAGAGCTGACGAGGCACTCGAGACACAAAATTAAACTCCTCATGAATAATTCGAACTATAAATCACCATCTTAATAACAAATGGTGATGCAAAAGACAATGAGGCCGCAAATACATCCGAAAAAAAGTGAAATTCAATGCAAGCAAGAACATTAAAAGTTTTATGTTAGCCATAAATCTACCCTCTTTTGAAAGCATCTGAACAGCACGGTCTTCGGTGAAAATCAGAAGACCCTTGTGATCTGGCAGAACGGCAACCTGTTGAGGTCGGAAAAAGCCGTAAATAAGGAAGCTTTTATCTCTTCAACACCAGCACATGAAAAGTGGTATCAACCTACCTCCTTGATCTTACCGTGGTGTCTTGAGAGATTCAAGAATTCAGGAAAGTTCCATGGAACCGTCAGACCCGATTGAGCGTCAATTGCAGTGAGTTTGACGTTATTGAAGTACTACACGGGAGGGGGAATTGGGATGTCCCCGGTAAAGGAAGTAAACTACAAATCTGACTACTATCGGAACCACAAAAAGGCGTACGTAACTGAAATTACCAGTTGCCCGAACGATCGAGAGCAATATAACCCATTTTTTGGCTGGCAAAACTTATCTACAAATAAGTCTTCCCAATAATTCCCTTGACCACCATCATGGTTATTAGCCATCAAGTTGTCCGATTTTAACGGATTTAACTAATTTCAGCGACGTTAATAACAGAGTTCTATGCCAAATAGTTCAACCACAGCCACCCACCTTTACTTTCGACTGTTTGAGACAAATTAACTGATTGCGATGAACCGCAAACGCTGTGACCTAGAAAATGTTTCGAGGAATTGACAGAACTTACATCATCTACGACGTAGGCAGATCGCAGCCGGTTTGTGTCCTTCTCCATTACAAAACCTGCAACCTGTTCGGTGGGCAATTCTACAAAAATTCTACCATCCACTGGCTCGATCAGTTTCAGCGGATGCTACAGAGACACAAGTGTGATAGGAGAGTAATTATGAACATACTGATGCAAGATCAGCAATGTTCCAGGCAGAAGAATTTGTGATTTGCATCGAAAGGAGCATGGATTTCTCATTTGGCTTCTTACCGATGCAAACGAGGACGGATTTCGATAGGATACATCTTGAGGTGAGGAAATTGGCCAAACTAAACAAATTACTTGTCTAGAAGAACACCAGTAGGTGAATAAATTAGTGAGTGAGATAAATCGAGTTCCGATTGTTCGTCAGCACGCATATTCCACATCACTCTCAAAAGAGTGTTTGATGGACGAGAAGCGGAAGTAACTGCAGTTAAGACCCCATCTTGTACACTGGATGCAACAAGGTTGGAATGTTGCGACAATTCACTTGGCGAGTTAAGTCAAAAAACCGAATTCATCATACTTGGGAAGGATCTTTACACTTGATAATGCAGGCGGGCTAACATCCATTTTTACGAACCTGTCAGTCAACACAGCAATAAGGCTCCCGTTTTCTTCATCACAAATCAGGTTTCTAGAAAAAAACATTGCCGATTTTTGAATGTTTCAATACCCATTCAGGGAGTCACTTTTGGTAGGGAATTCCGCAATCAAATGGCCCGTCTTAGGGCTCCACACCCGTAGCAATGGTTTGTTTCTCAAAGAAAGAGTAAACAGGTCTAATAAGAATGTTTGGAAATATTTAACCAAGCAATACATTTTGCGCAAAGATTAACAGACAAAAACCGTCCATCCTCCTCCAAAGCCTGGCGCCATACTAAAACCAGTTGATTAACAAAATAACTAGTAACCCAATGAGCCATTTTGCGCATCAAGAGCTCCTAATACATGGGAATCAGAAGCTAAGTATAGGAAAAGATCTTTGGTTTCGCGACGACCGATGACATGGTGTTCAGTGTTGCCGATATACTGCTGTCTCCTGAGGTAATTAATTGGGATTAAAGAGGTCTCATTGGCAAAAATACCAGTCAAATTTTCCAATCTGATCTTCGTGAAGGCTGAGAGTGCTATAGAACAGCACAAAGAAAGTGATTATTCGTACCAACATGACCAGAAACGCTACTGCCACAACGTGCACACCACACCCCAACAGACACCAATTTCGAAATGTGCACAAGGATTTGAGAACGCTTCATCTGTGCAGCAGTTTATTCATATAGTTTCTTACGTATTTTAGCACAAAATTTGTGTACACTCCAAATTAAAACTTCTAGAAGCAGGTCTGCTGCTTGATTCAAATTTTTTTGCGCAGGTGATGCGTAGAGTATCTTCTTTCTTTCTTCTTTCTTTTGCTCGCAAATTGAAATGGCGTACCAAATCATTGGACATTATGCCGTGAGATGTCAGCAGTTCTTATTACAGTTCCTAAGAGCAGCCTTGCAAAAATACTATTCCCCAATTATTTTGTTTATTCGCCCTGTAGGAATTTTGGGCAGCACGTAAACCATTCCTTGAAGCTGTGACATTCCTAAGCACTACAAATGAATTTGCGTTACTAGGGTATGGAAGAGTGAGGAGGTCACTGACAGGTCAAGGCGACAGAATCTAAAGCGGCTGTTTGGAAATCAAATCGCCACAAAGTATGAACACATTTGTTTCGTACACTTTCTAACGCAAGCAGTAACTAGTGCAAATGCACCTCCATCACCTTAGAATTATCAGACTATTTCTCTACCTCCTTCTCCCCCTAGCCACGAACGGGGTGCCGCAGATGGAGAGACAATTTAGCGAAAGTGAGAAAAGAACTTTTCTCGTGAAATGGAATGGCTCGGCTACTCACGCCCCATAGACTCTTATAAAAACACTCGTCACCCCGCTTGCTTTAAGTTTAAAGGCTTTCTTATAACTTGGTATAATCTACGTAGATGCCACCTGTGCCCCTCGTTCCCCCCCGTTAACCGGGATTCAAGCTCGTCTAATCTAACCGCTTTCGCTGACAAAAGCTACCTTGGTCGACGTTTGCACAACCCAAGGCATGGCGGAGATGGCTCTCGTCGATTCTCAAAGCGAAGCATTCCCCTAGAGAAACCATTGAAAGCCTTTGGGTGGACAATTTATATTCAAAGGCACTTATTCACAATCGAAAAATAGCAACCACGGGGATGGAAGGTTTCCCCATCAAGCCTAGATAAGATTGTTAGCAAGACTCTCAAGTAAGCCTAACACGAAGTGTTGTAACAATCCCCACGCCGTTGACCCCTTTCCATCCTCCTCCTCTTTCACCACCTTGTCCTTTTGAACCCTCGAATTCTGCGGTATTGCAGTATCCGTGACAGACGGCTTCGCCATCGTTTCACGCTGTGACTCCATGCGGAGGGTCGAAAACATCGCTGCGAGTTCATCATAGGCGAAACTTTGCCTTTCTGCTGCAGCTCGAACTGTCTCATAGGTAGATACAACCTCATCGGTCTCCTCAAGAAGCTGCAACAAAAATTGTGCTTCCTTCGAGTGGGATGAATTAAATACACATGCTCTTCAGTCTCCAGAGACATCGGTCACCACATCTTGGTGATAATGGAGTTCAGTTGCGTCATATCCTGCCCGAACTGGGGCTACGCGGCGTGACGTTGCCGCCACATCCACCTCCTCTCATCAATTCAAGTAATTATGTATCTTCACACTTATATGGCTTGTTACAATTTTAAAGAGGGCTGGGAATTAAAAAAACACACCTGAATAATATAATGGTGGTATTGCTGCTCCTCAGTGCTTGATGGTTCTGTATCGTCATCAGATTCAATAAATCCACTGGAGGGCGCGAAAACTACCACGAAAAGGGGCCTCCTAAAAGCCGCAGGCACGTACAGTCTCTCCACACCCAGACTAGTTGAGGCCAATGTGAAAGTTGGAATGGAAGACCAGTAGGTGGTGATTGTGGCGTTGACTAATCGGTGTATTGACTTCACTTCGTCAGGTGGAGAAATCGCCTCCCAGGGTACGGGTGGATCCAGTTTCACCAATCGCATCGTCTCCGACTGCAAGCCAGAGAATAATGAGGCACCTCTCGCCAAATTTGATGGATGGAAGGCGAGCTAATTATGAACCCCAAAAGTCAACGTGCCGAATTGTGAATTGGCATGTTGCCTTAGCAAGAGTATTGCTAACATTGTGACGCCATCGATGTGGATTTGTGAGACAAGTGTGTAGTCAGCTAGTAAACAACCGGCATTTCAGTCAATAGTCTGAATGTGAAGTTCAGATTTGGCAAGCGAGGTCAATTGAAACAGGTAATGATAAGGTAAGAAGGCCCACTAACAAGGATTAATTAAAAGAATGCCTGCCTATTTGCAAAAGTTGTGGAACCCACCTTTGGAGAGAATGAAGATGGTGAGGAGTTTACAAATTTTTCAAGTTGAGGAATGCGGTGTCTAAAGTAGTCCAGGTCATCATCGGCTATCACGTAGAGATCCACATCTTTTCTCTGAGGTGTCACTCGTATCTCCAGACTGGATGGTTCATAGAGGACGTAGAATTGAGCATGGCCAATTGGAAGGCGTCTAGAAATACATAAGGAAGAAAAAAAGACAATAAATTTCATTATCTGCAAAAAATTTATAAGCAGTGGGAAATGGAAGACTCTAGCTTTACTTTCCGGGAAGAAGATAACAGCGTAAGCAATGGTAGATGCGACTCGACACAGAACCTCATTCGGCATTCATCTTCGCTCCTGCTTAACCCTCTAGATAATGGGATATGAGGGATGCCATCGAATTTCAACAAGACGCACCGCTTTTGATAAAAGCGGAACGGTACCAAATAACCAAGGAGAGTTTGTAGGACAACTCACTCCAATCACTCATTACAACCTGCGGTAGGGAATTGTTTACATACAAGTACTATAAATTACAACGCTAGTGACAAAGTAAATTGAGAATGGCTCGTCGGAAAATGTTAATAACGTTTCCAGTGAGTGAAGATGAAGCAACTAATCTACACCTCTACCAACTTCTAAAGCTGTAGACGCACCAGTGACTAAATTATTCCTCACCTTTTCGACATACCAGCACATAACCTTCGTTCCTGTTTAGGAGATGAGTTCCAAGGAGCGAATTAAGGGAAACACCAAGAACAACCCAACTAACACCACTTCTTGCGGGTTCCACCACTAGCCCAACTCTTCTCCAACCAAACAGCAAACTCGCACTGTCTTCAAGGAAGATCTGTCGGGCAATATCGCATTCAACTTCCCTCAAAACTTAAACTTATGAGATTCCGGTTGTACCATACATACTTCCGCGTAGCTAATCGAAGTGATGGATACCTAATCCTAACATACCAGCGCCACTCTTAGAGATTATAACTCAGCTATCAGAAAAGTCTCCGTTAGGTGGAAATCAAAATAGGGTGGGAATAATTATACGCCTTCATGCATGACCCCTCAAGAGGGTTGGGACAATGTGACTTGAAGCAGGTCGTATGGCTGTGTCGATTGGTTGTTTTAACAAAACATACGGCTAGAAGAGGTATCAAAACTCATAATCAAGAAAGTGAAGAACGATTTTCGGTGACTAGACTCCAGTTGCAGCTAATTGATTCAAGTGTTAAAAGTATCCAAACCAGAAAAATCTTAAAAGGTGTCCACGTACTATGAATTGTTGCAATCAGCTAATCGAATGTTGGCAAAATATTCCTTTGTTTTATCCAAAACTCTTCTGATAAACTCTGGAAGAAATAACAAAACCAGCAAACTGTTTCGGTACCAGAAAGATTGTTCTAGGACTACCTCTGAAAAAAATAATGAATCCAAACCACCAAGACAAATAGAAAAGGGCATATTTATAAGCACTTACTCTTTGTAAGAGCCCAATTTTAACGTCAGGTCGCGAGGTTTTTTATCTATACTCCAGTCAGAAATTGAATCCAATAGAAGAATAAAAATAAGAAAGGGGAGGAGCAGCTTCAGTGCCGCAGCCCTGTTCGCCTCTTGCCGATCCTGCTGCTGAGGAGGAGAATCTGTCTAAAATCAGAGCTAACTTAACTGAGAAGCTGAACAAAATAAAGATGCGAACGTGCAAAAGAAATAAAAATACGCAATTTATTTGGCAGCAGTATCATCATCGAGCAAACTTAAGGAGGAGCCAACAAAGGAAAAAGAAGAGGAGGGCAAAGAGGAAAAGTTGACAGTAGAGACCGCAGGCACAGAACCCGTGTTCGCGGCGAATGAGACCAACTCGGCGCAGGGCGGAGCGAAGCATACCCTCGGAGCGCGCTAACATGTCCGAAAGGCTACCGTCAAGGAAGGCGTTTTGTTCGCGCACTTCATCCCCGATGCTCTTGGAGAGCTCACGCAGCAAATCGACCTTCACGCAGAGTTCACCAGCCAGAGCATCGTTGTCATCGGTGAGGACGCCACGACGGTGGCTACCCGAACGCTCCCAATCGCGACTGTACACATTCATTCCCTTTTTTGGGATGAAGCTGCGTTAATTACACTGTTATAACAATAGCAATGAGCACATTGAGCGACAACTAACAGATTACGTCGAAGAAGCGCTACGCACACCGATCTTGTAAACTTAACGTTAAATTAACCAATCAATTTGTGAGCAAAGGCTGATAGATGATTTTTAAGTAAATATTCATATTGAAAAAACCATACGTAAGCAAAATATTCGTTGGTCGGTTTTGTTTAACTTTTTAGACTTTGCGATGCACATGACAGATGATTAAACTGTACATTGGTAAAATGTTTACTCACGGATATATTTAAATTGAATTTGTAATATGCCAGTTGTCTGTTTGAATTACAGTTTTCAAAGAGTTGCTTTACATTTAGATACTATATATTCGAAGAGCAAGCTAGTTTTTAAGCCACGCTAGTAGTCACTAACCCTACTGTATAGAAACCGTATACATTCTGCTCGAGCACTGTCCTCTTTCGCCTTTAGAGAATTCTCAAAGCTCTACATATAACTGCTGCAGACTAGCCCTTAATATACTAAATCATTAGGATTGCGGCGTCTTGAGACTTCCTTGAAGGCGAAGAGGGCAGAATACATAATCAATAAACGGAGGAAACGAGGCCGCTGGCATGGCCTGAAGGCCAGCCCACGCAGCTAGGGCAATACGGCCACCTCTGTGACCTTGACCGAAACCGATATTTTTAGCAAACACAGTACTACAATGACCGCCTTTGATCCCTGACCGATAACAGCAGTCCAAACAAACAAAGTATTACTTATACTCTCTCTTCTTTCGACCGTCGTCCTCGACGCTCCCCTTGGTAGACGTAATCAGCACTGCAAGAAGTATCCACGGCCTAGCCGTGTCAGGCGCCAACAATTTGACTCAACTAGAGCAATGCTTGATACCCACGTCAGTGATCCCTTTTGGCAGTTAGAGTGTACTTGTAGTTTCGTCCGGTTTGAAAAATAAACTCGGGGTAAGAGGTTCTGTCCGTAGATAGACGCTAGTGCATCAGTCTTTTTAGGCAGATATATAAGGGAAGTCTCCGGAACAAAACCTTTCCAAGCGGTCCACGGCTAGCGTTGCTTCAGTTGTTAATGGCTTTCTTGTAGAACACGGGGATGGAGTAGATGTTGGAGGCGGGCGTTGTTGTTAGCCCTTTTGTTATAGACTGTCAAAGATTAGCCCATCCGTAGCGCATGCATTTCTTTTACACCATTAGCTTGCACAAGCGGTAGAGATCGGGGTAGAAATCCTGCAAATTCAGGTCCGCTTTCCGCTGCCACCAATGTAGCGTCCCGAAACTGCCTTGAAGGCAAAAGAAGGCACAATAATAGGGCAGAATTTACCTATATATCTTCAGTAAAAAGAGCGAATGGGGCTGCTGGCATGGTGTGGATGCCAGGTCACGGGTAATATGGCCACCTAAATGACTGAAACCGAAACCGGCGGTCATAAGATATATATATATATATATTCTGCCCTAGTATTATGGCTTCTTTTGCCTTCAAGGAAGTCTCGAAGAGCTTTGGTATGTATTGCAGCACTTGCACAGTTTATATGCAACCTTTTTGTGGGAAGCGTTCAGTGGGCTCCTACTCAGTCATGCAATAGCAGTCAAAATTCCCAAGGCGGAGAAGGTTCAGTACCCAGATTTCTTAAAACTTGTGCTAATTTCCTTTAACTCTGACAAATAGACGCATTCTTACCAAACTTATTTGTGTAATCAAAGGCGTTGAAGGCTAAAGAAGAAGAGATAAATGAGGAACACATTGAGGGATTTTGTTAATCAGCTAACGTGACTTAAAGTTAACTCCACGTCTTTTAATGCAAAGTTTTTGGGTGTGTTTTAATACTTATTTGGCTTCTTGGAGCTTCCTTGAAAACAAAGGGAGGCAGAATATACATATTTAACAAACAGAAGTGTCACGACTACTGACATGGCCCGGAGGGCAGCCTACCTAGCAAAACGGCCACTCCAAGTGATCGTAGCCAAAACCGACAGTCAGACAAACAATGCATCGCAGCGTACATTCTTCAGATGTACCTTCTGATTGAGAGGCAAGAATACCGTACCGATATCATGCTTGGCGAGAACGCCTATTTCTTGGAATTTAACAGAAGTTACCCTTTCAGTTTCCCATAAGGTTGCATGGCTCTTCCTTAATCGGAGTAATGAAACGTCACCGAGAAATCAACCTGTTCGTCTCAGAAGTGGCCGTGGGATGAAGAGGTGAACGAGGGCGGGATTACAATATCGTACAATATAAAATCAGTTGGAATGAGAGGCGTTTTGCAAAATCGAATTCATTTGCTCACAAAATATTTTAATAATCTTGTAGTAAAGTGTATTAATTTTCCAAAAACTACATTTTAATACTGAAAAGAGGAGAAAATTATCGAAACTTGTTTAACTGTATTGGTCACACATTGCATGCTGAGAATTTCCTAAAATACGGAAGAAAACAATGCACACCACACAGTGTGTGTAATACTTATGTAGTACTTTGTTTGTTGGAACTACCGGTTTCGGTCACGGTCACAGAGGTGGCCGTATTGCCCTAGCTGCGTAGGCTGGTCTCCGAGCGTTCTGCCTTCTTTTGCCTTCGAGGGAACCTCGGAACGCTACAACTTATGCACTTTAAGTGTGCTTTGTAGGCCAGAGGCGAGAAGACAATTTCAATCCGGTCGTGGACCCAGAGCTTGAGACGTCCTCGTCCTAGATACTTCGACCCAGTTATCCCAAATTTTCCCTCTGCTTATAATAAAGATGCCTAGAAGCAACCAACCTTCCCACAGTAAGGGTGAACGAAGGGAGGAGGAAAAGGAAGAACCATCTACGCTATGCATATTTTTAACATACAATAGGGGTAGGGGCTACTGACATGGCTCAGAGGTCAGTCCATCCGGCAGCGGTACAGTAGCCAAGACACAACATCAAGCATTAAACTAACAACAAGCGTATTACACACGTATTGTTTTAGTTTAATCATTTATTTCCTTAATTCGACAATTCTAATAAATTTTCTCTGGGAATTTCATCCAAATATCGTACAAGTAATGCACAGACAATTGGATCTTTCAGCAAGTGTTTTGCAATACTCTGTTGTTCATTTGTCTGTCGGTTTCGCTTGCAGACACTTGAGTGGCTATATCGCATTTATCGGGTGGTCTGGCCTCTGAGGGATGACAGTAGCCTCAATCTCTCTCGAATAGCTGAATTAGTGTATTCTGCTTAAGTAATGGACCTATTTTTGCCTGCAAGGAATTCTTGGGTCGCTACATTGGTGGAAAGCATACTCGACAATAAAGGATTTCTAACCTAATCTATGCCGCTTGTGCAAACTAGTGGTGCTAAAGAAGTGCATGTGCTACAGATGGGTAAACTGCCGATGTTTCATGAGAAAATGGCCCAAAATTGTGTCAAACTATGGCATCTACCCCTTCCTTGTGTTCAACGTGAAAGCTATTAACAGCGGAAGCAATACTAGCTGCAGCGTCTAGAGGCTGGCATGGCCTGGAGGCCAGCCTACGCAGCTAGGGCAATGTGGCCATCTCTGTGACCCTGACTGAAGCCGGTAGTTCTACCAAACAAAGTATTTCACTAGTCATTAGCCATCTAAAAAGTTACATTTCGAAGTTCCCTTACCCTTCCTGTATAAAAGCATCGTGAATATGAACATAAACCAAACTCTGTCCATGCAGAACTGTGTTATTTCCCGTGTTTTCCTTCGCTGATCTACTTTCAGGCACGTGTTCCAACGTCTAATTATGGGCACTCGTGATGATTAGCAGAATTCCCGATTTAAGAATTCATTTCCTAAACCGGGCTAAGCTCATGATCCAGTGCAACTACCAGAAGAATATTAGCCACTTTACGGTCAGGTATCGTCTCAGTTGCAAAGAAAGTTGATAGATGGCACGGTTGGCTTGTGGATGTTTTCCTTCGGCGCTGATTAAATCGTGATAGTTGAAGCGGCGTGTTTGCCGGGGGTCGAACCGGGGAAGACACTAAAAAGAAGGGGTGCCGTACAATACCCTGCTGTTTGCATGACTTTCGGTTTTCGTTACGGTCGCTTGGGTGGCTCTATTGCCTTTATTAAGTGTGCCATCAGGCTGAATATATGTGTTATCCGCTTACGTGTTATGCTTTTCTTTGTCTTCGAAAAGGTCCCGGGGCACTGCAGATCTCTTTGTGAAAAACTTTTCTTATCTAGCGCAATTCAAATAAAATTTTGAATTAGATGGTTATGAAAACAGGGTAGCTAATACATTAACTTACCGTTGTTCACCTCATTCCTGCAACTTAAATCATTCACTTGGCGCGATCTGTTTTAGCACAATATCTGAGATTTTCTTTCGGTCAATAATAAACCCATTACATAAATTGTTTTAGTAAATTATTATCAGTACCCATCATTTAATAAACCTCAAACAACCAATAGGCTCCTTAGGTTAGGGGGTGATCTGTTGTTTCGTTCTTGGTCTGCTTTTAACTTGTGCTGGTATGTTATTTTTATCATCTTGTATTTTTTTTGGGCAGAAGCGATGCATTCTTATGTGATGCTACTTTTTAACCTTTACCTTTTAGTTGTATGGAAAGTGGTGATTTCGAAAATCTTCCTGACGTTGAAATGCTCTATCCTGATGGACAGATCAATCAACGCATCCACCGCTATCCCCATTGCATTGTTTGGACACCTCTCCCTATCATCACGTATGGCGATTGCTTTCAAGTTACCCTAGGTCCATACATTTAGTTGGCTATTTCCCTTAATCGGACATGTTGGCATCACTAACTCAAAAGGTGTCATTTACGATTTCGCTGGGCCCTACTATATCAGTGTGAGTCTCCCATCATTTTATTTAAAATCTTGTGACAGTTAATTGCTTGGAGCCCTGGCTTCTGCGCTACCGTGTGCTCGTCTTCTAAACTAGTTTCCCTTTCTTGTAGTCACTCATCCTAGTCAGAGTCTGGGGAAGTTTTTAGTCTTAAACTTTGGATGTTATTTTTCACTTCTTTATTCGCTAAGTAATTGCATCATTTTGTTCACCATTCACATAAAAACCAATCATTTACCAGTTTTCCTCGGGCCTCTCTTTTCGAAGATAAATTTGAGTTGGTCTTTGGCTGAATACACTTCTTTTCGCAAAAATTACGTTGTTCCGTTTTTAATTATCGGATGTCTTTTAAGCTGGTTCACGCCTTGCCCATTCTCCCTTAAGTCGATTCTTAGGATAAAGCTATGTTCATTGTCCAAAGGCGATTTTCATTGTGCACTGTTCATTTTGAAAGGTTCACAAAGGATTATTCTGTAGCATAGTGGCTCAGTGACGAGAGCATAAGTAAAGTGTTGTCTTCTTGTGAATGTACATTGCTCTCGGGGGTTCCGGCAATAGCACTCAAACTGTTCATGGTATGCCTTCTATTAGGCACCGCACACCTCGTAATTGACGGCGAAGGCTGAGTGGCATGGTAAGATTCTAATTGGAGAATACGACTTCGAACACTTTGATGCGATTGTGTTTATCTGAAATTACTTCAAGTTAAAATATGTGCCATATATTGACTTAAACCTCTTGACTTGGAACGAATTCTCATTTGTCATGTTCCTGTTAATTATACTACATTTCCAAAAACCTTTTTTGCAAATACTAGAACTCGTTTAAATCAAGCTTTGTGGTGTAGTATCTCCCTATCAAACTTTCTCATGATTAAGTTTGTGCCAGACCTTTATTGTCCTACTTGGATAGGACTTTTTGGGGCTTATTGACTAGCCCGAGTTGTATCGAGTAAATAGATCGCAATCACTTTTGTAGCCTTCGCCGAAAAATCCATGCTCGACGGTTTTACCTTCAGTAGCACTCCACAAGTGTAATCTATTGCATCTTTTCGAGATAGGTGTTGATGTGTTTCTCCACGATCTCCCATCGCAAGTTAACCAGTAGGAAAGCCTAAATTGTAGTGTTTTGTGGCATGGAAAAGTGGACCATGAATTAATGGTCTTTGAGGCTGGTCGTCATCTTTTAATTCGCTAGGTGGAGCTTAATTCGCCACAGATGGAAGTGATGCGTAATTTCTCAGTACCTGTGAAAAATAAGGAGACTTTCCCAACATATTGCATCCCACTTCGATTGTCAGAAGGAATCTATTTTTACTCTACCTCCAGTTGCTATACGCACTTCGCAAGAGCCTTTTGCAGCTTTTTGATCCAGTTCAACACTGCTTCCAAAGCCAACAAGAACACGGCTTATAATGCTTGCAGGCTGTTTGGACGATTTTCCTCGTAAAACGGACGGACTTCCCTTGTTCCACTGATACTATGAGCTCGTTACTCAGACCTGCGCATATGTGAGGCGGTCATTGGTTTTCTTTCAACTTCAATAGATAGGTGCAAGGTCTTCAAACTTCAGTTGACGGTCTTTCCTTCCATCTGATAATTGCAAGTAGGTACTCTTGGGGTATAACCCAATCCACCCCATTCAACCAAGACCCTCCATTGCTTCTGGACTTGTGAGATATTATTCTTAACCTTATTTTTGGATTTGCACATCATTGCTTCATTTTTATGCCTCACGGATGCTGATTTCGTTGCTGCTTTCGCTGTTTCCAGGAGGACAACATGGCCTTCGGGTGGCCGACGCGTTACCTCCAGTTGGATATGGCGTCAGTCGGTGGGGCGGAGAATTGGGACAGAGCTGTGCATGAGGCAAACACAGAGTTCAAGGGACGTATGGTGAGTACTTTTCATCTTCTTTTACCCAAAGTACTTTCATTTATTTTGCGGTTGTATCTGGTTAATTAAGACTTTGAGGTAGAAGGAATTGCATTCTCCTCAAGTCCATCCATCCATGTGAGATATGTCGACTCCTTTCATTCAGCTACTTAACCACTCATTGTACCAACCCTGGCTCATCGGGCTACCCATCCAGTCTGCTCATCATTTCAGCCACTTCTCCCTCGGATTACTGCTGGATATCACTCCGAACGTTTCAAATGTAGTCATGTGAACGAATTAATACACTCGTCACTAGCATCTCACAAATGTAAAGCAGCCGCTTTCTTCCTCGATGGCATAGGTCACGAATTTGTGTCATGTGTTATTTATCGGTTATTGATAACTGTGGCTACACCAGACGATATATTGCGATCAGATTCGCTGAGTTTAATCACATGACCAAGTTTAATGTGATTTTAATCTAAAAATGATTGAAAGTTTTTTTGGTTTTTGTGTAGCGCTCGAACTGATAATTTTGGTAGTGTAAGCATAAGCATTACGCTGTGGTTGTGAAATCCATTCAGACCTCCTGACAACGAGCCCGTTTGTTGAAGGCCGGTTATTTTTCCAAAGAATAGAGAATAAAACATCATCTATTTTGTGTTTTTTTTTTCCTTTGCTTTCCAGCACAATCTCTGCTGCAACAACTGCTACTCTCACGTGGCTCTCGCTCTGAACGAGATGGCCTATGGTGGATCGACTAGGTGGAATATGTACTCGTTCGGCGTAATGATGGCTTTTCGGAGCAAATTTCTTGGGTAAAGGAAAAAGAGTAAAATCTGTTTTATCCTTCACCTACTTTATTCCTGCTAGATTACAAGCTTTGAATTGGTTTAGTGGGGAATGAACTCATTCACGTGCTGATGGGGCAGTCATAATATTCGAATTTTGGGGTTTTTTTGCCACCTGATCTCCTTAAATCACGTGGAAATCTTTCATTTTGAAAACCCTAAAGAGCGCTAGGTGACAATTTCTCTGAGTGAGTTTTTGTTTTGATCTTACTCTTGATATGTTGGCCTCGTGAAGGCCATTCCGCGTTTCCAAGAGGCCTCGTGATAAGCTTCTGGAGATTCCCAGAAGGTAGTCAGTACAAAATTTTGCATTGGTGAGTCCACATTTCAAGGGCACATGCCTTGGTGCATGCACTTAAGCCTCTCTGTCGGCAGCTATTTCGCCACATTACTGGATTTATGGGTACACCAACCTGCCATTCATGTTCGTTAGCTTCATACCTCTTGAGAATTGACTCATGAAAACAGGATAATTATTGTTTCATTCCTCGTGGATCTTAGTGTAGCTGACAGGACTTTTGGAGCTTTATACGACCACTTTTGAACTTTTTGTCCATACATTGGTCTTTTTAACAGTCCCAGTGTATGAAAGGGACAAAACCAGTCCCTCCTTCTCTCGTCTTTTACATCCCCTAGGTAATTAGGCTCTAAGCTACTCATAAAATTTTCTTCATTTAGTAAGTAGACACAATAATCATTTGCTCTTTGTACGGTTTGGGTGGGAGGAGGCCCACTTTTGTCACTGAAGTGAGGTCGGAGAAAGTTAAAGTCGCCTACAAATCATCGCACGACTTGTTGAAGTCATATTGCTTTTCTAAATGCACTCATTGTGGATAAATTAGTTGACTTTTTCCGTCCATTTTCTTTTTTAGATTCGTCCCGTTCCTCAGGACGTTTGGTCCATTTTTCGTGTTATTATCCATTATCATTACTCTAGTAATTATTCTCTAATTTAATTCCTATAAACTGTTGCCAAATTCGACTTTTTCACCATTTCCGTTCATTGTTTTGTTGTAAATCTTATTGGTTGTCCACGCTTCGTATTTGTCATGGACACTTCCCGTGTGTCTTCATTGTTACAATTTTTTCCTAACGATATTTATTTGAATAAAATTGTTAAAAGCTAGCATGAGCAATGCTTGGTCTTGGAAAGTCGAGTAGAAGTGGAATAAAGTTCCTACTGATATTTTTTCAGTAAAAATTATTACCAAGCATTTTTTATGCTGTCCGCTTTAGCGCCTTGCCTGAAGGCAATCCCTCAAAATCTGACCTTCCAAGCTACCTACTTGATAATTGGTGTGGAAAGTGATTGATAACTGTATACTTGGAGGCAAGTGGCACCATTCTTTGTTGCGTTGCCGTGACTGGCGATTCACGCTAGGAGTGGTATCAGTCGGATAGGAGCACGTTTTTTAGGATAATGGAACATTTGTCACTCACCCTTGATCCATTCCGCTTTTATCTGGAATTCCGTAAATAGATACAAAATTATTCGCTCAGCTATGTGTGCACACTGAGATGGCGAATGTGGTGATGTAAGGTTGTCGTTTTATGATATTTCGTTTTATGTGGTGGTAAACAGTGTGGCTCGGAGATTAAGTAGCGTAATTTTTAAAAGTTCGAGCATTATCATAATTAGTTCACAACCAGCTTTGAAATTCCATTATGCGCGTCGAGTAAGGAAGGACGGATGAGTGGATGGATGGATTTCCGATCGTTGAAGGTATGGATACGGAATAGTTAGACGCGTGAATGCTGGATAGATCGATGGATCCACACAGGAAGATTTTGGACGAAGCCTGGGAGAATGGGCGGGTGGGCGGAAGTTTTTATGTACGGTATCCATTGGGATACTTTCCTTCAAGCCTTTGAGCGGTAGCGATAAATTAACTAAGGCATTTAATTTCCGGCTCGTTTGTCATCGCTATTTCAATTTCCAATAGCATTTTATTGTTGCAAGTTGTGCGCAGCATTGACTCCTCCATTTTTAGAAGATGATGGTGATTTGGCGACTTTTGAATGCGATATAATCTTACCCCTTTTGCATTGGGTGTAGCATCGTTTATTTCCCTCCTCCCTTTCCCTTCCCTCTCCCTCTCACGCTCCCCCTCCGTCATTTTTTCTGCCTCGCTTTGCCTCTTTGATGATGGTTATGATGAATGGTGTGATTTATCCTTTTTTCTCTCACTACTTTGCATTTATCTGTGCCTATTTACACAAGTAGGATTATTTTCCACCTGTCAATTCCGACTCGAGGTGCAAAATGGGTTCCTCTTTCACACTAAGACAGCTTACGCCGCGGGAAATCCCTCAAAACCTACCGAAATTTTAAAGAATCCCTCAAATTATAACTGCAAAATAAACAAATTTAAATCAAACCCTTTTTAGTGTTGTCTTTATCAATAGTTTTTTATAGCTCCAATGGAGCAGAGTAAGGTGATCTTAAAAACTCGTCGGCATCGCCTTTAATACGGTCATTTTATTAAAACGGAGGGTAAAAATTGAAAAGTAATTTAAATTTAAAATCCGAGAAGGAGCACGGATTTTTTCAAATGCTTTTTTGCGGTGTCTTTATGCGGAACGAAGAAATCCGTCAGTCCTTTCATCGCAAAGCTACCGAGGTTCCACGTCTGGGGGATGAATGCTACACAATGTTTAATAACTCCAATGTTAGACTTTTACACTTACCAATGAAGTTATTTCGCTTAATGGACCTTTTTATAAGGTATTAGTGAAAATTAAGTAATTAAATCCTATCATAGCTAGAAGGCTTTCTGACATGAGTCCCAGTATTTCATCCCCAGGAATTTCTACGAAATCCAGGTTCACGTATGCATTCAAGGAAAGCAAAGATCTCTTTGGTTTCCTAGAGGAGAAGTAGATGTACATAACAGAGGTCACACTTTGCCCAAATATCACGGTTGACCAGAAGATTCGGCATTAAGAAGAACTCGGTTAATATGCGGCAATCACTTTCCTCCACCCTGTAGAAAATAGGTAGACACCGGATCATAGGCTGAGACTGGAGTAATTTTCCTTCCATATATTCCCCTTTATGTCTTTTTCAAATTATTATAGATTTGTATAATTCGACAAATTTTTAAAAATCCACTCTCCAGTGTTTCGTTTCTCATTTCCATAACATGGTCAGAAAAGTGGTCTCTCTCCCCCTCTCCCTCTCTCTTTAGCATCCTTTTTTCCACTCTCCACCGGTACGAGGAGGGTGGAAAAAAATTCGGGCGCACCGCTGTAAATAATTAACCGAAGGGAAGGGGAGAATGGGGCTCTCCCAAGGGAGAACGTTTTTGCCCTTTACCCTCAACCGAAATTACATTCACTCCTCCCAACTGTAATTAGTTGTTTATGTGGTTCACCCAACTGAAAAAAAGACGTGGTTTCGTTGGTCTGTCGACCTAATTATCTTTTCCCGGTTTGAATAAATTTTGTGGGTGAAGTCTCCTTGGATAACTCCAATGTCCAAAAAAATCAGCTTTAGACTCGAGTGTTCCCCTTTTCCAGCGGCCTTAATAGAAGGCACAATCAAGGGAACCTTTTAATTTCTTTGTCGATATCCCTGACAATTCCACAGAATCCTCCCCTTTCGTCTTCAAAAAGGAGTCGGGAGCTGCAGTAATGACAGTGAAAAGGGAAGCCAATCCTGAAGGACAGCTGCCGAATGCTCAACCTTAGCATGATAAACGAATGTTACTGTGGATGGGGGAATCTGTGACGACTCCTAGTGAAAGGGTTGCGAATGAAGTCGACCTTTTGTAGCTACTCCTTGCTTACAACTGAAGCTACACTAGTTGTGAACCGTTTGGAGCTGTCCACTGGGTCTATCTAGTAGCTGACTAGAGTGTGGATAGATGTGGCTAGGCTTCACTGAAGTGAGAACAATGTGACGAGGAGGAGCAGTCCCAAAACCCTGTCTCCATGACACGATTTTTAAGCCTGTCTTTTCTTACTGACTCTTCTTTCAGATTAAGGCTCTTGCGACTAGAGGTGAAGATACGTGGTGACCTGCTCATCCTCCCTTTCCTTCGTACACTTCCTAAATAGGACCTAACATCAGATGCAGTCGAAGCGCCGAGAGAGACCAGTGATGTTGCAGTTGGTGGGTATTTTTCTTGCAGCACCGACTACATCGATGCTCGAAAGGAGGAAGGAGCTATGTAACACACTGGTTATTTGTAAACTCTTTTAATTTTGCGATCACTGACGGTCCAGTGATTGTACTTTTGGTAGGCCTTAAGACCTCCGCGTCTTCCTTTGCCCTCATGGAAGTCACAGGCTACTACATCCCTGCTAGGTAAATCGACACCGGTTCCCTTTCACGTATTTCTCATAAAAAAAACAACTTTTGAGGAAAAAAATGGTTACATTTACACGATATTTGCAACTAATTTCATAAGAAATTACAAGAATTTCAGTTAAAAAAGGAAGGCACGGGCGGCTGCCGATATGTCTTGTAGAAAGAATTTCAAAACGCGTGTTGGATCTTTGGAGAAAAAAGCCCTCCATGCAATAATTCCTCCTGAACTGCAAAAATGATGCGATAGGTAGAAAAGAAATGAGAAATTTTGTGTTTGCCTAAACAGAGGCAGAATAAATATTAATTTGTGTTGTTATATTGTTTTCTGGACACTGATCAGAGGAGGGTGCGGTATTTCACTCTCCCTTAAATACTTTGGCCGCAGGGCATCAAAAAGTCAGACAGAAGAGAGACTATAGCAGTTAGAAATGATGCTTAACCTCTTGAAATAGTCTGGTGGAAACATTGCAGTCCAGACTCTCATGAGAGCGACGTTAAAATTGCGCTGTTGCGAAAATTGGGTCAGCAAAGCTAAAATAAGGTTTCCCGCCTAAGTGTGCAGCAGTATAAACCTCCTGGGTGCACGAATGGGTGAGATATTAGTCTGAAATTGAAACCTCAAGATATTTTAGCGACTCTGCGTTGGAGGACTAAAAGCTCCAATTTTGGGCAGATTAATCAAAGCAGACAACATTCCGCATTTTATGTGCCAAAACGCGACTTCCAAATCTCCTTCGTGGTGGACTAAGAACGCTTCGGACTTCAACCTAAGGCTAGAGAATAAGTTTAGAAAACACTGTATTTATGTAATGTCATAAAGATATATACAAAACGCAAAAATATTCATCTATTTTTCCCTTCCGTGGAGTCATTTATGAGTGGAGTGAGTGATAGTCCCACTGAGCAGATGCAGAGTCTACTTGATAAAGAGTCAGGTGTGACGTCAATCCTGAGGCTGCCCCAACTTTAGCGGTCACAAAACATCCGGATCTGAGGGTTCCTGACAGCCTCCAGCTCAGCAGGCTCTCTGACCAAGAAACACCCACATAAGTGTTTGTTTTCCACACTTGTCTATTCATTGTTGGGCTAAAGTCTTTCTTCGGTAGTTGCGATTGTCCAGTATCCAAATTCAAATAAATTGTCAAGTTTAACTCACTGCGAGAAATAATTTTAAGGTGCTTCCATTGTCAAGAAGCTGTTTGCGTGTGGATTGAGAGCGAAAACTTCTACACTTCAGCCTCATAGGATCTAGCGGTGAATAAGCTTGTGCTCCCCACACAATAACATCCTCCATCATATTACAGTCCAAACTAATAAAATTGCGTCAAAGAATTGCAGAGCACATTTTCAACTATTATTTCACCTCCGCATAAGTAAGCATTAAAAAGAAGTAATATTGCATAAAAAGAGCAATGCTTCAGTAACTGTGCACCCAGGTGAATCCATTGTTGCCGATGGCATTCAAAAACTAAAACGGTTCCGACATTTTGATAAAAATTGCATCGCAGTAGGGACTGTTTGGGGGATGACTAGGTAAAAACAGTGATATAAAGTCTTTTTAGGAGGCCTGTCATACTTCAACAGTAAGCTCTCCTAAAAAGTCTCTTAGGAAGCCTAATCTAGAAATTAATTAAAAATTCTAAAATTAATGCGAGAGGCTTCTAAACTAAGGCTGAAAGTGTGACTACCGTGGGTCCTTTGAACACTGATAAAACAAGGCGGACTTGCCGGTGGATAACGCTCCGACCGGAAGTAGTCAACTTCTGGAGGGACCCCATTAAGGCAGTGACAGTCATAGAATGCCATACCCATCATGTTGACATCATTTTTGGCTTTACGATATCTCCGGTACGGAAGCCCAGTTGATTTGGCAGCAAAATAACTCTAAACTTTAGTGACAATCAGGCACCTAAATATTTGACCCTCCTTTGTCCGGATAGCACAAAGGTTTGGTGGACAGGGGTTGGGAGATTGTAGATACCGACGGACATCCATGCTACTTGGTCTCATCTGATACAGGTACCTGAAGCAGCAACAGAATCTTCTATTATGCAAAATTTACCGGAAAATATCGAATTGCAAAAATCTTTCTTGTACGGTAAATAAAATTATTAACAAAGATAACAGCTTGAGGCGCCCTCGGAGTCGTTGTATGGACCAAGACCGGAGAAAATTGACGTTCCATGAAAAATTGAATATTTTGTTAATTTCATCGATTGCCAAATTTTCGTTTCTGTCCCTCCCAGACCCTTTGCCATGGACAAGCAGAAAAGCTGGACAAGTCAAGGTAAAATTCTCAGGACTGCTCTAAACTATGTGGCAGAGGATTTGTTAAGTGGCACCAAGGAAGGTCAAATGACCTCTTGCTTATAAGACAAGTAGAAATTTTAATTAAAAATGTATTTTTTGTGCCTAGTTGTTAAATACAGAAGCAAAATTTTTCCGCATTTAAAAAGAATTTCTAATGAATGGAGAAACGGGTCTGGAATCGATAGTTGCCATGGCAGCGACTATCAAAGCAGCACTGCAAATTCTTTTATAAAAATCTGCCAATTTTTCTTTCGCAACAAATTAACCAAAGAAAAATAAAAATACTGCAAAAGGTTTGCCAACTTTTAAGATACCTTTTACCAAGGCTTAGTAAAAAGGTCATGGAAGGTTGCTCGAAAAGGTCAGCTAGGCAAACAAAATTCTTTTTACATTTTCTGAAGAGGTCAAGGATAGAATTAGCAAGAAAGTAACCCATTAACTCAATTAAATGGTTATTGCCTTGGGATTGTGGAATTTATGCAAGCGAGACATTTGAAAAAGCGCATTTCAAGTTACCTGCACGCCGTAAGAATGCACCATACCAAAAAGACTTGAATTTTGATAAAATTAACTTTCTTTGACGCCTTAATGCAACTAAAAAGGAGGCAAAAGGAGGTAGAGTCTGCAAATTAAGTCACTCAAAAAGTCAAAATACATGGAACTGCTTGCTCCAGCAAACATCCCCTTGTATGGTCGAGCGCAGTTGTTGCAGGCTCGAAAAAAATACGAGAACAGGCACCTTCTAACTTGCTTTCACTTTTGCAATTCATGTTACAAGCTAAATTAATACAAATGTATTCCCCAGTGCCCATTTCACAAGTGACCGAATTCTTTCCCCTTTTTTTGGAGCAAAAAATGAGGACGCGTAGACAATATATGCACAGCTTTGGGAGTTAAGATTTTCGTGTTAAATAAAGCAATAATGCCCGCCTTTTTCATCACATTCCCTAGCTTTTGGTTCCTCGTGATTTGAGCGGTTCGGGCACTAACTTTGTAGGGGAAAAGAGCTCCAGATGGAAGCATAGGGCAGCAACAAGTCAAGACTGTGTCAAGCAGGAAAGTAAAAGTTATTAGCTCTGTTGACTGATCATGCGTTTCTCTAAACTGCCTTCGTTTTAAGGCGACTGCTCCTTTAAATGGTGTCTGCTGGTGGGTATCAACGAGGCCTAAGACGTACCAAGATAGTGCCCAAAATGAAGATCAATTCAACGAGAATGAACAAGACATATCATGGACTGCAGAATCAAAGATCTTGCTTCCTTTGGTGAAGAAAACCCGCACATCAGCTTTGCCTCCACCGCGGAAGTAGTTTTCAAGGGAGCGCCTTTGTTTTAATCAACACAGAAGGTAGCGAGAACGAATCCTTAAAGTGAAAAGCAAGCCGTGTGGCAAAACGACATTTGTTTGGACGTTTTTAATCACCTTAAACAATTTGAGCTGCTCAAATTTTTTTAACTGTAGGTGATAAAGACTTTGAAGTGATTTTTTCTATAAATCGTCAAATGGTTTTAAAATTTTGGAAAAAAAATGAAGTTGATGACTACGATGCCTTTACAATAGAAATGTTGCAATCACGGATGGACTCTCTTTGAAGTTACAATCTATGGTAGCTCAGTTTTTCCAACTAAACGAAATCTGTCCTGGAATGTGGCCATGTGATTGTCTAGTACCGAGAAAGAGGGACACTTACTCGAAAGAACATGCGATTGAGGTCATGTGAAACAATGGATTTATTATGGAAGTATGGTCTTCTAGAAATGATGATGTTGGGGCTGTATGAAGGACACAAAAGTCATCTCCCATTACAAGTCATTTGGTAGACAAGCTAACAACAGCGTGTTTTTATGCCCTACATGAAAGAAGTAATTGACAAGTTAATTGCCTTTGAAGACAATTGTCATCCACTAATGCTTGTGGGTGGAACTCCGCGTCGTTCTCATCGAGGGTGGAACCTCATCATCACTCACGACTTTAGACGCAACGAAGAACTTTTCGCGATGGATTATTAAATAGCGACAATTACTTTCTCCTAATGAAAAATTGAGGCATCTTTCCAAGGAAAAATCAAACTCAGGTTCTTTAAACCGTCCATGAGTTGTTCTTTTCCTTACTACCCCTTCACCAAATGCTAAAAAAATTAATGAAATGATTCTAGAAATTTTAAACCAATTTGGGCACATTAATCTTGGACAGAATTAAGCTACGTAGGAGTTAAAAATTAGAATGAAGTGGTATAGAGTACAATGAAGTGTACCGACAGCCTGCCGCAGGCGATCACAATTTTTAAGTTCCATCAATCCACACCAATTCGCATGGGTTGCAATTTAAATTTGTATTTATACAAATCGAAAAATTTTGTTGTTGTTTATTAGCATTATTTGGGACAAATAAGTGTTCTCGTTCACCGGATGGATGCCAAACACCAAAATACATTGGACTATACATCAAGTTAAGGCTAAAATTAAGTCGTCTACACACTAAGCTTGAACAAAATTTACAAATGCGAGCCTAAAATAAGACAGTATATTTTCCAACGCATTCCACCAAAATATAGTAAGTTCACTTAGTTTACAGCATTGCCATCTTGTTGGACACAGTCTCAAAATTTTCGAGAACAAAACAAGTGTTTCGATTTTCAGTACCCGTTTTCCTAAAGTAATTGCACTTACAGGTCGGCATCTACGAAAAGTCACAAATTCGACAAAATAACACCAAGAAACAGTAGCAACACAACACCAGCACCAAACGGGAGCACATATCGTTTACAAGTGCATGCATACACGCACGCACGTACACAATCCATCATTTGGAGGGCTCCAGTGCTTTCCCGTCGCATCGCATCGCATCGCGATGCAATGCATCGCTCGCTTTTTTCCGTGGAGCGCACACACGCTTGCGTTCAACCCTCCCTCCGTTCGCTTGATGCACACACGCACGCCTTCGTTCCGATGCGTGGGAATTGGCAAGGGGCAACTTCTGCCTTTCTTCACTCCCCTTTGCTTTGCCCCTACGCCTACACCCCACTAGCCAATCCCCTAGCACTCCGAGCGCAGTGCAGAGGAGTGGAGGGGTAGGGACTGGAGTTTCACTCCCCTCTCTAACCCCCTATCCCTCCTCCTCTTCCCCTTTCTCTCGCGTTAGTGTACTGCCGCCGCCGATGGAGTTTTTTAGCCGCGTGAAGAGGAGGGTGGGAGAGCAAGGGAGCGTGCGATGCGTGCTAGCGTCTAAAAAAAGCCACCGCGGCAGGCAGCGCAAAGGGGAGATTGGAGGCTATTTTTTCCCCGCTGTGCGCATCCGTGTGCGTGCGTGGACGGGCTTTCATCGCAAGGACGTGGGCGCGCGATTGGCCAATTTTGTGGATAAGGCGACAGGGGTGGATAGGAGAGAGAGAGCGAGAGTGGGATTTAGAAAAATGCGCGGCGATGTGCGTGCAGTGAATCTACCCCAAAAGGATGAAATTGGCCCAAATGCACCACTGGAGAGAAGGATTTAATTTTAATCAAATCTTTTTAGTCTGAAGTTTTCTTCAGAAGTTGTTTGGAACGTAGGCCTATTAATAATGCACTTTTTGAATTATGAGACCTTAAAGGAACTGCATTTATGTGTGGATAGAAAAGGAGGAATTACACTTGGTTTAGGTATTCAAGTTTAAATCTATCGCGCAACGAGACCTTCCAATTCCAGCGTTGTCAAGTTTTACAAGTTAAAAGTGCTAAAATACATGCCCAAATTTAAGCACCATACTAGGATCTAATTTAATTTAACTTTAGAGTTAATTTTTTACTAATGCTGACATTTTTTGCAGTTTTTAAGCGTCCTTTTGTTAGCTTTGGAAAAAAGGTGTTTTTCAACAAACCGTACAATGAGAAAGCAGAGAAAAAGTAGTTTAAACTTTTGACAGGAAAAGAGAATTGGCTCTAAATAGGAAAGAAGAAAAATCGCAGAAACGGCTTACAGTGTACGGCTAGCTGTCATTTTGACCGTGCCCTCATAAATACTACCACCAATGCTGCGGAAATACTACTTTTTTTCCTCCACAAGAAGGATACAATTTCGGGAAGGAAGAAGAAAGTACACCCATCTACTGCTATTGTTCTTAGGGATTTCATATAATCCAAAGTTTTTCCCTCAGGCGATCACAACTACAACGCTCTTCAATTGCACTTACTAAGCTGCTCACCGCCTATTTTCATCCCGTTTTCTACTTGATCTTGATTTCAAAAAAGCACCTAGTTTGCTATCTTGATGCAGCAACTCAAAGTCTGCGCATAGCGGGTCTAAGTTTTTTGGCCTTTTATGCATGCTAAATGCTCTGAAATGTTGACGTTCCTTAACTGGCATGCGGATCGTGAGATTTTCTATGTTACGCCAATATTATTCACCGAAAGGCAGGTGGCAATATTTGTTAGATTTAACTGTAAAATCGGACTGGAACCTACTAACGTGCCCATGGCGGCTGTGCGGACCAGCGGAATTACGCTCTTGGAGCCATAGGTGTCCTTAATAACTAAAACAAGGAGTCAAACAAATAGTCATTGCATTAAATCACGTTTCGCATTAAGGGAACATAACATTAATACCTTTAGCATGCCAAATTTTGTTAGAACCGAATCAAAAAATCAAAATAAATTAACAAACACATAACAGTAAATGATAAATTTGCTCAGAGAAAGAATGATATTTAATTGCCTACTAACTCAACCGCTTGACCTGAATTTATATATTTATATGTCGGGAGTGAATAACTTAGAGTACTGCCATTTCCAGAGGGGCCGAAATAGTCTGAGTGTTTACATGGCATTTTTTTACTCAAAAACCCCAGTTGAATGTATAAACACGTCAGAGGCACCATCGTAGGCACAGTTTATACGAAAAGGACACATTCACGTGTTTGAGGTCCGCGTCAAACAAATCTCGGTATAGCTTGAAGACGTCCCTAACCAAAAATGCGTGACTGTCAAAAAAAGGATGAGGAAGGCCAGAAGCAAGGAAGATGCGTGTGGATTTTACTGTCGATCCTTGTAAGTACCACAATAAGATTCCCTTTCCCCTACACTAATCGTCTTCAATAAGGAGGCTCTATTTTATGTGAAATTAGTTGGTCATAGCACTCGGCCGAGTTGTTCTGTAAAGATGAGCGGATTTCTCTTAACCTGCAAAAACCTAATTCTTTTCGTCTTTTTCAATTAATTTATGCAGCTAAAACAAAAAATAATCGTTTTTAACTTTAGCAACAATAAAAGTGTGGCGATTCATTTGTCTGTGGAACCGCATTCACATTGAGCAACAACACGTTGCTTTAAAAATAAATTTGAAGGAGACCGTTAACACTTAAAACACCTCTGATGACTAAAATGCAGTGCTGATCAATTTGCTATTTTAAAATGTACGAAATGATTTTAAGTATTTAGCCAGCTGCTTGCAGTACATAGGAGAATCTCCCATGAACCCTCTTGCACTGTTCTAAAAGGCGTTTTTAGGTTAGGTAGGGACTTTGAATGCTGCTAAATTTTCTTCACTACCCTCTTTCTCTTCCCCTTCAAAGATGGACAAAAAAGCCTAAAAATCTACTTTTGTCTGGAGGGAGCTGGCCGACTCGATTTCACTGTCCTTGCCGGGGTGCTCTGCCTGGATCGACTAGCCCGATCATAGAAGTCTTAGTTTTTCTTGACAAAACGCATCCTCAACACAGTGTAACAGTCACTTTTCAAGGTAAGCCAACCCTTTGACATTTGACGCTATTTTGATGAGAGAATTTGTCTCTTGTGCACAGTCCCAGTGGCTTGTGCACCACTGATCAAGAGAACCATTCCGTTTAGCACCAGATTTATCAAAGCACTTGTCAAAGCTTCCAACTAAACGCCACCACAGAGAACTTAATCTTTCCGGCAACCAACAATTGCTTTAGGACTTATTCGCTGTCAATGCATACAAATTATCCATCCAATGACCAGTGTTTAATTGTAGCTTCAATATAAAGAAGTCTATTAATATTTAAGTTTCATTATCGTTGTTTTTAATTGTAGAGGTCTGTTTTTTAAGGCCTGCAAAAAATACGCTAAATTAGACGACTTTGTTTTTAATTAATCGCCAGACGAGCAAACTTAAGCCGTTTGCCAATAGACACTTTTACGAAACTTTTTTTGACTGTATGAAGCACCTCACAAAACTTGGTGCAAAAAAAAGCGAAGGGACGATAAACAGAGCAGAAGGGAGGTGAGGAACGGAACTTTTTTCTCCAACTCCGGTACACACAAATGAAGAGTGATTTGCGTGTCAGTGCCAGCGCTAGCACCGTAGCTGCATCAGATCTTTTTGCTTCTCCTCACTCTTGTTTTTGTTGTCAGCGTCGCAGCAGTGTCGTTCGGTCCGCCTCCGACAACAGCCATCTTCATATTGGCCTCGACAGCTGTGCATTTTGGGCTGTGAAGTGGCTGCTCTTTTTTCATCTCACCACTCCATCTCCTCTCCACAGTATCGTCCTTGACAGGCGTCATTAATCACAAGGGGAGGAAATTCGCCCTTGAACATTGCCAATGCTACACCTGATGGGGAAAAGAAACAATAGAGAATGAATACAGTAGGCTGACTAGTAATGTGTCAGTCGAGATAGAAAATAAGTCAAACAGTTAACATTTCATAATTGATTGTTTTTCCATTTTCAAAAGGAGTATTTTTTTTTATTTGAAAAATCTTGCTATGTCTTTTAAAATTAACGTTTGAAGGAAAATGTGACCGCCTTGGGGGCGACGTCAGCCATGTTCGCATACGTGGATAATCGGGTTTCTTGGGACAAGAGCAAAGATTACTTAAAGGCACAGGATGTTTCCTCCAAGGTACCCAAAAGTGTTCCATAAAGGCACATTCATTCCTATCTCTCTCGCTTTAAATTTTGCTTCAAATAATTTTCACTCGCAGGGTAGCCAGGTTGAATCGCCTTTAGAGTCCATGATACTCTACTGATGCGTAAGAAACTGTGTTGTTCTGCAAAAAAAAACATTCTGCTGATACTTAGAAATTAGATTTTTATGCTAAAAATGTAAGCAACCCACCTTGTGATAACTGGAGAGACATTAAAAAAGTCAAGTAGAGTGAGTAGAAAATAAAAGGGCATAAAACTTAAACCTGAATGATCAAGTGCGTGAATTAAAAACTGTGTTTAGATAAGGGACTGGCGAATCATTTCATTACAAAGGACTTGGTCTAGTGAGAGTTTCCATATTAACGCCTACTGATGCATTACTTTGTTTTCTTCGAGAGGTAAAGCATGAACTTTCTTTGAAAACATCTTGCAAGTGCTTGTACACACTGAAGCATGAGATGTGCAGCGCGGTCACTCCCCGGAGGCCGACCCATCCTCGTCTTAGACTCTCCAACGTTGCTACTCTATACCTACCCTCAGCAGTAATAGTGAGGACGGAAGAAGGCAAGAGGAGGAAAGGGAAGAACCGTCTACACCTGCACTCTAAGTTAAAAAAAAATTTTTCTTACACAATCCATACTTATGCCGTAAAACACACAATAAACTATTCCCACGCGTTACCTCGTAGTATATGGAATGATTTAGGAGTAAAATCGGCAGGTACATACAAGACAAAAGGGAAAAAAGACAATTGTATACCTTTGAGTTGTCCTGCATTGAGGATGGTCTAAGTGGCCCTTAAATTTAATCAAATGTCGGCATCTTTTGCTTCAATTGTCTAAAAAAGCCTCCACAGTGCAGCCTCCATAGCAGTGCTTCTGGTCGCTACTGCGTGCAAAATTTGCAAAAATTTACGTTTAGGAGAAAAAAAATGACAAAAGAGATGTCCATTCAAATGACGCTCAGTTTAAAATCTGTGGGCAAAACCACTACTTACACATTTTACTTTAAAGACCTGCGTTAATGCCAATAATCTCTCAAATTTATCAACCAGCTTTGCTCTTTCTTTAATACAAAAGATTCTGCTCCTTTTTATCCCCACACTGATATGATGGTACGGCGTTTTTTCCGCTAACCTAAGTCTACATAAGAATGCCTAATATAGGTGACTTTACACAACAACTGTAGCTGGGACACATCAATCACGCCCACAGGGATGCACATTTCTCCTCCCCTCCCAAGGACGGGCGTGGGCCTGTTGGTGCTATTTACTCTTTTTGCTCCCGGAAGGGCACTTAGCCAACGATTGCATCTAAAGTTGTTTGTCAATCAAGTTGTAGGGGCGTTTGAAAATGCCGAAACTTTCTTAGCCCGTTAAATGGCACCCTCTCCCTCGCCCTGTATGCATTTCAAAGGAATGAACCCTAAAAAAAAGACTCGCCTGCAGACCAATAGGCAAAACAATCTGGCAGCGAATCGTACATGACGGCAGTGAAATTGAGCTTTTAAGACGTAGTGCAATTATTTAACTACAAATAATGAAACGACTAGACTTCGTCCGTAATTCGGACCCGAAACAAATATTGCGCTAGTGATACATTCTCAATGCCCTTTGAACCGCTAGGAGGGATGATATTTGTACCAATCTTGGTAAAATTGCCCAAAAAATGATGCTAGTTTTGACATTTCCTCAAAAAGTCGAAAGGAGAACAAAGTTAAAAAAAAGAAACCCACGGTAGAAGGGTAAAAGGGCTTTATAAAAGTTGCATACTTTTTGGACGAAAGTGATTTCAACCACGCGTTTCATTTCACTGTGTGGAGGCTCTAAAATTGTGCATTTTTATAACATAATTAAGGAGTCCTATTTTGCCAACTTTGTCTACAAAATTATCCTTTGGTTGCCGATTTTGCTTGGGTTCAATGACTGTGGTCTGACTTTAGCATTCCAAAACGTCGACTAATTCTTGATAAACTCTACAGGTGATCACAAGCACACTTTTTTAGCTGTGAAAACGTGAGAAGGCGAGAGGAATGAAGAGGTAACTTTTCAGTGGCGCCAAGTCGCCTTGATTTTTTTTGCTTCGTGGTAATTGACTTATCTTGGTCTAACTTAAGGCGCTCTCAATGGAAAAAAATGTCGAAAGGAGAGAGCGAGAGAGGAAAATATAGTCTCTAATATGAAATTTTATCTTTCGTCACATCACATGTGTGTGAGTCAAGGAAGGAAAAAATTTCAATTTATCGTTTATGCTTTTCTATCAAGCGACTTCATCTAAACAAAATGGATGTGAAACCTCTGAGTTCTGCAATAACAACTGTAAGAGCGCCTACAAAGCTTAAATGAATTCAATATATTTAATGCTCTTAGTCGGTGTAAATGACGAGTTATTATTTACACACGGAAGAGTTAAAAGCTTCTCGAGCTGGTAATAAAGTGCCATGACAAAGAGATTGATAGCGGAACCGCAAAGATTAGCAGAATGCCTTCTTAGTCCCATCGCTGAAGTATTTTTCAATCTAGTTGTTTTGATAGAATGTTTTGTAAGACAAAATGCAGATTATTAAAGGCCGTATCGAGTGTATCACAGG
This sequence comes from Taenia hydatigena, assembly GCA_036345935.2. Lineage (NCBI taxonomy): Eukaryota > Metazoa > Platyhelminthes > Cestoda > Cyclophyllidea > Taeniidae > Taenia > Taenia hydatigena. The sequence goes on along the minus strand of JADWOT020001893.1, from coordinate 170,570 downwards.
CACGGCGAAAATCTGTGATGTTCACTGTCATTCACAGTGACACAGGGGTGATTGCCATACCTTAAATTAAAAGAGCTGTATGATTCTAAAGACCCTTATCTCCTCTCCTATTGTTAGCGCAAATCCTTAAAATTTATTAAATAAACGGATCTTTAGTAGCTATGTGGGTAACTGCCTTACCGGCCTTATGCTACACCACAGTTTGCATATTTGAACTGACCGAATTAACAGCCGTTTAAAAAATAAAGAGTTTCAATCTTACCCAGAACCAAAGAAAATAATAGATCTTTTGATAATTTAAAAGTTAGCTACTTGATTTGCTCTGCAATACATTACTAAATTACCATAAGTTATTAAAGGGTACACGATGTCACGTATCTGTGACGCTACAAATGTGCGATGTTACCAGCATATACGTTAAGCATAGCTTTCACACCTTACTAGGAACCGTAGATGAACAACTGTTTTTGACATTTTTATGTTATGAAATTGAACTACGAGGGGGTAAATCAGTTTCACGTTCTAGTTGAAAGCCCTTTGTATAAGGAACAATTAATTTCTCTCGGGAATTTTATGATGTGTACATGGCAATTATGGGTTTCGCGCCACCTAATAATATTTTAATGATCACCAAATACAAACAACTAAACAAGCTTGTCAAATTAAAGCTAAATACGTTCCTTCATGAACATACTCGGTATCGTTAAACCTGCTAATTAACGTAATCCCTGTACTAGGGTTTTAAGCCAAGGCTTTCGGATCTCATTCGCTCATTTTCTCAAAAAGTTAACCCTTTTAAGTTGGTTGGCGAATTTTGCCCCTCCGACCCCCGCATCCCTGCTCTCCATTCTGCAGAAGAGTTGTCAAGACGAGTAAAAACCCGCCTCTTCCATTTCGATGATCCCTCCCTTCTCCGAAAATCCGCGGCACTTCTTAAAACCAGAGGAAAGCACAATCACGCAGGCAAGAATTAGGAGGAGTTGCAGCACGCATTTTTTTTCTAGTCTTCCCTTCTCACGCAAGTCTCTTCCTACACCCAAAGCGGACGGATTTTAGGTCTCTTAAATGAATCGGCGCTGAGGTACCTGTTGCAACTTGGAGCTTGTGAATTTGTTTCTTCTCCTCCTCCTCCTCCTCTAGATAAAATTCACTTGATTAATGGCCTCCTGTCTTTGCAATTGAGTGAGAGATTAATTTGAAATTGGCTGTGCCCTTTGTACAGTGAAGCTTGTTAGCCAGAAACTTTGCGATAAAGAGGGTAAATAAAATTTAATTAATCTCGAATCGCATAAGGCTAGTTTGTATTCTGCTCTCCTCAGAATAAAGTGCCGTATTTAAAAATTGCATGTTTTACTTGCTTTTGTTGCCTGAAACGTGTTGCTGTTTTGACAAATTCGAACAGCTTATACATTCTCCCTTCAGTTTCATTAATTTTATCGTGTAATTTACTTGAAAAGACGAGGAAGTAATGCTAAATGATTAAATAAAGGCTCAAAAGTGGCCTTTTGATCAGCTTTGGGTGCATTTTCAAAGAACCAGTGAAAAACGACTTACCAACTTATGGCCACAAAATTATTAAAAACAGAAATAGGCACATTCAAAGTAAGCTGTATAATCCTCTAAAAATAGTCAATGTTCTTTTCATCCACTAGAAAAATAAAACAAAACGGGATGCAAACGAATCATAGAAACCAAGCTATTCATTAGACCTGGATACATAGTCAATCCCAACTCACAGTGGCAGTAGAATTTAAGACTGGAATAAAAAATTCCCGAATGCGTAATTGAAGGAAAACTTTTCCTCCAAGGTATGGGGACTTTACAAGCAGGGGAAAAATGTGAAACCCACCTTGACAGGTGTTGGCGTAGGACGGACTAGTAAAAAGGCCTTTTCGGGCAGCTTTTAACTTTGTTAATTAAAAAAACCCTTTTGGTAGTAAAAAGCAAAACTTACTGACACCTTTGCGGACAAAAAAGGCCAAAATTCAAAGAGCATTTAGAGTTTTCTAGTTAAGGAATAATAAAAAGAATAGAATGTTAGTCCATGGGTAAAATTGGGGGAAAGGTTTGTCCTAGACTGGAAAACCTCCATCAGAAATGTCACCAGTCCTAAAAAAAAATCGCAACATTTCTACTGAAATATAAACAGATAAGACAGAAAAGCGGTTGTTTAACCTTTAATAATCCTTTTTTAAACAATGTGTGCTCAACGGTTTATCTGACGCTTAAATAACCGCAAAACTGCAAAATTTTTTGCCTCTTTTGCATCTTAAGATTGCGGAGTCTCCATGCTTGAAAGCCTTACAATATCAGTCCCAGCGATGCATCTTGCATTTGCGGAAGGGATTCAGAGAAGAAGCCCTAGAGGTCTAGTAATGATCTACTCGAGGTAAAGGTTCAAAGGCATACCAAAACATAAATTAATGTAAATTTTCTGTTGAGCTCTTAGAATGGTTGACTCACCCCCACTAGAGATGATTTAACAGTAAAATAATTCCTTTAACTTTTTTTCACCAAAAGGATGTCAACAAGGAATGTTGATTAGGTTTGGTCTGCGGTGGCTGATAAGCCACTTCACTGCTCGAACTGGCTCGAGCATTACGATTTTTTAATTTCGATTGAAACCTTCAAGAAAGTGAGTCTGGTGAGAAGGTAAAGCATTTACTTCCTCTTGCCTAGATTATTCCTGATAAATTAAGCATTTACCTCTAAGCTAAATCGTAAATTTTCCGTGCCAAGAGCACAAACATTTGTCACTTTTTGTATTTTTAGGCGACAGTCAGCCAGCCAGCTAAAAGTAAGTGGATTTGGAAAAAAAAGGCAAGATGCCGCAAAGCAGAGATGATGTGAGAGAGAGAGCGTAAAAACCATTAACAGCGCGAGCTCTTTGAGGAGACTGGCAAACTTGCGCTCCTCTTCAACTCCTGTATCTGTCTCCCTCCCTCCATGCCTCTGTCCCTCCCTCTCTCCCTCCCTTAGAAGCAGCACAGGCAAAAAAGGGCACCTTCCCCTCCTCCCCCTCCAAGAGCGTCAGTTGTCAGCCGAGGGAGTAGAGAGACACTTTTTGTCTCTCTTGCTTTTAACCCTTTACAGATCGCCGCTACGATCACAGTAAAGTTTGGCCGTGCTACCAACGACAATGCGTGTGGGACTGTCACCTTTTGACTTCTTTTCTCCCCTTAGCAACTGGAAATGTGACATTCAAGATTTAAATTCAACGGGTTGAGAATTATGGCTTATTTCAAGCTTTGATTTAACGCAATGAATAGCTATGATATTAATAAAAATTGTGATTTAGTACATTCCATTCTTGAGTTGATTGTTGAATGCTGTCTGCTGTTTTAATCAAGTCGTGGGGGCGCTGATCTGTTTGTGAGAGTGACATAGGAACTGACCGATGATAAACGACCTTTACAAGGAGTCACGAATGGGTCTTCTACTCATAGCTCGCATCACATCACCCAAGCATTCAGTACTATCCTTTGCAAGAGAATGTTAGCTGTTTTGATGGTGTGCTTAACCGGGTAAACTCTTCCGGTGTCACTAATTTTGTTCACCACCTTAGTAATATAGCATTTTTGAACACATTTTATATCAGATAACAACGCACCATTCCTGTCGGGCGCAATTGTGATGAATAATTATTATAATATTTTACGGTGGATAACGTTTTAAGGGAGTTACAGCTCCGATTCTTGCTTAGGCGTCACTTTTTTTCTAAGCCTTTCCATTCTTTGCACTGCACCATTAACTATTGTGAAAACGGTTGTAAAATGAACGGAGGTTGATAAGTGAGTTAACTGTTGCAACTTAAGAAACAGTAGGGTATACAGTCTTTTTTCATAATCTACATGCTAAACAAATGCAATTTTCTTTATCTACCTTCGAGTTACAGATCACCCACTTCACTCGCTTTTCAAGGGGACCCATACTACTGAATAACTTTATCTGCTCTACCGAAATCATAAATCTTGATCATTAAAAAGATACAAAATTGAGAGCATTGTGATGCCATTAGAGTTGCAACGCATGTGTTAGTATACCGACTCGTTTTGGTTGCAAAGGGGTTAAACTAAGTTAAATCGCATAGCATTCTTCAAAGTTACATAAGTAACATTCACCTAGTGCTGCTATCCAACACTCTCATCCTTATCTTTACCCCCTAAGCCCCCAAATTTTGGCTCCTATTGCATAATGGCTAAGCATACCTAGACGGCATGGTCAACATCCTAGTCCCAACTCGATTAAAAAAGGTGTCTTTGAATGCATTGATCATAAGACATGATGGGATGTTAGGTGGTCTTAATGAACAGCTGCCTCAATTTTGATAAGGAAGAGCAGAAGACGATGTGCCAACTCCAATTCTTTCTACTTTTTCCGCCCCTCTCCCACCTGGCAAAACTCCCTCGTCTCGAACATTCCAAGACCATTATGACGCAGTGAAGGCGTGAGGAGTCGGCATTGCCACCATCGATGGGAAGAAAGGGTGGCCAAGGGACCACGCTGCCCTGGTAAACACGTCGAGCTTTAGTATCAGAACCATTTGAATAATAAAATAAGGCAACAGGATTCTTTTATCACATCAAACCGCCTCATTACAAGAATTTCGATCTAAGACTGGAGTCTTCGTTGGGAGATAAGGAGAAATGCAAGTTTTATTTAGCTAAGATTTTGAATACAGCAAAAATTCCCACTTATTTTTCTTTATCATATCATTCTGCCCTTCAAGGGTTGTCAATAAGCCACTTTGAAAAACCGCCTAATAAATCATTTCAGAATACTCTGGGGACAAATATTGAGGCTTAATTGTGAAACAGAACTACAAAATTTTTGAGAACATCCGGCTTATTTTTATACTTAACTAATTAATTGTTCTGGTGAATAAGCAAAATGACTTGTCGATACCCTTAGAGGTCTAAGCGATAATGAAAATGTTAATAAATGGCTCTGCTTAGTCTGACTGAGACTATTTTTTTTTGCAAAATTAGCTAAATGAGGACAAAATCTCCCTTATATAATGTTGTTTTAATAATTTTTTTCAATTTGAAAAGGCAAAACCCTTCCGAATTACTTTGATCACACGCAATTTTACACAAGCTTTAAGGTTACCGATTTTACATGACTATAGGAGTGTCCTGAGTGTCCCTACCATTCTCTGTCAAACAACTAAAACGTTTCATCCACTCCAGACTAGTCCAACGTTCCCCCTTGCTTGTTCCTATCTTAGGGTAAACCAGCAACCAACACTCTTCTCTGTATAGCGCCAATATCAAATGTCAAACAAAGGGGAAAATGCACAGAGAGAATTGGGCGCTAGAGCTCCCCCCTTCCATGTCTTTTTTTCAATAAATGTTAGACCGATTCCAGAGGTCCATAATATCGCCCCACTTCATGCATCTTAGGGGGCCATTAATGGTATGTTGAAATGCTGCGCCATGAAAAATGATGACGTTTCCTTTCTCGCAACAATAATTCACCCCACCTTAAAGCCATTCATCACTGCAGTAGCCTTTTTTATCGTTGCTACTGTTGTTGTGTTACAGCAGCAACGGGAGTAGTAGCAGCAGCAACTTCACCCTTTTTCAAAACACAGAGGAGGAGGGAGCGAGGAAATATCTAATAAAACAACGAGAGTTTCTGTTGTGATTTAGTCACGCATTAAAAGTTGGACCACTAACAAAATAAACAGTTAGGTCACTTGATGATTTTCTCTTTTAGAAGTGGATACGGTGCTCCTTTAATTAACCACGGTGTTAGACTAGCCTCCATTTTATGCGCTTAATTTACTTGGCCCAGTTAATAAACCACTTAAAAGTCCAAAGAGCAATTTACTCACCTTTCTTCCTCTCACTCGACTCCTTCGACTAGAGCATTTAATAACTATTCCTAGTGAAACATAGTAGTTGCGAGAGCGGGATTTAAAAGCCATTATCACACATGTCTTCGTCAAGAAGCTGAATTTCCAAAGCTAAAGCACATTGCCATCACTCAAAATCTTAGTTTCTTTGCCTTAACCAAAAATCAACGTCTAATTAGAGCTAAAACTAAATTTGCGCCAACATCTCCGCGGCCAGTGTAAGAAGCAGCAGTGGCAGCAGCAAGCGCGCACAGCGGCAATTCATTTTTTCACAACAATATGCAACTGAACATGTACTCATTGCCTCTCCCTATCCTTTTAGCGTGCAAAGATGTGTGTGCGTTGGTGGAGAAGGGAGGAGGGAATTGAGGAGAGTTTAGGCTGCCCTAATCCCTTCGCCCCTCTCCCCCACAGAGGAGTAGCAGCAGAAGCACCAGTGCTAGTGGCGGGTTGGCAGCGAGCAAACGCGCACGCGCAATTTTTTTGCAAAGCCGCTCTGCTAAAGTTGGAATTTTCTCCTCCCTCTCTGCCTCCCTATCTTTCCCTCTCTCTCTCTCTCTGATACTTACACTAAGGCGACGATTGCTGAGAGTACTGAGCCATTGAGGAAACTCTGTTGAGGAAAGGTCCTGTCCAAAATGCAAAATTGCCTTAAGGTGCATAGTGACAGAAGTGAAAAATTAACACATTTTGAGGTAAGGGAAGCTAATTTAATCAGTCTAGCTTTTTACTGCTATTTGAGTAGCTGCATACGCACATCAGATCTTTTCCCCGAAATTTATTTTATCTTTTATGTAAAAGTCGTCATGGTGTAGTACATGTGAAAGGAGCTTTTTGGGTTCTGACAAACGGCAAATGTATGTCAACCTACAAACTATTAATAATAGAGGTATAATAAGCATAAAACGAGCTTTTTAATTTAATCTTAAAGTGATTCTTAGTTTTGTTTAATAAGTACATGCCAATATTCGGGTACTCTGTATGTTGCATGGCAATATATGCGATGAGTTCTGGTTGAGCGAATCCGGAGTCTGACGACGCCACAATGAATAAGCTGCCTTCAAAGTTTTTTTGATAAAGCAATAAAAAAAATTATTAGTAAGAAAGCAAGGTCAGATAAATAGCTCAACAAAATGTTTGCAGTAAAAACATTTCCTTGTCACACCTTTAAATTACCTTTGTTTGGCTCAGAATTGTGCACGAAATCTTGGCAGACTTTGATGACTTTTTATTAGCATTTAGCGCTGTCAAATTCAACGTTGTCAATCTGTAATCTAAACAGGTTATCTTTCATGCAGTACTTTGATTGTTTATAACTCTTACTTTTTGGTGACGGAGCACCTGAAGCCTTCTCCAATGTACATCCGTTGGGCGGCCTGGTCTCCGATCCGTGACAGTAGCCCTCTCTTCAGCCTCTCTATATGCCACCAGTACATTATTCTGCCCCAGTATTAATGTAATATTTATGTTCTTTAAATGTGATTTGTAGATCAGAGGCGAGAGGGCAATTTTAACCTGGTCTTAGAACACCGTAGTCGCTCTCCGAAGCTAGACACACCCTCGTTTTACACCCTTGGACATAGTTACCTTGCACAATCCTTCAGCCTATAATGAAAGTGTCTTGTAGCAACCAGCCTTCTCATGGTAAGGGTGGTTTAATGGAATAGAAGAAAAGAGAAGAGTCGTCTACAATCATGTCTTGTTTTGTATTTAAGGAAGTCATAGGGTGCTACAGTAGTTCATTGTTTAAGCGCGATGCCTCACAAGTGTATGTTCAAGTTTCTTGCTGGAATGCACAGGGAGACAATGGAGTGTAAGATGAAATGTAGTAAAAAAATAATCTGCCAAACTGTATTTAATAGATGGAATCGGGATTTTTAAAACTGTAAAGAGCAAAATTAAAAGTACCACAAGAACTATGAAATTTTGCAAACTGTCAAAGAGTATTTACCTGAGCCGGTTCATGTCGGGAGTCGTTGTAGATTTTGAATGGTGTCAATCGAGATGAGCAAGTATAAAATGAGTAACTTTAGTCGTTTAGAGGCGGAATTGCTTTTAGCAATAATGAGAAATCTATGCTTAGGATGTGGTCGAAGAGAAGGTTGCTGCTCTTCAATTTTGTAGCATAGAATTCCCTCATGTCAAAGCAAACTCCGAGTCTGAGTTTCAAAGTAAGTTAGCTAGAAAACTGAAAATTGACAGGCTTAAAAATTGATTGTCGAAGCGCAGTCTCTAAATCACTCATTTAGAGTGTTTTTCTGATCGCAAATTAGGAGCTTTCAGCAGGAATCACGCATAAATAGCTTAGTTTAGGTCCTCATAACATTGTCCACTTTGAATTTTGAATTGTGTGAGTACCTAAAAGACTAGGAGTGGGCTTTTGACAACAATTTTAAATATTTCAATAGTTTTTCTATGCCTGCATTTTGGTTCCGTGAGCACTAAAAATACGTCGCTTTTGTATTTTCCTTTAGTGGAATGGCCTCCATGGCTCTTTCCACTCAACCTCTTTCATCTCGAGGGCCGGCCTAGGTCGTTACAGTAATTGCCCTGTCTACGCCAAAGATTTTTATGTTTCGATCTGTTTCACGGTTCCTTTGACCTGTTAATCTATCCACCGCACTGTGGAGCTTTTTCTGTGCGGATCAGCATTTGCAGGGTGTGGCGGTCCTCACATTGGGCGGCTGGATCGGATTTAAGCAAGACTTTCAAGTGTTTTAAAGGTATACTCATAAAGTCCGGAAATATCTCAGCAAATGGAAATGCATAGCATGTAAACAATAATTTTAAAAATATTTATTTCGGTAAATTGCTGGAGTCATCAGAAGGCAAGAATGATTTCTCCCATGGTTCACGTCAAGATACCCAAATGAGGCTTTTTAACTAGTATCCTTGTTCTAATGGTGTAACATATAATGTACGAAATACTAATTTTAACAAGGGAAAAAGCTAATTTCTTATTAACAGTGCCCACCAAGTGGGACTCATTAACCAAAAAACTTCGCGGTGTCGAGAGGACAGGAAATTCTCTCTAAGGTTCCGTGGATATAGCACCTGTTTGTCGGCACTTTCCAGGTGATTTGCAACACCTTACTGGGGCTACTCATTGCTCTGACTAATCATGTAGACAACGCCGTGTTCGGCTCATTTACCGCGCCAAAGTGAATGTCTTTCCATTCCATTAGATTCAACTACAGAGGTAAAAATAGCAGTCCTGGGGGGAAGCATTAAGGTTAATAATCAGGATGGAGCGTAGTGTTTACCAATGTTTTAAAAGGGTCGCGAATGACAGAAAGGAGAGGAGATCTATGATACCGAATGTGCGAGGCAGCCTTTAATGCAGTTGTGGTTGCAGGTGATGTAACCAAATGGACTCATTTCGAGAAAGCCACCGTTTTTAGCGCTAATCATTATTTAATTTGGAAGACTAGAAAGTATCCACAACGACTAGGACTGCAAATGGTACCTTTGGACACAAACATTAGTTACAATGCCTTTTTTGACACTTCAGCGAATTGTGTCACATGTGAGCGACACAAGTCCAACGTCAGCTTTTTACCCGTTAGCACAATAGCCGAGTGCGCTGAATCGTAGTACAAACCGATATGGTAACTTACTATAAAAATTGGCACTATTCCTGAATTTTAAATATTGGTAGGTCAGAGACACGACGACAGTTGTTGTCACACCAAAGCGGTAAATCACATGTTATTTATTTATTTGTTAACTTCCTCTTTCACAATTTCATATCCATCATGAACCACGAGGTGGCTCTCAAGGATTAATTGATTTATCGGATGTTAGCGATCCCACTCAAAATTTACCAAATAAAAGTGCTTTAAGTGGGTGACAGGCTCACATTAAGTTACCTCGCAATATTACATCTCAGATGCGCCATTCCTATAATTCTAAGCATAACAGTGATGGGTTACCTCGTACCTCAGGAATGGAATGTGGTAGCAGTGGGTTGGTCAGAAGTGGGGTCGGTAGGGCAATCAGACGAGCAGGGTGGACGAAAGGAGTAAAAAATAAGCCGGTTGTACTCAGGTCGTAGGGGCTTTAGGCCGATGCAATGCTCCATTACGCGTCTAGACAGTGATGACGCGACGGGTGGGTCATGACGTGGCGATAAACACGAGAGAGGGTGCCACAATGACAACAACAAAATCTGCAGCGGCGGTGGTGAGAAAAACTGGTGGCGGACAGGGAGAGAGAGAGAGAGGTGACGCACTCATGGTGAAGCGTTTTTTCTCTTTCTCTCGCTGAGGCACACACAAACAAGTCTTTTTTATCTTCCCAAATGGGCTGCTCTGACGAGGCGTTGTTAGCTTATTTTTCTGTGAGAAAAATGTGTTCCCAAATTTTTGACGAAGGTAGACTTTGTTAAAGGTCAATTAATGTTGGAGAACGCTCTGGGATCAACGACAAAACTGTTGCTTATTTTGATTTTGGAGCTACTTTGCTGCGGTACTGCTGTTACCCAACATAGTAGGTCCGTTTTTTCATTCAAATTTGATTATTTGACTGGTATTTATGAAAGTGGCCATGATTTTAGGTATAAACTGATGACAGACAAATTCTTGTTGCAAAGGAGAGATTAAAGAGAAAAATCCCTTTGGAGGGCTAAGATTTAAAAGCCGTCAGCTAAACTGCTCGGTAAATAAAAAGCTGGTCAAAGTTTGCGTGGGTATTTAGAATGCGCCTTAGTTTTGAAGGCTTTGAGAGTTTTGTGGCCACTTCAGTTGTAACCGGCCTCGTCAAAAACATTCAAGCCCAGCATAAAAGCATTTCATAATTTTGCTTTTCATGATCATGCAGAATGCATTGTATCCTTCATATAAGGCTTCTTTCGGGGCTGAAAAACGCAAGGCGGGTTCGATGTGGAAGATGTGGGCTAATGGTAGATGGACCGCTGTTTGATCAATGCAAAATGGTCATTTATATCACACCTTTGAACCATTACTTTAGAATGCTATGCGCATAAACTTTGACACTAAATGCCTTTTCCTCCTCTCTTGTCTCTGTGAAAGATCTCATGGTTTGACAAATCGAAGCTCTTGCATGCGAAATGAAAAGGCGCTTTCAGCCATAGCTGGAACCCCCATACTGTTGATGAAGGCAAAGGATTCAGCCTAAGGAGTTAAAATCTCCATTTTTCAAACAAAATATTAACATTACACCAAATACTTACTCGAAATCCATTCTTAAAGAAAGTTTATATGTAGTTGCAGTTAATTGCTAACTTAGAATGCTGAAGAAGGCATTTCAAGTAGAAGGCTCTTCAAAGGTTTCCTACAAAATGCCAAAAAAGCTTCGGCTCATTAACAAGTTCACGAAACAGCTTGTTAAAAGCAACGCAAAATCCTTCGTTTTTAAAAGGAAAAGGTATGTGTAATTAATGTCCTCAAGTCCTGCCATTCCTCATGTATCGTTTGACAGGTCCATGTTAAAGCCCTCATTGGTAGCTCTTAACAGTAAATTGTGGCCTTGTAATTCCGTGCTTAAAAGTTTATTAATAATTGCTTTATAATGCACTTATTTCTGAATTATTTAGTTCTTAGATAAATTAGATTTTTCCAACTCTAAAATACCTCTTTCGTTACTTCCAATAAAGTGTTTGCGTTACCAGCCAAATGACATGCCCAAACATCAAAAGAACTGATTAAAATTAAATTTGTCTTCATTAACTTGGAGCGTAGTGGCATCGAAAGGCATCAGACGAGCAAAAATGTTCTTGAAGACCTTGACTGCTGTTCACCGCTGATTGGAACGTGCCAGTCCGTCGCCGCTCCTCATCACCCTGCTGATTTTGGTGAAGAGGAAAAAACACAATCTCATGACAAATCCCGTATTACCACCTTGTGTCCAAGCGATGACTGCTACATCTTCTTGTTCTTACAAAAGAAAATTATTCCATGCAAAGGATAAGGGACGATAGGCTGACAACCGAGAAATGGTCATGATAGAGATAAAGGTGGTTAGGAATAAAAAGTGCAATTCGCAGAAAGCTTGCGTTGCCTCGAGAACCTATTCAAGGCAGAAGGCTGTAGTCCTGGCGATTAGTTCAACAAATAATAGAGTTGGCAAAATTTCACCACCACGAATTGGGCTAGGCCACTTCTAAGTAGGCTTCTCCAAACTGTAGTCACTACACCATTCCTATTGTTTTAGTGCCTCAAACTAGACAAAATTTTACGTTCTTATTGTGCTCGATTGTAGAATCCACCACCAACTTCATCACCAGGGTCGTTATGAAGAATCAGCTACCACGTTTTAGGCCCTTTACTGATTATACTATCTACTTTCATGACCTTTCCTTAACGATGTGCTTCTCATTATTACCATAAAATGCCATGAGTTATGCAACTTTGGATAAGAAAACGAGCAGTTTGTGTGCTAGCTGATCTAGCAGAGAAGCCTTGTGGCCTTTTATTTTATTGCAAATGGAAAGTTTTCTTAGTTCGGCATCAAAGGACGATTAATTCACAACGATCCGGTGTCTTTACTCTTCTGCGTTAGCTACCTTTCATCAAATTTCCGCAGCTTTTAATTAAGCTACCGACTTTTGCAAAGCCAAATCCATCCACATTACTCAGACAATACGTCTAAGTCAGTATTCTTTGTGACATATCTCATACACAGACACAGAAATCTCCCAATCTGAGTCTGAGGGTAGACACAGAGTGGGGGTTGGTGGTGGTGTTCCCCCACACGGAGAGTCAGAGTCATTTTTTCTTGCTACAAGGAAAGAGAAAACTATTGAGTCACTATGCCGCTTAAAAGGCATTGACCACCTCAAGTTAGCGGCTTTTAGCGGCAAAAGAATGATAAAAACTACCAATGCCGCATACGTAGAGAAGAGGAGGTTTAGTGTACAAACAATCTCGTACGTTGCATTTTCTCTCTCTTTTTCTCTGTCTTTCCACGACAAACGGGTCTGTTATACACTTTGAGACTTTTCTGGTTTATCACAAACGAGGTCTTGAAGAGGAGCATCATAAACACGACTTAATTGTTCGGGATACCGCCACTTTCGAGAAGAGAATGCTATTGTAAAGGCTAAATATCTTCTTTTTACTTTGCTTTTCTTTCATATTTGACTTTAGAGAATAACTGTACTCATTTTCAATCACAGAACATGGCTATTCGGAATTTTAGGTGACCGAAAAAGTTCCTTATATAATACTTTAGTTATACATCTAACGCTTTGTTTGGTTTGGCGGACACTCAGGCCTTGTTTTTAGTACATTTTGCTAAGCGACATGCCACCCGGGCCATGCCAGTAGTTCTCAACTCTTCTCTACGTTGAAAATATATGTCGCACCTATGCATTGTGCCTTATTTCGTCTTTAGGAGAGGACTCGAGGTATTACCTTAGTATCATCGAAAAGCAAACTCAGTCCCGAAGGCTGACGACTCCGATTTCCATTGCTAAATGTTGTACCTTAGCGTGATGGGAAATGCCACGTAATGTGGATGAAAGAATCTGTGACGATCCCTTAGAGAAGGAATAAAATGACGCTGACTTTAGGAAACGATTTTAGTTCTGTGTTCTACAGGAGTGCCATTAACACCTGAGGCAACACTAGCCATGAACCATCTAAAGGATTTCGGTACGAAGTAGCCTATATTATCCAAATGAAGTTGTCAACTAAGTGAACTCGTAACACCTACTCCATCGCCCTACTGGCTCAATAGAATTTTAGCACTGAAGTGAAAGCAAAGTGAGGAAGGAGCAACAGACACGAATTATTATCCCCATTGGACTCTTTTCGAACTCGCTCCCCAATTAAATGACTCTACTCCGTAGCAGATTTCAGTAAGATTTGAGGAAAAAATTAGTGATATTGCGGTCAGACGTCTTCCCGGTTGCAGACAACTATGATAGCTGGTGTCGCTGGTTCGCGTTTGTCCTCCTAGCTAGACCGACTACGTCATGATGATCGACGCGTGAGGTTGATTAAGGCGAGTTCCAATGGCAGCACTTAACAGATGAAAGGGAGGGTTTTGTGATACTTTGGTTATTAATTCAAAGCTTCGATGCGATTTCATGGGTGTCTGAAGCTCCACGCATGACCTTTGGGTCATGTCAGTAGTCCTCAGACCTTCTCTTCGTCGACAATACATGCTCTGTCCATGTGTTGTCTTCTTCCGTCACCAGAAAATCCTAAAACCGCAATGACTTATACCTTAAGTTAAATAAAACTGTTTTACTTTGGGATTGAAATAAACATATTAGAAAATACTGTTAAATCCGATAAAGCAAACTTTGCTGTCTTAAAAAAGCTTTGTAGATTACATTACACAAGGGCACCCAACTAGCTTAGTGTTCATCTGCTAAATTCGTTAGATAAAACTCAAAAACTCTGTAGAAATTCTAGTCGAAAATTAAATTTTACTAATCATTCCTGACTTTCGACTCCGCGTCTAGCTTCGCACTCAGATTTAGCTGTAAGATACTTTTCCTTGCACGATAGTTTACCCTAATTTTTGAAATTCAAAAGCATTTATTTAAAGATAAAAGCAGTTGCTAATTTTAAAGACGTCTAGGGATGATTACCATTACGTTTAAATTTCTGTATTTTTAAAAGAATTTTCATTTTATACACATAAAAGCAGAAGATACAGAACTCCAAATGATGCTGCTTTCTTGTGCAAATAAGTTTTTTCTTCTCTTCCGATTGTCGCCAGAAAAAGAATCTGTTTGTCTTGAGAACAAAGTTGTTAAAAAGAACATTTTTATTTCTTCGTCTTTTACAGCCTATTATTTTTAAAGAACTTGGGCTTATCTTTTTCCGAATAATGTCTAGCAAATGGTCTTAAAATCCAACCGATCTGCTGACACACTTTGTTCCCGAGGAGTTAATCAAAATCGCACACTTTTTGGTGGTAATGACTGCCGTCACTTTCATTATAAAGCAGCTCTACATGGTGAGCTAAAAAATTATTAAAGAAAGCGCTAAGCTATCCTATCGAAGAAGGACACTCAGTGACACTTTGACACTTGATGACCGTGTGACGGCACGTGTTTAGGAATGAAATCCTACCATTAATCACGCGATTTGGTTGTTTTGTTTGGGACTTGGTAACGACCCTCTAAACAACTAGTCCTCTTCTATTGATAAAACATAAATAATTTTGCGGAAAGGCAATGTATTTTTTACAGACAGAAACGAATTATACTATTTCTGACTGTCGTGTTTGTATGCCCTTCCTCACCACAATAACCGAAATGTACATCAGGTAAATCAGTGTATCAAAATTGTCAAATAGTGCAAGTGTCCCGATTAAGCAGTACCAAAAACACGAAAAAAATATTCTGATAAAGTTACTTAAAACACGGAGACAATAGTGCACATGGGGCTGCCAAATAATGGGCTGATGTGACTTATTAAAAAGTCATGCAAGGCCGCTTCCATGCGAGTGGAGAGAGAGAGAGGGATGGCATGAATTATGCAGCTTTTGTCTAATTGATCCACTGCAGTAAGCATCGCCTTGCTAGGACGAAGTCCACAAAAGCAAAAATCATTCCAAAACGATATCTCAAACCTCCCAGCATTCTAACCATTTAGAGCGTAATAAAAAACGGAGGTGACTACCACCCATCCAGCTTGCCATACGACAGGGAGTTTTTAACACTACGTCATTAAGATAAGTCACTGCATTCACATCTTTCTACTACAAGATATTCCTCATCTTGATCTGTTGCCACTTCTCATTACTTTAGTTGTTAATTTCACTCCTATTTTTAGTAGCAGATCACTTTGGACTCCCTCATTGGGCCTTCACCGGGCGGTATGGCCTCCAGGTCAAGCCAACAACCCTCACCCCCATTTCATGCATCAACACAACATGCTCTGTCTGAGTGTTTTGTCTTCTTTAGCGTCCATTTTTTCCCAATTAAAAGTCACAATATCAGTAGTTGATTTTAGTTTTAATCCTTCAATAAAATTAGAGCCCGCAAATAAGTAGTAGCTAAAGGGCATAACCAATCGTATTTAATCCGATTTAACTGTATAAATTTGCAAGAGCAAATGATGAAGTTTTTGATAATTAAAGTGGTCTTAACCGCGAAAAATTAAAAATCTACAATGCAAAATAACTAACTGATAGTTGATAGCTTAAATAGGCCAAACCCGTCAACAATCCACAAAAACTCGGAATTGCTTCTAATTTGACCATTGAAGATTGGTTCATTAAATAGCATTGAATTTTTAATTACCTCTGTTAAATTTCATAGTTTTAAGACCTTTCAAATTTTGTTCTACGTTAATTAGAAACGAAAATGTATTAATATTCGCATACGGATAAAAGTTTGCCGAAAATATGCTTCCTCATCCACCTCGGCCTAATCACTTCGGCGGAATCAGTGGGTGGCCTTCATTTGTGCAGGATTTTATGCAAAAAGTTTGAATTAGTAATTTTCTTAGCAGAAGGCACATGAAAAGTGTATTTTCTTTCCTGCCTCTATTCAATTTTAGCACCTTCAGCATGAGAATAAATTGAGGCAATTCTAATTCAAGCCCGTTCGCCTAATGGAGTGCAGCTGAGGGGCTGAGGGATCGGCTGATGAAAAAGTGATTTCCATGATGAGATGGACAGGTAGATGATCATTGTGAATTCTCCCAAAAAGTAAGTACACTCTTAACCTGCCTTTGACTAATGAACAGAAAAATTTATTGCATTAGATGAGATTGAACGGCGTGTAGGCTACCATTACGACATTGAGGTACAGATACCTTAACAAAACCTTAAAAAAATCCGTTTTTCGGAGGAAGAGTTAATTCAAACGTTAATAGGAATGTAGAAAAAAAAAATCCTTCCTATGCTATTATTCTAGGATTTACATGTTACTCTATGTAATTTACACAAGAGCAAACTCCGAGTCTTTCCTACCAACACAGTTTGCGCCGCAAAGTACAAAAAACGCAAAATACTAAAATGTATGCGATCTCTACTAGTAAAGCAACTCAATGTTTACTTCCACATGTCGGATTGAAGATCTTGAATTCAATGAAAGTGTCAATGTAAAGTGAAGGAGGTAGACAAGGAGGTACTTATGTTTGGCAATGAACAAGCAAAACTGCGGGTTGTTTTTAAATTAATTTATTCATTGAATCAGTCACCATTTACCACAGCCTGTAATCCGAGATCCTTCTCATTAAAACACAAACCTTCCACGAATTGCATTCTTATGCAGAATTTTGTCTCTAGCAGATACGCGATAACAATCATACCCGTATTCAAGTGATCATGGAATAATCACTTGGAAAAGAAATGACGAAATTCCTTTCCTCTCAAAGTTCTATCCAAGGGCAAGTTTTAAGCTGTATTGAGGGCTTTTTCTTCTTCCGAGGTCCCATACGTATCCATTTGCTCCTCAATAGAAAGAACATGCCTCTTACATCAACCTTACATTTAGTGCTTTCTGCAGTACGTCTAGACTCGTGAGGATGAATTAGTGTTCTAGTGTTTTTGGAATTGATGGTGGGTGCACTGCTGTCAAAAAATCAACAATAGAAGTGCTTGCATAACGGACCTTGGAGTGCGGAAGTCTGTTCTCACTACGAGCATGTCAGTCAAGCAGGCAGTCAGCAAACTAAAAACTCATGGCGCACTTTGTTAGTGCAAACGAAAGAAGTGAAAAAAAGCGAAGATCAAACTGATAGCACAATGGTGAAATCGACTCGTTTGCTGCACACCGCCACCCTCCTCACGCAATGTGGAAGTGATCGCATAAATTTACCTTACTATTAAATCCTGTTCATGCATTGTTAGCTTGAAATTTCTCTTGTCACCTATGAGAGTAAGTATGGCGATGCTAACAATGACACGTGGTTCCTCGCACTGGAGACTAGAGTGGCTTCTTGAACATTATCCATCCATCTACCTGGCTATCTTGCTACGTATCCGTCTATCTACCTGACAAACTGCCTAAGTTTAAATTATTAATTGCCTGTAGCAGATTGTTTATAACATTTTTAGTCTGTACGCCCTGCCATCGCACCTTCTTTAAATGCCCTTCAACGGATTGAATGAAAAGCTTTTAAAATTGTGAGGTTATGCTTATTTTTGTAAAATAGAGAAGCTGGAGTAGTGGCTGTCATGTTTGACCGTAACTGTGCAGAATGAGTGGTATCACAATAGTCGAAATGCGGTGGCGGGCACAACGACTGCTGTATCAGTGAACTACTGACTCATATCCATGTCCTGTAAAATTAGTAGTTGATACGCCCAAAAATTAACGGTATGCCCCAACAGTAACGCATTATCGCATAGGAAATCTTTTGACTAATATCTGGAAGTAGACGAATGTGTATGCTAAAAACGATTTGGAATTTCTTAATTAAAACATGGATCAGAATCAACTCAGAACCAGGTTGTGATGTTATTTCAGGAGCCTGTGGGAACCGTGCAATAAAGGCTTTCTCTGCGCAAAAAAAGTCAGCAGTGCCACTGCGACTTTTTCTTTAACAAAGGCAATAATAAGCGAACACTGTATCATTGGGTACTTCTTTTTACAGCCTAAGCAGGTTACTATCAATGCAAGAACAGAGCGTTAGAAGTTTCTAATCAAGGATAGCGATGTTTACGCAAAAAGTATTATGCATCGGCTCGACTAGACCGATCTGGGACCACTGGGATGTCTGCCACCTTGTCTGCTCGAAAAGTAACACGCCTCTTTAGGGCAAGATTAAAATCCTTTGTCACGATTTCTTTACCTACCTGTGTTGATGTTTCATTAGCTCTCTACATGGGTCGGGATGGTTTTTCTTGCTGGATATCAAATCAAGGCATCGAAAGGTGACGATGGTGGGGCGGAAGAGGAATAACTTTTCTGTTACCCAATGGACTTTGTGAGTTTAGCATTCTGTCTTTTGGATTTTTCACTGCAGCATCTGCTTTTAAACGACCTCTGCAAAGGATTTGGACGATGCAAAGCCGTTAGGAGGCATGATGATACTGCGAGTTCGTGGTGATCAATCTATAATGAGCGTGTTTGACACCTAAACATAATAAAATCTAGTTCCTAATACCTTTCGTAGCCATTGTTGACACATGATGTCATGTCAACCCGAAACGCAGTCTAAAAAGTGTTGCTGGGATCATAAGTTTGCTGCACAAATTTAGAAGTGAGTGGATTAGTGGGGATATAAAGGGGAAAAAAGAACAAGGGACTGAAGTGAATGCTACTGTTCCCAACAATTCTAGCACAAAGTAATTTCGTATCAGGCGCTTTGCCGTACCTTTTGATTGCTGACGCTGGGAATATGCTTTTGGGTGACGTAAATGCACAAAAGTACATAAAGGGTCAAAAACAAAATCGCTTACGCAAGCATTCAACTCACCAAGCTGGAAAGCATTAAAGTGACGCTCATCAAGAACCACTTGTTAGTTTTTATGGTCAGAGACTTATCTGGGAGTGGAGAAATTCGTTGTAGGAACAGAAATAAAGCAAGAATCGCAGCATCGCTAGTAAGATTAATTATTGCCATCTTTCGTATCAACTTCACTACACACCAATCAAGACGTAAGCAGTGTTAATCCTGGTACGGTCCTAGCGCATGAAAGGTTCTTTATATTTTTATGGAAACCCACGTTAAGAGAGTTCCTGTCGTTGAGCAAAACAGTCGGGCACATATGCTGTAAGCTGTCCCAGGAAGACGAGGTCCTATTAGGAGCCATGGGTGAAGGGAATGAAAGACTACTTGAGCAAAGTGTGCTCATGTCCTTCAGCTCTCTGTCGAGCCTAAAACAGATCCGATAGGTGCCATATTATTTCGATCATAATAATTCAGTCCGAGTACTGACACCGAGGGTCAACAATTGACTGCAAAAGATGGAAACCTGAAGAGGTCTCTATTTTCTTTGAGCAGCAAATATGTTAGCACAGATTGCCAAAATTACCCATAGTGTTCATGATGCAGATTTTAAATGTCTATTCTTGCCGACGTATGCAATAATTTTGGGACCTTAATGACATGCAGAGCACAGGGCAGCGAAATGGTAGAAAGAATGAGTCCACCTTAGTCCGACTCCTCGAAGCAAAAGAAGAGATAAAGTCGAACTATGAATTGCGTATTTGAACGGTTAGGCTTATCGTGTGCTAGGCAAAAGACATGCTACAAGCGCAGGCAATTTAATACTTGCCAAGAAGGTCAAATATGGCAGCTCTACAGCTGCACCATAAATTTTACCGCCCTAAAAGCGCGATGCATTTTACACTGGTGATAATTCTCCTAGCATATTACATGGTGGCTAATACACATCTTTAAGCACAACTGACCATAGTCCATCATAGTAGCGTGTGTCCTTACAAAGATACACCCCAATTAGAAGAAAAAAAGGATTCAATCAAAACCATCGCCTTAAGACAGTGCTTAAACAACGAGGAGGCTATGCATGGCGTGACACGGGTGCAGACTGAACAAACCTCATAAATGAGGAGACCAAGAAAGCGGTAAATCTCGAATTCTCATGGAAATCAACCTTGACGCATAATCTTAACGCCTTAATTAACTAAATTTTACGCCGCATACTGTTTATTTATCCTTACTTTTATTACTAAAATACACTCGATTACCTGTCACATTTGTGAGTGGCTGATTAGCCAATCTGCAGGATCGATAGATGATAGGTGACAAATTGATGGGAAGTCTTCACACCTAAGTGTTGAAATGAGTAGTTAAGTGGCGCTAATTCAAAATAAGATGCGTGAAAATTTGACTGGCGCCATGGCTTATCAAGATGGTGTGTTCACATTATTTACAGTCACACACAAGCCCATACGCGCGTATGGGTAGAAGGACAGTAGGAACGCAAATTCAATTAGAGAACGTCTTAAATTAGTCCTTTATCAATCAACCAGCATGTGTCTTGCTCCGTCGCTCTCTCACTCTCTCTCCCGCTCTCTCGCTCTCGCTCTGTCCATCTCTCCGTCATCACATGAAACGTTAATCACTTCTAGTAGAGCAGAGACAGAGCAGGATCGGTTGGTCTAAAAATAATCAATCTAATTCATTTTAAGGCAAAAAATCTACCTTTTAAATTAAATAATTCATTAGAAATAAAGGATGGAAAGCCTCTGCACTATTTGTAGTGCCTTCATAATTCAGTTTATAAGTATTTGCGACTCAAATTTTTGCCTAAATGAGGTGTCAGCTTAAAAGGAAGCTAAAAAAGCATTGGGAATAAAGGCAATAGGATTTCATTTTACAAAGAATAGGATAGATGACTTGTGAGTGAAGCGAGCTAATCTCCGAATCTTAAGTATTTCTATTAAATAATACTCAACTCTGGGGAGAAGGAATATCACAGCATACAATTTAGAAACAAATAAACGTTAATAATTGCGCCATTATTTAACTAAGGTGTCGAAACAAAGGTGATTAGCATTAATTTGTTCCTATTTTGACACACTAATGACTTAACGTTCATGTCATTCACTTTTTCCTTTGAAATAACTTGGAAGCAATCCGGAATGCCCACTGAGCTAACGTCGAGAAGGGATGGAGCTAAACAAAGTGTTACTTATATCCACAGTACAATTCAACATTACCGCTCACTTGTGTTGAGACGGTGGGATCCATTAAAGTGAGGGTTTTTTCGCTCGACCAGATGACTCACTTGAGCGTGGACCGTATTGTTGACCATAAATTCCCTTTTTTTTGAATATCACCTTTGGAACCGACCCTGTTCTGTGGTGGATCGAAGGTTCTTGTGAAAAAAGGATCAAAACACTTAGTCAAGGTTGCATCGCAAAGTGTGTCTACCTTGATCACTTCCAAGTCCTGACAACGTAGAAAGTTGGGTTCACTTCTAAATTGATAATGCGATAGATCTACTTCTCGACTTCAATAGCTGAAGTGGACCTCGTAAACTTTGGCGAAATGTGTCAATTTATCCACACACACATACTCCCATCCACTCACTCATTTGTTCTAGATCTATGTAGATACATGAAGGCACGGAAAGTTAAAATAAATCTCCGTCACCTTTAGACAATTGTGCGCTGGAAAATCAGCGTGTCAACCAAGTAAATGCTCGTAGTTTAAATAATATGATTTAAAAAAGCATTTTTTACCCGTTCCAGCGAAAAGGGCTCAGGATCCCTAGTGACTAAGTGGAGAATGCATATTTGACCAGGCATTGGCATGTAAAATGCATGCACTTGACACCTTAATAGGCCGCTTTGCTATTTTTTCCCCTTAGGGACGTCAAAACTGTGTGAATTTTTATGCAAGTCTCTGCTATCCACCTCCTCAGCCTCACTGCCTTAGGCAGGCAGACAGGCTCACTTCTAATCAATCATTCTGGTCAGTGACCATTCACTCCGTCCTTGGGAACGGTGAGAACGACGTGGAGTATGTGTCAAAAAACGCCCTTTTTGTTTGAGCTATATCAGGTCAGTAAGGAACCATTACATTGTTAACTTCTATGTATCTCATTTAAAAAGATCATCTTTACAAGCCAATGGTTTACTTGTCTAGAAATAACCAAACTCCACTTTGAATGAAAATGTATCTTCCACGTGGTTCAATCGATCTGGCTGCTAGGCATGGAGGGAGGACCTTTAGGTTGTAAAAACCCTTTAAAATTAATTAGCATTTTATTTGTATAAACAATTCTACTCTCAAATGTTCCAGGCCATCGCATCGTCTCCCCTTTTCCTTTAGCTTTACCATCGCCCCCGGCCCCTGTGCCCAACCATCCACCCTCTAATTCACTGACCTTTCGGTACTAATGACTTTTCAAGATATCGTCTACAACACGATAATGCCAAGCCGTATTAATTTCCCGTTGCGTCCGCCGCTCCTGTTGATGAGAGGGAGATGATAATGCAATGAGAGGGCCACTGCTACTTCTCGAAGTGTTTTTTTTTCGTATCGCCTAGTAGTCAGAAAATTTGTGACTGTTGCTATCCCCCAGTGAGATGCTTTGATTAATCGAAATATGAGACGCGCCTGGATGACCTAGGATGGATATGAGTGCCTAAAAAACCCGAATCATCTGTCTCTTCATTTAGACGACCGATTTTAAGGCAGGAGCTAAAAAACTAGAGTAAGAGGCAGAATGAAATCTAACTCTGGTACAAGTGCTCCATTTGTCTATGCGAAGTTGGCATGAAATGCCTCTTCTGATGGCAATTTTTCAGCACCGTGTAGTGGAAGCTAAAGAAGGGGACTGAATGAATATGGAAATGTTACAGTTACGCATGGATGCATATTATTGTGTTGGCATTTAATGGACTGGCATTTGAGCCACACCAAGTAGTGGCATACAGGGTCTAGTTCAACAGAGCTTTGAAAGATTCGCCTAACGATCGCCAGTTTAATGTCAACACGGGCGCTACTTTTCGACACCCAGCTGCTATCAGCAAGTGACTGTTTGCCGACAGTGATGCTGCGAAGTGTGAGAGATTTTAAATTTACCAGATAGCATTACAGGCTCGATTGATTCCACTCAACTGAATTAAGTGACTTCAGCAAAAGGTAAGGACTGTTTGGGATGTTTTCGGGAGAACTGACCCCTGTTGCACGGTAATAATATCTAAGGCAAATAAAGTAGGGGAAAAAAGCGCTAAAAACAATTTATTTGTTAGAACAATAGCCATGGCAACAAAAAATAGTCAATTCCGATTGGATACGAGCTTGGGTTAGGATTCGCTATCATCCTAATCTTGTTTCAAGGATCTGTAAAAAATCTAG
Source organism: Taenia hydatigena (assembly GCA_036345935.2). Lineage (NCBI taxonomy): Eukaryota > Metazoa > Platyhelminthes > Cestoda > Cyclophyllidea > Taeniidae > Taenia > Taenia hydatigena. The sequence continues at coordinate 147,005 of JADWOT020001893.1, read as the reverse complement.
CCATTACTAGACCCACGTTTATCCTGCTTTTGTTAGCCAACCCTCTACTATTCCACACATGGATTATGTGATTACGCAAAATTAAGAATAGTGGTAGTTTTGGATGAACATTAGAAGGGAAATTTGAGAAGCACAATGTAGTAAGAATTTCCTTATTAAATGGTCTCTTCTAGTAGGTAATTTTAAAGGTATATGAAAGGCGCTCTTCACTTACTTCGTCACCAAGCCTGCTACCCCAGGGAGGAAAGTTTGTCCCTCCATCTCACCTTCCTGTAGTTTCTAATGATACCAAGGTCTCCGGCGGCTGTTTTACGTCAGTAAAAAGTACGTGGTAAATGATTTTGTCAAACCTTTATAATGCTTGCTACGGTAAGCATAGTGCTATGGAAATGATGTGGCACTCTATAGGTGTGAGATGAATAGATGCGATGGTGGTTGCACAGTTGTGGGCTAATCAACAACAGAAATTCTTGCTTAACGAAATTTGAGATGTGGGAGTCTGTTCTCACCACGACTATGCCAGACTGCCAGTCGTTAGGTCGACCTATATGATGTTTTAAGTAAACGTGGCAATCCGCCGAGTTGATTGTCTGCCATCCGTCCACTTACTTTACGTGGGTTGGATCCACATCTTGATTCTCCGTCCTCACTCATTGTAGGTGACAACGTATTAAATCACTTCATTGATGGATGTTGCTCGCACATTATTATCCCTGAATTCCTTTTATTACCGATGGCGACACGCAATTCGCCGCGATGAATAATGGAGTCTCGGTCTGAACAGAATACACCCATCTCCTCAACTTTAAATGATTCATCTCTAGCATTTTAGTGTTCAAGTCATATTTATTTCATGTCTCTTTACCGCACCTTCTTAACAACGAATATGATAAAAAGCCTCTGCAGCTGCAAAAAGTGTGTTCGATGCTGCAAAGTGGACGAGCTGAAACCGTGTTTGTCACTTTCAGCTGTTACCGTACAAAATGAGAGTCCTTTACAGCAAGCAAAATGCGACGAGGAGCACAATAATGATTTTGGTATGAAACAACTTAGGATTCATGTCTACATCCTGTGCTGAGTGCAAATAGATGAGAGCGCGTATTGAGCCAATCATTGGGTGAACCAGATCTATCATCATTATGTTACATTGTGTCGACCATAACTTTCCCATTTGATCAATTAACCAACTATTAAAGCTTTGGTCTTCTTTGGTAAGGGGCGTTACTGCGTATTTTCTCAGCGGAGTTAGAAGAATTCAGCATCATTTCCGTAGAAGATATGTTCTTGAAAGCATTCCGGTGCAGAAAATCTAAAATATTAAAATCCTAGTCCTCATTACCAAGTTTGTCTACAAGGAGAATGGCACACATACAACCAATGCATGAAACTGTTATTTTCGGGGCTCCTATTATTGGAACTTGTGAGACTTCAATTCCGTATACGAATTTGAAGTTTCCAGTCATTTGAACTGAAAAGTTGAAGGAACTTCTAGCAAATCAGACTCGAGAGGATGTAATAATTTAGAAGTAGATGTGCGCCAACCCAGCGGCAGCACCAACCGTTAATTCCTCCCCACTGAGTCACTCCGTTTTCGCCGGTGCTGAAGCCATGTTGATGGAAAAAAAGGAGTTGATAAAACCAAACAGGTCCATTCTGTTACTGGGATAAGTGCATTACTCACACTAGGCATTCACAAAAAATTACCTGCCCCCACGAATGCATTTGTACTGTGTAAATTGACATGAGGTGACCAGTAATGCGAACACTAACCCACGCCCGTTACCTGTCCATCATGCAGAGTCATGTGTGACCTCCAGGTGGCCCTGGCTTAGGTAGCCTCTGATTGGTTGGAGAACGCTAAAATGACCTTGAAGGGGACAAATATGGGAATTTCTAATCTTTTTGAGCATTACTGTGGAAAATTGATGCAGGAATTAGCTGAAGGGCAAAAAATGAATATTTTCCAAGTGATTCACGAAATAAGATGTTTGTCAAAAGGCTGTGTCTATTTTGGAGTTGACTGGAAGACTAGTGGTACTTACGGCAACGTACATGTACATGTATGGATCTTGAACAGTTCATGATGTAAACCAACGAGCAGATAAAGAAACCTTGAATAAATGAAATAATGCTGCAATAAGGCCAGAAGTCTTACCTGTGCTCAATTATCGCTCCCTATTGTTAAGCAGGTGTATTGAATTTGACAACGGCAGAGCTGGAAGACCAAATCCTAATCACGTGCTTAGCATTTCCTAATTCATGTTAAGCTAGTCTTAGAGGATGGACTGTGCAAAAAAATATGTAGCTCAGTAAGTTAGCCCCAGATGCTTATGATTATTCGAGGAAAAAACAGCCTTTGCTTTTAAAGAAAGAACCACCCTCACTTATTTGACTCTTCACGTGATACTCTTTATTGCTACCTTCTGCGAAACTCAAATGTAGGTCTTTAGACTATCCAGAAAACTGATAATGACTGAAGCAATGCTAAACTGTAAGTCTTTTACCCAAATGGGGCAATGCGAATATGCATTTTAAATGTAGTGGAGGCTCAAAAAGTTCTGCGCAATGGGAAGGGAAGCGTTTCCCACGGAAAGTAGAGCTGTCTTTAGAGAAATGAAAAAGATAGTTTGTTCTACCTCGCCCTTTCATTGCCATATCAGATGAGAACGCTGGAGGTGATGAAAAAGCCTCATCTTGCGCTGAAGCGCAACGGGCACCGGAAGTCTTTCTCTACCCACCCGTTCGTGCGCTATCTATTTTTAAAAGCAAAAGGAAGAAGAAGAGGCAGTAGAAGAAGCAAGAGACGAGAGGTGGCTTAAATCGAAAGTTTTAATTATTGTGCTCTTGTGATACGTTGAACTCTTATCATAGAAAAACGTTGAAGTCCGTCCACTGGTGGTCAGCAATTTGTAGTCAACTGAGATAGAGGTGTTAAGTTGGACGCAAAACAAACTATAAAACTGTAAATTGTTATCAAGACTCATTTAAAAAACAATAAGTGAATTGTTTATTTGATGAATTAAGTACATTAAAGGTTTGTAAAGCGTACGTTCAGCTTGATCATGAGTAGATCCAATCACAGAAGGTTCCAGGGCAGTTGAATAGATGAAGCCTGACGGGAGCCCCTTATACAGCAAATTAAATACCTTTTGCTCACAGCCAGGAGACATCAAAAACACAATTTTGGGTCAGGACTTACACCACCCCTATCCGTTACTCACACATGATGCTAAATTCAGTGGTGTCGTTTTCTGTCTTTCTGGGCGATTCACGTATTCCTCCACTTACTGGGTAATTTTTACCCAGTCTGGCTGCTCACGTCACCTTTATGCCTTAATTGCCTTACTGAGAGTTTCTTAGACGTCCTCAATAAAAGGCTTATTTTTTTTCACTGTTTATCCTAACCAAATCGACTTGGAATGAGCTATCCTCTTATCCACCTTTATAAGTTCCATGAACTTATTACCTTTCAGAGAGAACAAGCAGAGTAAACACAAAATTCATTTGCCAAAATTGGTAGTTGTTTTAGATTGTTCCGGGCTCGCACTACATCCAGAAGCAACTCACCCAATAACATCAACTGCTAATTTCTCGAGATCGCTTTAAGAAGGCAAAAACTGTTCATGATCGAAATTACCCGGCCTACTCCCCTTACTTCATAAATTTGCAGTAACTTCGGGTTAGAAAAGAGCTTTCCTTTCCCATCATTCACAATTTGAGTACCTTTTTCTATATAGTAATTCGACCCATAACACTCCTGGAGGGAAAATAAGAAATCAAAATCCTTGTCCAGGATTAAAGGCCACAGAACCCAAAAAAAGATTCGTTTTACCCTGTATCTTACAAAATTTAGCCTTGGTAAAGATTTGTGTTAATCCTGAGTCTCGTCAGGGCTCCGTAAAGAAATTTGACGTTTTATATATATCTACTGGTACTCAGAGCTGCACCACATTAAAATAGACTCCAATCTTCCCCTTTTTAAATGTGATTCTGAGATTTTGTGATTTGATTAATCAGTCCAGCTTTTTCGGGTGTGTGTGTGTGTGTGTGGAAGGGCGCAGAGCGATAAGGCGAGGGAGATACGGCGGTACAAGTGAGTAGAGGGGTAGAAAGGAGATTGGGCTCAATTTTTTCCCCCTAGGGAGAAACGACGGGGTCTGCCTGTCAACCCTGCCTTCGTGCTTGCGTGCGTGCGTGAGTGCGCGTGCGCGCTTGTTGGCAGTCTGTGAGTGGAGGAAAAAACCACGAGCAAACGTGCAGCTCACTCCACTCCACTCCGCGCAGTATCCTAAGCACAGAACTCGCCGACAAAGGGAGAGATGAGCTGCAACGAAAGTGAGGGAGAGAGGGAAAGAGAAGCGGACACTTTTTTCGTGTCGCAGCGCAGTTGCGGCAGAATTGGTGCTGGTGATTTATCACCAAAAATTGGATATATTCTCTTTAGATTTTTGAAGGAAGAAATAAGTTTCATGTAGAGTGCTTTCCTCTTCTGTGATTAAAGGAGGCAAATGATTATAATGGGATTATATTAAGTCAATTCTGTGCTACTTGGACACCAGGAAGATAGAGCAGCTCTGGAGTGCCAAAAGTGTATAGAGCGCAGAGAGAACACACACAATCTACAAAATACGACTTAGACGGTTGAGAAGAAAATAGTGATGTTTCTTCTCAAAACCGACTGTACTTTAAAACCTGTGACCTTGCAGCAGAAAATTTTTCGGTTTGATTATCTGTACGATGGTAGCGATCATGTCACCAGTTCACTTATGACTCAGCTGCTTTGAGGTTAAGTACCTTCGAAAGTAAGGGAGTGATAAAATGCACAGACAGCGCTCTTTTGATTATTTTGGAAAATTTTGTTGTCCAAACAGCACAAGAAATTGCAATGCAATTAGATCGTAGAAATGAATCCGTCAAGACCTGCAAAGGCAGAGCCAGCATAACTAAGTTAACTGTTTATTAATTATCGCTCTTAACCTTTGTCTTTACCACAATAAATGATGAAACAGAGCCTAAAACCGTTCCTTCTCATGTTGACGAAAGCCAAGATTGACCGGAAGAATATTTGGGTGGGATTTAAATAGAATAAAGATGGATTTCGATTGCTTTAAATAACAGACTCTTACCACTTGTAACGTTAAAAAGAAATGCAGTTGCAAGTCAAGCTCATCGCTACTGATTTATATCGGAAAGTATATCAAGTGCACACAGGTTTTACTTAAGCTCATTGATTTGATGGCCCACACAAGAGTGGAACGAGGCGATCAAGCAGTTTGCCCTCAAAGTCATGGAAGTCCCTCCAACCGCCTCCGTTCCAGTCTGCGCGCCTACTTCCAGGCCATTCTTATAGTTTAAGAGAGAAATTCACCTGCGATTTTAGAGATAGAATGAGATGTAATAAAACCCCGACTAAAACACACCTTAATGCACAAATAACCACAACCTGTACTAGAATTTTGGCGACTTCGACCCGTAGAAGACAAATAACGAACATCAGGAAAGATAAATCTTAGTCTAATTAAATTGTCAAAATTTAGTGATGATAAAATGTCTCATAAGATTTACGTGTTTTTAGGAACTTTGGTAAGATTTTAAAGGAGTGCGAAGTAAGGCTTCTTCGAAATCATAGACATGGTCACATACACACCCATATAGAAGGAAGTTCGACCGTCCCTGCCGCGCTTCCAATTGCCGGTGCTACTTTTTCCTGAGGCTTAATGCTAACAAGAGGAGAACGAAGAAAGTTGAGTTTTTTCTTACCAAACCACTTATATCAACCAGTGTAGACCACGCCTAAACGGAACCTCTCTCCTCAATGAATTAAAAAGTAAAAAAAAATCACCTCCACGAGAGGAAAAAATAGCGTTCCCGAAGCAGTCGGTGTTTGAAATTAAAACTCTTTCTAGCCTCATCATTTAAGGGAGTTAAATATTCTCAAAGGTGATTTACTGATTGAAACAGTCAGTCTCTTGGTTATTCTTTTCAACCGGAAACGATTTTCTGTGGTACTATCAAGAATGCGTTTTGCACACTGCTAACCAGAAACTACAAGCGAGTCTAAGCATAAGGTGAGATATTCATGCTTTTTATCCATGCACCTTGTAATCTTTGTAAACTATAGTTTTATTCGTAAATTACAGTAACGAATACAATCAAAACAAGTGACTTAAGTAAATAATAACTTAAATGAATATGATACTTTTTATGATAGATAGAGGTATTATTATCCTCTACTAGTTCTCTAGCTGTCTTATTGAAAGCTTTTTAATTCTTATTTACAATTCATTGACATTGTAGCGCTTTAAATGATATCTGAACTCTCGGTTCTGGTAGCGGGCTACCTACGGGCTCCACCATCGTACCTTCATCGGGTGGGCTGGCCTCTAGACCATGCCAGTAGCAACAGGTCTGCTTAATATCCCTTCATCCCTAGGAAAGTCTCAGAACGCCACAACATCATATGTAGCCTCAGTTTACCTTCACTGCGTACTGCTATTTGTTGTAAGGCAGTGAAGATCTGGATGGAGGCACCATATGAAGGAGCAACGACATCGGAGCGATTGTTTGATTAGGGTGTGAGGAATTCACAGAAAGCAAAATTTGGACAAAACGACTTCAAATAACTTATTTTATGCCAAGGAACTACGTGACAATTACGGTGGGATCCGCAGATAGATGATATCAATAATTGGAGTTTTGGAAAGCAACATTAGGGCGTTTTATTTATCTCATAAATCGTAAGAGTCGTCCTTCAGTTTGACATCTCAATTGAATTTAAGAGGCAAAATCTTAATTTTTTCGTGAAGGTATAACTACATATTTTGTTGGTCTCTTTTTGGCTTCTAAAGTGAACGCAAGGACATTGTTCGTCGATGTGGAGCAAGTTTAAGAAGAAGGACGGGAATTTTGTATACAATGCCCAAAGTCTGTTTCATTATTTTCCTACTTGGAATTTCAAAGTTATATTTTTATCTAGAACGCATAGTTATTATTAACCGCTCAATCTCCTCGCTCATGCAGCCTTCAAAATATTTCATTCTTAATCCCAACTTCGTGTTCTATTGCTAGGCTCATGGTGATTCCTTTAAACAAAGTAGAGAATTTTTGTTATAAAAAATTGCAAAATATTTATAAAGTTTGACATCCCTTTGAAATCACAGTAATTTGGATAAAAATCTCGTTGGATAATCGTGGTTGCTTTCATTCAATCCTTCACGACTCTCCCCAAGCAAAACACCGCGCATTAAAGTGAAAAATTAGCTCTTGACTATTTTCCTTCATAGTTCGTAGTTTGTTATGACTTAGTTTGCAAGTGGACTTTCTAAAATGATTTGGCACCTTTTTTTGAGAGGATAACACCAGTAGACATCCACTTTTGACCATCCTTAAAAGGATCTTTATAAGATTTAGCCAAAGAACCACAGTTTTTCGCAAATCCAGCATTAGCTTTCGTCCTCTTACTTAACAGAGTCAATAAGTCTTAAATTTTTACCTCATCTAATAGGTAGATTAAAGGAACAATCAGCAGTGAATAAAGAGCTTGATTTCTACCGTGAAAATTAGCTATCTGGTAAGCAACCTATTATATTTAATCGGCCTTTTGGGTTTTGTGTCTTATTTCCCCATCGATGGATTGCACATCCAGAAGAAGCAGTGTCTACGGCTCTCTCTGATTAATCATAAAAATGCCGACAGATGAAATGTTTTGTAGATCACCTCATTGCAGAAGCCCTAGAAAGTGTGGAGTCTATGAGTCTTGGATGTCATCGTTAAAATCATGCGAAATCAACGTTGACATAAGACAGCCTTAGTTTAGCTCCATAAAATCATGTTGAAATCTGTCAGCCCTTCCATCGATAAACTTCTTGCTCCAATCAAACAAAACATATAGATAAGTCAGTTGGTGCCTTTTTTTCTAGGGTAAACAATCAGGAAAATGGAGGCAGGCAGAGGAGAGCAAGACAGACAGTGAAATTTGGCATGCGTGTAAAGTTTGTCAGTGTGGAATAAAAAAGTGGCATTAATGTCCTCTACGACAAGACATAACGCTGATCTCCTCCTAGCCTCCACACAATGCACACGCCCAGCAAGCTAAATTATTTACATTTTAGACTGATTGATGCGTCTACTGCTAATGCTGCCCTGCTTTAACCCTGCTTTTTTCTACCTTTTAGGAGAAAAAAAGAGCAAAAGGCCTAAAGCATTTAAGAGCCTTTGCCCCTTGAGTTCTCCCGATTTGTAAAATGTAGGCTCAGCGGTTAACAGGCACTGATAACAATCACGGCTTTTTACAATTAATATGCCAAATTGTGATCCTTCCCTTGAGGCGCCTTTGTAATAGGTTCAGCGAAACAACCAAAGCTTATTTTTGGCTTGATTTTAATACTCAAAATAGAAGTTTGATTGCTTATGATTGAACATGAATAAATGGCATTATTTTGTCAATTTCGCTTTTCACATGCCTTTGACATTTGGCTTTTCCCTCTTCCTCCCTCCCGCTCACAGGATTCCAAAATTATCCCTCCACCAAAATTTTTCGACCCCGATCATATGTCATGATGATATTTGCGTCATTGCTGGATAGAAAGAATCCGTCAAGAGAGAATAGAATAGTAGTTCCAAAGCAAAGATTTAGAACAACGGTATGAGGCATCTGCTCCTACGTATGGTGTAAGTTAAACTGATTATTGTTAAATGACGACTTCACCGCTGGTCGTGTCCCTCCGTTTTAATTATAAGCCCTTTTAGTCCTTCTGTTTTAAGGGAAATATTAACTAGGAGTAAGTGTGGTGTTGTGTTAAAAGTTTATAGATCAAATCGGTGATCAGAATACTTGCTATTATCTGGTAGCATTGTGCCAGGAGAGTGGTGGAACAAAGTAGAATAGGTGGAATAGTCTGGTTGCAATAGCCCATCAGTTATTTATATAATTCTTTATTCTGAAAGCACTGTCAAGAGCGGCATAAACTCTGCATTTAGGGCAGCGAGACAGCGGTGATCCATTACGTTAACTTCTCGAATCTGTAGGTCCCTTTGTAAAAAGCATTTTTAAAAGAATGCCACAACGTTGCCATCCACGTAACATCCGTTTCACCTCTGAAAAGTAAAACTTGGAAGTACTAAAAAATGCTCTCAGTCGCTAGACCAATAAATCCGGGAAATAGTTAAAGTGGACAGCAATATGCAGTCCATTAAGATAATCTGAATTAGCCAAGAATGGATGTGCAAGGAAAGATAATATCGGCGCTTTGAAGTGACCTGTTTCCGACTGTAGATGACGCAAGTAAGTGACACGGGAGAAAGGATATGGACGACATGAGTTTCGCCTTGTACTTTGAAAAGCACGGCAGCTTTCAGTCCAATGGGTGCCGAGCACTTGAAATTACTCGTTTCTTTTTATGCTTCACCCATTTGTCTCCCTTCGAATGACCATTGGAGCACTTTAAAGTAAAAAGGAATTAAAAATAAGGATCGTGTTGAGTTTTTGACTCCCAGCACGACATCACTCAGTAATTTTACGCAACCACGGCGGCTAATTGCATGAATGTGTTTCTACTCTGAGGCGACGATGGTGGCTAGATAACTCGAACACATTGGGGGAACTGTGAAATATCTCGACTTGTACATGCATAATTGAGTAGTCTAGACTTGTTTTCGGTGTACGTGCTATTTATGTGTGAAGGTGTGTTTTAAAAGTGCTCGATTTCAAAACAGCTGTTTATTTACTAGCATGAGTTGCTAAGGTTACATGTCAGAATCTGGTCAAGTTAAGTTATTCATTTAGACACAGTGGTCAGGGAAAATTAATGAGTTTCACCATTACAAGGTTGATTAACATTTTCAGACAAGATTCTACCTTGTTTAATTGTTTTAAAAAGGTTATCTGAGAATCTGACAGACAAAACACCGCTTCTCTCGTTAAAATTAGGTTGTTCTAGAACCTTGGATATTTGATGTGGAGGACAATTTCTTTACCCACATAGCTCTGACGACCGTTGGAAGTCCGTCGTAATCCTTTTCGAGGAAGAAGCCGCATAGAGACAGGTCCTTATGCAATGGATTACCCTTGAATCTATCCTTTCAAAAGGTTTAGCACCACCAATTTCACCAAAATTACGCATTCTTTATTATCTCACAAAGAGAAGGGATAATCTGCCTTCGGTTCTTGTCCAACAGCTCCAATGAAATTAAAAATTTCATTCCTGATCTCTTTTTATTGTCTTCCTCGTACAAAGAAGAAGATCTCAGGAATCATTAACATTGAATTTATTAGTTGAACAGCCTTGTAACATTTAGGTAAGCTTCAACGGACCAAATTCTCAAAATGTTCCCTCAAAAGCAACAGTAATGCTAATGAGTCATGAATTGGTAACAGGATGTAGAAATATTAAGAAAGATGCTGCTTAGCCACTCACTTGGTGCGCTATTCATCAAAATTTGTGTTACTAAGATTTGGATCACATGCAGACATTCAACACTCATACTCAGCTGTCAAACAACCCGTCACCTCCCACTCACTTATTTAATTTCATTTTCTGGAGGCGGCTGTTTTAACATAACGGCGGATACATTTTGAACACCTCAAAGGACTGCTCATTTCAGTAAAGATAACTTTGTCTTTCCGATATGCAAGAGCCAGCCTGTGAATAAGATAAACAGAATGTCAGAATGTCACCTTGAATAATGCATCAGTGTCATTGAAACAAAACTTATATCTTGTTCATAAATAGAAATGCGCTTTAGCAATGTAAAAAGCATTAATCACTAAATGCTATTTTAAAGAAATAAATTGCAGAGGAATAATGAGCGAACAGTTGTCTCGACTTTCCCATTAGCTGAAGAAAACGGTAAAACCTCAACTTACAATAGTGTTTTAGTTGCAATATAGGCAAAAGAACTAGCGCTTCAATTTATAACTGGAAAGTGGGAAAATATAGTAATGAAATGCGGGAAAGTTCCTTCCGCTTCCATGAAGAGAACATTGCCAGTGTTTACAGATTCGCATGAATACGTTGACCTGGTGTTCCCAGTACTTGTTCACTCACTGTGATACATAAGGGATAGAATTTCCAGAAAGCCATTTCACATGGCAACGCTATTAAGTCATTGGTGAAAAATCATTTGCTCCTGACAAGAAAGTTCGTTTTACTGGATTTTTTACAGCATCGATCCAATGGATTCTACAATGAAACAACCTCATTTATGTAGCCTATTCAATTACCCACCCTAATCACTCATAGATGGTCTACAATTGTCAGAAGGAGGAGCATCGAATGAGCTGACATATTATTTTATAGCTAGAAGTCCTTTGCTTTGCATTTAAAATAAATCGTTTCACAAACAAGATATGCGGAGTTGAAAATGCTACAATTTTCAAAAGACTTGATAACATTTAATGGAAAACTCACAATCCTAATCACAATTCGTTTTATAGCCTTGGATTGGTGACGATTAAGTGTCAAAGAAGCGGTTGTGCCAGGACATAGATAATTTAATGTTGACGATCAGGTTACCTTGTTTTGCCTGTCTGAAGCCTAGAAAAGTTTGACAATCAGAGGTATCAAAATTGAGCTTAGATCCAAACGGTTTTCCGTTTGCTCGTCGAGGTAAATGAGCTGATCCTTCAATCTCTGCAGTCTGATTGTCACCTTAAAGTCAAGATCTTTTGTCCGCACAATATCTGCAAACAAACAAGCAAGACTTCTACACCCTCATTTCCAAAGACCCAACGTCATATGCACACATAACTAGTTTACAGTGCCTTATTTCTTTTAGCCTTGAACTTAGATTCAAAGGATTCTTTTAAATGTAGTGCTCCATTGCCTGTTTAACTCTTTGTTTCGGTTTCGATAACGCGTGAGATTCTGCCTTTGTGCTTTTGCCAGGCTGCATGACTCCTCAGTAGTGTCGGCAGCCTCCAAGCTTCCTCTTCGTTGACAAAGTGTATTTCGCTCTAGCATTAAGGCTTCCTTCGTCCTTGGAGAAGTCCCGGGATGCTATGCAGTCCAGTGCGAAACCCCGATTTAACTAATGAAGTACAATTATACAGTAAGCCTATCGAATGATATCTAGCTTACGAAAGCTTGCTAGCCACAAAACTTTTTCGAGAAAAATTGGAAAGGCTAAAGTGTTTCACCTCAATACAAATGCGTATTGAGTCTCAAAGGTCAAGGCTCCCTGTTTTTCTTTATAAAAGTAGCAAAAATTTTTCTTGCTCTATAATTATGGTCTCAGAATTGTATCTCCCCTGTGAAAGATAATTGAAAGCCGGGCAACGGGGCGAACTGGTGTAAGAACAAGTAAAGCTCCTCCGGAAATGGTACTCCGGAGCGGAGTGAAATTTTCCAGCTTCGTTTGACGGTTAAATTCCGCATAAAATGCAATCAGAAAAGCCTAAGAGCTTTTGTACGGCGAGTGCAGGTAACTGCAAAAGATTTCTTTACATTTATTGTCTTCTCATCTAAGACCAAATTGTCTGTCCTGGTCTAGTGGTATGAAGATCACAGCAGTGGTTGCATGGCCTTCAGAGGGAGGTTCATTTTTGAATAATTTTTCCCATAGTCCACCGCATAGCAAGCATACATAGTCTTCTGAGAATATAGTCACGCTCCAGAAGTGTTGATTGGGTATTAACTGCATAGTTTATGGGCCAGTCGGCTTAACGAAGCTTAATGCGTGGAAGTTGGTTCCCATCACGAGTTTGTCAATCAAGCAGTGAACTATTTAAAATACACAACCCGTTGTTACGTCGTTAGTGTTAAAGTGAAAAAAAGTTGATTATCCTTTAAGCCTAGTGCCTGTCGTCTGTGGATATGCGGTGCATGGCTGAGATCCACTTGTTTGGTTCCCACGACGACTCTCTCCCTTTTCTCAGTAACGAGAAGCTTATGCATCTTTGCAACCGGTTAAAGCTTACCTTTTAAAGCGGATCACGATGACAGGAAAATAGTACAGAGCGCAAGACGAATACGACTAGACTGGATTCATAGTGCATATAAACAGTCGAATGTTTATTACATGTCGCTACCGGTTAAGGTATGCAACTATAACACATCATACCGCCTGGTAGGCCAACGTAAAAGCATAAAACACATCATCCACAATCCAAATGATGTTTGGGAACAAACTTCGCTAAAATTCGGAAGCCTAATGGTTATTACTTCTTCTGTTAGTATTTATTTTTGGTAATTTTTTAGGTCGAAAATCTAACAGTATTTTCTGCTATCATTAACTCCATTTGAACCTTGGTCATAGCCTTGCACATCCTTTGAAACTCTGAAATAGATACAGGGCCAACTGTAGCCATCCTTATTTCTAGATAATGTATAACGGACTGACACATTTGGCATTCGTGACACTGTGGCGCCCGAGTAAGTCGCCATTTAACCCCATCTGTATAGCATCAAAATTTTCCTTACAGGCATTTGCCATTAACAGACCTTCACAAATAGGCTCGCAGAGACTGAAGAGCCTGTGTTGACAGGCTTCAAGTTTAAATGGCCTTTGTTCTGTCCTATGGAGTCACCGAAAAAACATGGCAAGCAACTAATGTTAAAATTCGAGTCCACCAAACCGATGCACTCGTTATCGCGTGACATTCCGCCCTTTTCTCACGCTGCTAGGTTGAAATTAGCAGTAGAGGTAGCAGCAGCAGCGTTCAATCCAAAAAGCTGGGGACAACATGGACACACGACCCATTGCGTTAGCAACGCGTCTCCCATTACACAGGTGCTGGTTGGGGAAAAAATAACCTACGGGGGTAAATTTGAGAAGAAGGAGAAGGTGCATGGCCTTTCACAGCAAAAAAGAGAGGACAGAACACACTTTGTCGTTCTCTGTGCCCTCCTAAGCCTGTGCAACAGCTTTTTTTCTTACTTGCTATCTTCTGTTGCATGCGTCAGATAGCATAGTTGAAGTATCACCTTTCCTCTTACAATCCTACGCACAGAAACTGGCCCGGTGGAAGAAGCGGAAAAGATTAATGGCATTTTGAACATCAACAATTGATAAAAGGGTTCAAACATTGCATTCTGGAGTCGTAGCAAGTTAGGAATGAGGAAGGTAACTTCAGCATTTAAGCAAGCGCTAAACATGAACTTGACCTGTCAAACAAGGTATGAATCATAGGAAATGGTCATTGATGGCACATCTAACAATTAACGGTTTCCCAACAAGTGTTCCAACCTAGTCCAATACTAATTAGCCGCTCAGGAATAAATTTAAGTAAGTTTGACATTTTAGTGACATTTTCAACCTTGTTCTGAAGGTTTGATTACTAACCGGATTTATTTGATGGGATCTTAGGGCTTTGTGGGAAAAGCAGTTCGCCCTAATCGATGTGAACATTGCAGTTTCGCTTGTCCTTTTTTTCAACCATGGTTTTTGGGTTTAATCACAGGATCCAAAGCAAAAATGCAGCCCGAGAAATCGCTGTTATTTGTTTACCTCGTCGTTTTGGTCTCGCTAAGCACAGAAGGCTCCGAGATTGTACTTCTGTGGAGCGGCATAGCCTCTCTCTAAGTCGGCAATGCATATTTTGCCCATATATTATGCCTTCTTTCGTCTTCAGGTAGGTCTTGGGGCGCTACAGTATTTTCTATGTTTGTAATTTATGCTATTACAAGAAAATCTGCCCAAAAAAAGCTCAAAAAGGGTGTGCTAAGTTTTAGGACATACAACTCTAAGTATGACCAATGTAATTATTTAATTGTTTTAAACATACTTGGTCAATACACGATTTCGTATCACAACAATTACTTGTCAACGCTGAACGCGTGTCATTTATCTGACGTCGGTAGCAAAAATGCTGGGATTTTAATGTTCCTTTAGAATGAAATGAAGTCTGAAAGCAAGGAAAAATGCAATTGGATTACAAATGATCACTGAATTTGTTTGCGCTGAAATCTCTCTAAAATTAAAGTTGGATCGTTCCTGTCCCATGCCTCAGAGATATGGGTAACATCAAGCCTTTTCTGGCTAAAACTAACGCAATAACAAAAAATATTTTGGCTTTAGCAGTTCAGAATGGGCTGATCGAAGAGCTGTTTGGCTTGCGTTGTATCACAAACAGGATTGCAAGTTCACCTATCGCATACCTGGATCTATGTGGATTCGACTTTTGAATTGCTTTTTACTTTTACTGTTGTAGCATATGAGTGTGCAGAGTAGTTATTCATTGTTGATTATTTCTTTTGTCAATTTTTAGATGCTTTAAGTCAGATTGTGTCATGTCACGCTGCCTATTGCCTTTGTAAGCCATTGGACTGACAAATAATCGGAATTAGTGGCTGGTTTGACTACCATGTGATTTGTTTACTTATTTGTATCTGCTCTCGACTACACACCCATTCAAGCTGTGAAGGTGTAAGTACGTGGGTGTGTGCGTATGTCACAGGTGTGACACATTAACATGAAATCCAAGATTGATTGTCTCACAGAGGGCTTCTGTTTGTTTTACCTTTTATTTCTAAGAAAATAGATAAGTTTTAATTCCTTGCTGTCAAGCACTTAAAAACCATTAATTGGCTTTAATTGAAGAAAGAAGTTTGTTCAACAATTTGTGAAGGTTTTGGGGGAGAATAAGCAAGTTAATTTACCTCAGGTATCCCTAAGACCCGGTCACAAAAAGTATTTGTGATCAATGCAAGGCAAAATTAAAAGCTAGGTTAATCTTAAAAGGGTGTTTGTAAGGCAAAAGATGGGTTGAATTCCACCCTCCACGCCATCATTACATGACCGGTGACACAGAAGGTGTCTTGGAGTTAAAAGAAGGTACTTAAATGCATCACGTTGGCATCAGAGAAGTGAGAAAAAAATGATGATCTACGGCGATAATAAGCAAAAAAAAACCCTTACTTTTTTGAGGAGGGAAGGAAACAAGGTCATTACTTGTCTAGTGAATAAGTGCTAGCAGTGAAAAGAGATACTTTTTACATCAATAGCAGTTAAAGACATATTTCATTTGGGCTACTGAACTTAGCCACAATATCAAAGTCACATGTTTCATTGCCGCTGCTTCTGTTGGCTCCTTGCTATATAGACTTAAACATCTCACGCAAACTTCAGGAAGGGCTCAAACGCATACTACACAGAGAGCACTACAGAAGGGCCATTGAAGCTCAAATTGCTCCTAATTGCCAGTAATTGGACAAGGCCGGGTTTTATTGCCCATAATAGGCAAGGTAGTGACATGTAGCTCCGCTACCTATGCTATTTATTTTCGACCCTTCTGTATGGTTATTTGTAACACTTTGGTAGCTTAAGGCTTTAAACACGTAAGGCTCTCTCTTCATACGTCCTCTGGGCAGCATGGCCGTCGATCCATACCAGTGAGCCCCACGGAAGCTACACTCCTATTAAAGGGAGCTTTAGGCTTGATTACCCTTTTAAAGTCTTCCATCGAATGTTAAAATAAAACGTGCTTAATAACTTCTGTGTCATCAAGAAAGCGGCACTTAAAATGATTCTACCATATCTTAATAAATTTGCTTAAAATACACAGTGTGAGCCTCTTGAGGTTGATTTGAACCGACCACCCCATCCAAATAAGATTGGTACCAGTAGGAAAAATGTCATTCTAACTCAACTTGATGTGTCTGGGTGATACAGTGAGTTGGGTCCCCGAAGTCGCAAAAAAAATAAAACACCGCAAAATATGTCACAATTTAACGAGCTAAGTCGACCACCCCTAAAAAGAGCACGGAGCCGACCTCAGAAAGCAATGAAGTGTGGGATGATTGGCGTAAGACTGCAAAAAAGTACAAGGCGTAAATGAAATGGTGAGGTAGCCCCACTGTATTGTTTTTTCGCAGCACTCTTCTTTGTTTTCACGCTTAGACAAAGGTTCGGGAGGGGTGATGGTAAATGCTCGTCAAGATGATGCGACAGCTATCGAGGCAGACGTTTTTAGACAGGTACATAAGTAGGTGAGGCATAACCTGTTCCGTTTAGAGTGACACCTACACCGCGTATAATCGGAGTTTCGAGTCAAGGTGTCGATCTAGTAAGCTCGTCGGCCAGATTCCAATGTGTCAAATGTAGGCTCCTTACATTTATTAATCATAAAATTTAGGGCATAAAGGTGTACTGTTGTTGCTTTCTCTAAAGCATGTAAACTTGGGGCATATTTCACAGTGATTTTTTTCCAATTTGTGGAAATGTAAATGACCACTTACGCAGTTAGTATGCAAATGGGCTTTAGTTGTGCCTAATTTCGTCCTTATGATACCTCACCTCCATTATGCTGTGAGGTACACCTCCCACGTACCGTCTAAATGTAAAGTTAATTTAAGGAGGTAAAAAGTCGCAGCAATAGAATAGTGGAAGACATTGAAAAAAAAGAAGAAGGAAAGGAATGTTTAAATTAAAAAAAGTCTGTCACAGCGAAAATTTTTTGATTAGATGTGGCAACACGAGGTTGGCGCGTTCGTACGATTGCATTGTTGCGCTATAGACACCGAAAATATAAAGGGTTTGGAGGCAGTGCAAAAATTCTTATTTCTTAGCTAAGCTGTGACTGCCGATTTTTTATTCCTTTAACCTGTGCATACTTCTCTTTAAAGGCTTGAAGCTGCATGGGCAACAGTCGGTAGTTTGAGTACAAGCGATGACTTGACAAACACGCCGGGCAGTTGGATCTACGGTTGAATGGAGAAGGGATGGAGGATACGAGATGAAAAAGAATGGATAGCAATATTAAAGCATATAAATTCAAAAATTCATGTCGCTGGTGCCTTGAGAGTGTGTCAAATCATTTTATCAGATCAGGCGGGGAAAGGAGCCATCTTGGAGTCCATGCAGTGGCCTTCCACTTTACATCGGATAAGCGAAGATACCGGTGCAAGACAAAACAAGGAGTGAATAAGCCGATCTTTAATCACATGGTTTGCAAAATGATGTGAAAAGAAAGGATTAAAAGAAAACGGTAAATGGTACTACACGATGTAAAGCAAAGCCATAAAAGGACAAATAAAAATCGGATTGTTCTTAGCCTTTCATTCCTACCTATTTTAATCAAACCGGTAAATCAAATGCGCGAACGTCTTTCAAAACTGATTGATTTGTTATTTTTTGGAATAGTTACTTGGATCTCTACCCTACGGTCTTCTTCACGAGTAAGAGCCTTTTGAAACCGGTTCGCAACGACGCGATATGGATTCGGCACGACCGACGTTGAAGTGGTTCAATCAATTCTCTCATTTTACTTGTTCTTTGAGCACTGTCCCTAGGCGATTTTGCGCTGCTAAAGGGAATTGATGCCACCCATGAAAATGGAAAGTGGATGTAGCAATGAATTTGCATCGCAGCGACAAGGCTGTGGATTTAATTAGATACAAAGCATCTGGTTAATTTCGATGCAGTTCCTCATACATGCATAATAAATTGAGAAGGTTCATTTGAGGGACTTACAACCAAAGTGTAAACGGTCATTCATGACGTTAAAATGTTTGCCTTAGAGGATGGATGTGTGGATTAATTAATTAATTAGTTCACTCTTACGCCAGTAATTCTGATGGCTTCTTTTTAGGTGACAGTTAACATTCTCCTTCATCTTTTTTAAAGGGCTTCAAACTTTACCCAATTAGCTACAATTGATGGGTGAATGTTTGAGGATATCTGTAGGACACGCGTAGAGTGCTTAAAAGTCTAGCAGTTGGAAATCAGGATAAGCGATTTCAACAAATTGAAGCCGACCGGCAGCAAGCACAGTCTTGGTACTCACTTCTCTAAATGCTAATGCATCCCTGTGGAACACCAGACCCTAGGCGCTTGCTCGATGCATAGACTGACACGTATAATTTGCACAGGTAATGGGTATTTGGGCGAATCGTATGCCGATGCAGTAATGCAAATAGCTTAGGCAGCTTTCAGCCGGTACGAGCGCTAGGATTAAGGCATGCACAAGGTGAGTAACGACGTCGCAAGGAAAACGCAGTTCCCACTTCAAGATTGCTCTTCTATAAAGTTGACAATGTCGAGTTGACTAGGGCATAGGAGTCAAAACATTTTTAGTAAACTGTCACTTTATACAGACTTGAAAATACTAAATATAGCACCTTCCAAGAGCAACTCATTTACCTGATCATGACCGTCTAATCTTAATTTTCATTGATGTTGGCATTAAATGGCTGTAGACCTTTGCAATACCCAACTATTTATATTCGGCCATCATGTTATTTTCCGAGGAAAAAGGGAATGAAAATAACAACTCGTCTTTTTATTTTACACACGAAGATGCTTATGACATTTAGGAAACTTCACTGTGGATTGCAGAATTGCACATCCTTTTGAACTAGGGACTTGAACTTTGGAACCGAAAAATGAGAATTTGATTCAACAAAAAAGTAATTCGTTACCGCCTTTCTTACGAATTAAGGCTTTCAAATACTTGACACAGCCTAAAAGGCTTTCATTTTTTAATAAACAGCCACTTTGTAAGGCACATGGACGTGGATAGTGGTGCTGTGTTGGGGGCAGGGCCTAATGCTCTTATAATAATGGTTGACAATGTTTCTTGCTCAGAGCGGCTTCAAGTGTTTAAAGCCTTAAAAACCTACTTGAGAAGAAAGTTTATCTCAAAAAATGCATGAAAACAGAAAGCAAGGTGTGATTTAATTAGAGGAAATTCATCAGTAAATGAAGGGTAGCCACTACCCATTCTAACCGCGTTTAAGCAAGCAAATATCAGATAAGCCCCTCCTATCCCCTGGGGCGCTCCTGTCATGGCCCGCACAAATCAAGAAAAAAGTTAATGCTGCGGTGGAGCATACAGTGTGGATGATTTTTTTCATCTTTTACATTATAAAAATGACTCATTCGTCATTGGCTGAGTCATCGGTACCACATTCGGCCTTGAGAATGTTGCCTGCTATTTTACTCTCTCTCTCTCTTGGAATGATTTGTTTAGTGTACCTCAGCGTTGTCGACACTATGTCAACGTGGTGGAGTGGAAATCAAGGCATGTGGACGTTTCAGAACGCGGTTTGGTAGGATCAGAGACATTTATCACCTTCCGGAATGGTTAGGGGATCGGTGACAAAGACGCTACGAGTAGAGGTCCATCTAGCCACCATTAGTCCGTTAGTAATCTTAGCATAAGTTAAGTAAAATAAGGAAATCTCGGGGACAAAACAGAGACCAAGGAATGGAAAAACTCGTCTCAAGTCTGTATTCTACATTATCAGATGTTGGTTGAGCTTAAACTAAAGTCGCCTCGCCGTACGGCGAGAGCCTTGCATCAATATAGTTCACCAAGTGGATTGCATAACATAAAAGCATGCCTGAGGACCTATTGCGATTTCAGTCCTCTTTTGTATTCTGATGCATCGTTATTGCCGCACAACCATCAAGCTGAATTACTCGGAAGTCTTCCCAACACGAGGGGATGTAAATCTCACATCTTACAACTCTTTTGAACCAATATTATGAGCAATTTTTTCTAGCGGTTTGAGACTAATTTGTCAGCTCTGCATCTCAATGCAGTAATTTTCCTTTTAAGATACCAGTGAAATCGCTAATAGTGTAGCTTTTTATGCAAATCTGAAGATGGTTTGAACAAAATAGGGTACCAGATGCACAGAATTTGCACCAATGTACTTAAAAAGTCCTTCTATAGCTTGCGAACTGAGTCTGTCTTCAAAGATTACCTGACATTTCCATCAGCGATTTGGAAATGTGCCACTATTCAAGGCAATTTGCCAAGTATGCATTTTGAAAATTTCCTCAGCTCGTATTCCTGAGGAAACGGAAGCATTTTTAGAATGCGTGGCTTTAGGTTATTGTTCAAATCTTATTTTATATCTTGAATGACTTAATTATATCAGTTTGACAATTTCAATAGCCTCAGGATGTTTGGGCCTCAAGCCATTCAGTTGTAAAGAGATACAGCATAAAAGACACGTCAAAAACCCGAAATAATCAGCTTTCCATTGCTTAACAATGTGTACTTTTTAACAGTGTCTAAAACGTGGCATTTCCCTTGTCATTTTTAGCTCGTTTGAAAGAAGTATTTGCCACTTTTGTTTCCATCAAGAAAAATCAACAGAAGAATGTAGGTTCTTAAGGACTTGTCCAAGTCTTCATCAAAGTCTACCTTCAAGCTAAGCCTTGCCCACAAAAGTTGATAGGCAATGCAAATTGTTTTTAGGCATTAAACAATTGTATCGTTCCCATAAATTGGACTATATCTTTCAGAAAGGTGATGACTGTGTTTTTACGGGATGGATAAAATCCACTGCCATTGTAATCAATTCTGGTGCTTTAGAGTCGTTGTCGGTGCTTCATCGAAATTCCTAAAACGGCTCCACAAAATTAAATGAAATGCTTTTGATTCTGTGTTTCCTGACAAACAAACTCGGTGTTTCTTAAAAGGAATGTTTCCTTACTTTTACCTTTGGCACAAAAGCGTTCAACAAAGAAGGCGAACTCTACGAGGCTTGCTCGAATCTTCATTGAGATTTTCTAAAATCTCTATTCTGCCCACCCTATGTCCAGCCCACAGACGTGAAAGTATAGGAGGAGGAGGAGGCAGGAGAGAGTTGAGCCAATGAGATACACAACTATAAGCGGAAGAAAAAGAGAAAAACAGAGAAAGAGAGGAGGAAAAAAGATTTGCTCGTTTTTGTCTTTCCTTTTCTTGCTCTCCATGTGTGTGTGTGTATGTTGGGAAATGTTCGCGGCAGTGGCGGTATCCAACCTATTCATTCAACTCATTTTGTCCCTGTCTCTCTCTGCCCCGCCGTGTCTCTCTCCCCTTAGCCCCTCTGTTTAGAGTAACAAAAAAGAGGCAGAGAGATGGATTTTTTTTCGCTTCCTTCAAGGATTGTACAAATGACTGTTTTTGCTTCATACAATAGCCAATGGTGAAAAATCTAGCAATCTACTTGGCAGATGAGGCTTTTTTCTCCTCCCCTCTATTAGGTCGCTCCTAGTTGGAATGTCTCTTTTACTTCTGTGTCTTCACACCTCTCATTTGAAAGTTTAGCTCTTGTAATCTTGTTAAGTTGATAAATAGTTCCTATGTAGTCTCAAGTAATTATTTTCATTTAACAGCATTAGAATAATCAGTTACTAGCGTTTCAACCCTTGCTCTCTAAGATTTAGGCCTCCTTTACTTCCTGTTCTTGCACATAGTCTTTTGGAATGGCTTTATTGTTCGCTGCTCCTTCTAAGTCGGTCTCCTTGCAATGTCTTATAGTGAGTTTACCATGCAACTAGTTCACTTTGGAGTCCATGCATTTTAGGCTTTTAATCTCATCATGACTTGGGACCTCCTGGCATTCTCCGGCTCTTCAGAGTAACCATCGTCTAGCTAAATGGATGAACTAGTTCGCATTCCATGTTCTACCTAAATTCTTAAAAAATTACCTTACAACAGGATCGCAGATTGTAATCATTCGTTGCTTGGTCTCAGTTTCAGTTTAGACTAGCAGAAATTTACAAATGAAAGAGTGTAAAACTTAAACAAATATTTGGTATCTCTTAAAAAGGAACGAAAATAAAACCTTTCATCTTGGCGAGAAGGAGATCCTCAGGATGCTAATTTATATTTGGCCGGAGTGTTTGGAGCCCCACTGGGAAGGTCTACCGGGTCATTAATTTGTTCGGGCGATTCCAACTCCTCCTTTGCTGTATCAAAGGTGAAAGAGAAAAAATTTAAAGCATGTTATAAGTACAATGGAGAGAGAATTTTGCAGTCTAAAGATCAGAATGTGAACCCAAATACTTTATAAGAAGCAGGGGTATAAGTGGTTCACATCCGCCCTCCTTGAACTTGTGAAAGCTAATAGAATCAAATAACTCCCTTTTAAAGACACTTGCAAAGAGCTCTGAGCTTAAGTTCACCTGAGCATTCAAGTCATAGGACGCGTTGTACGAAAAGGTAAGGTAGTCAATGAGGGACGGAAAATGACATGCCAGTTATCAAAGGGCAAAAATATTAACTGTATTTCCATGCTATTGTAAATATTTTAGCCAAAAATTTACAATTTCATTGCAGGAAATCGTACGACTAAGTTTGCTATTTTCGGTACATTTATCAGGAAGTTTAACAAAGCAGCCCTCCTTCTCTCAAAGAGAACATTCTATGCGTCGCCTATTAAAGATCAGAATAATTTTTTGTTTATATTTATACTACATCCTGGTATTTATAATTGCAAGATCAGGAAGTAGTATAAACAATGCCTTAGCAGGGGATATTTTTCTGTGTAAGGAAAAGTTTTTTTGGAAATCTCGGGCAAAAACATAAAGAATATGACGCGCTAAAAGTAGAAGGGAGCAAAATATTATTACAACAGGCTAGGCGCTTCCCTCCTTCACCTCAGTCTTTATAAAGTAGTGCTAAATAAAGGGGTACAGATGTAGTGGTCAAGTGTGGCCAGGATGCGTTTTCTCCTCAGTAAAGGCCGATGGCTTCCGGTCGGCTGCATAATCCATGTTTCCTCACCATTTCCATTCTAAAATGTACGTCCAAACAAACGTGTAATGCATTATCAAGGGACCCAAATGAAAATTTTACAGACTCATTGTAATAATTCATTGTGGATAGACTCCAGCAGTATTCGGTAAGAAGATTGCTTTACAGGATTACCAATGGGTTACTGTGCTTGACCTCCTTTATGGAAACTTTAATTCAAATAAAAAACTTTGTTTACTGTTTTTCGACTTAAGTCCAATTAATAATATGCTTGGAGAAGTAAATGAAATTTAAGAAGGTACGCTTCGGGAAACAGAGTTCTAGGAGTCCACCGTTCAAAGGTTATGTTTAATAGAATGTAAACATCCAAAGACATTCGCTACAAATTATAAGGTAAAAATGCAATAGTCCCTAAACTCTAAGACTTAGAACATACCATGTCATGTGGGTGGAGCAATGTCTAAGAAGCTTTGATTACTTGTTGAAGCAAATTTTTAGCGACCATTAGACTTCGGTCCTCTACCCGCGCATGGTGAGGATTGTTGGTAGGCTCTGAATGGCTAGCCGAAAGTCTTGATGAATACGCTGTCATTTTCGACGCCCCAGCAGCCCGATATCCATAAGAATGTGATGTTTTAGCCTTTGTCAAGGGATTTGTTGCAATGTAATGACATCTTTTAGCATAGGTTATTAAAGAATCAACTGAGTTGCATACAGCCCAAGCTACTGAGAGATGATGGATTGCTTAAATCATTTTGCACCCAAAATTTAGCCCCCTACCTCCACATTGTTAAAATCACTGTAATCACATATTGTCATTCATAGACACTGGCAGATACAGGAGTCAAGACGCCATAAAAATGACTATTCTATGGTTCTCGTCGTGGCAGATACTAGCTATGTTTACGGTGAAATACACTACAATGTCATTAACAGGTTGTAAATCTTACGAGTTGGAAAAGCTGCTCTTTATCACACAGTCCTCACGAATTGCAAGTGAACGGTTAAACACTTCCTTGCTCATTGTATCACCATGTCAACTTTTAAGGTTTCCTTTTCAAGGATTATTAGTAAGATATTCCATATTGCCAATGACACATCGACGTTCGTTATTACTGGCAGACAAGGCGACTCAGTAACTTTGGTAGTCCTTCCACTGCAATTTGACAGCACGTTACCTTTGGATGTTTTTTGCATATGCTCTAAGTTGTCTTTTAGAGTAATTTGTAAAAAACTCGCTGCCTGATTAGCACTTACTGCAGAAATCGAGGAACAAATTATGAAAGTTACAAAAGAACGAAAGAGGTACGTAAGAATGTCAACCAAAATAGTTTCCCTATTAGCCGTAACCGAGGTAAACATGCAGCCAAACTGACAGTTCCAAAGTCTTCCATGAGCAGCCGAGATAGGAGAGCTGCGCATACAGACAAAACAAATCAGCCGACGTCGTCTACTGTCTGCCAGGGCCTCCATTAGCAGCGCTGACGATGGCACTGGCGGTAGCAGTGGTGGTGGCAGGTAGCGGTGGCGGTGGTGGCAAGTAGCGACTTAATTGGCACACGATATGGCACGACAGGACATGACACGGAATGGAGAAGCATAAGGAAGCACAATCGATAAGTGCGCTTTGCTCTGAACTTTTCCTTTCACCTTAACTCTTATTACCCCTGTGAACTTTCCCATGCCCTATGGTGCCTCCGTTTTTCTAGAGCACTCAACTCTACCAAGGGCCTCGGCGACACGAATCTATTGCAGGTTTCACTTAAAAAATACTTATCCCAGATCTAAAAGGTCTTTATTGAAGCCTTAGGCTCTATGGATAAGCTAAAGTAATGATACATCAAACCGATTCTTGCCAATGTCTATCCATCTATCCATCATCTTGGACTCAGTTTAGGTCCTACTCGGGATTAGGAATGCAAAGGCTCCTCCACTGGTTCTTAACCTTTCACTCAAATCAGTAACTACATTATTTTACGTGCAAGCTTGCTGTTTGGTTTCTTACCTACCCACCCTCAATCACTAGACAAACACTTGTTGTTGATGTCTAGGGCCGTCTGTGCTACACCGCTCTCTAACACACTTCCACACAGATATCACACTCAAAAGTCACGTGAATTGATGATCCATAGAGGAATAGAAATAAGCGAAGCCGGACATCTTCATTCCAAACATTGGTGGAAGGTTGTGTTTTAAAACAGCTTTTGACAGAAAAAAAAGCAAATGGTAGAAATAAATCGGGCTGAGTTTGAGTTACTAATGAGATGCCCTCAACAATTTTATGATCATCCTTGAATGCAGTCAGAAGTTGACGTTGAGAAGTTCGTGTTTATTGGCAGATCCAATAAATGGTTCTACATGTAGGCATCATCTCCAACGTTACTCAAAATTCCCTTCTCAAAAAATGCTGGCAATTGTGAAATTGACCATCCACAATCACTTCGACAATGCCAAAGTGCATGTTCTATAGCATTGATTTACGCGACTTGATGGATACATCCATTTATAATTCCATTTCACTCAAGAGGCAAATAATGCTGATGTTTTTGATTATATGTCGTTTCCGCAGTAAACATTGCAAATCAACTAGGTGTTATACTTTGTGTGCATTGTGACGGAGACATGTATGCGAAACACGCTCACTGGGTGTGGAGAGGTCTGGAACTCTCAAGAAACCGAAAAAGTAATGGGATGGCCAAATTGAAGAAGACTTCCTTCATATCTTAAGTGCCTCATCATCACAAATTAGTGCATAGATTGGATTGAATAGACTTCAAAAAAGTCAATCATATGGGAAGCATACTAAACTTCTGCCCGTTTCTAGAGATCGCTGCAATGTTTCTAAAGCTTATGCTGAAGAGCTATGGTGCTACCTATTGGCACGATAGCCTTTACTATCTCCTTTACCGTTCATCTCCTGTTTTGAATCCTCGTGTCATGGAATATCCGTTGAACTCGATAGATGTGACTAAAGCTTGTACTCTGAACGGCTTCAACCTCAGAATCTGAGCCTGCAGGATCGTCTTGAATCGTATGTATGGTAGAAGGCGAGAGACGAATAGCCCACAATCCGTAACCGGATTCCAGTGATGAGTCATCCAAATACGGAAGCACAATTCCTTGGGAGACCCTCCAACCTTCACTGTGGAGGAATGCGACTCCACTAGAGTCAAAATTAATTCCAGACAAATGGGAAAAGAACATACCTCGGTAATGCCTAAAGCGAGCAATGAAGAAAAAATTAATCAAAATTTATTTCCACTATATAAGTCTCAAAACTCATACAAATGGCTTTCACTTGGATGGTTTGATCGACGATTTGGAAGCCCCAGATTATCAACTCACCACTCGCGACGCTGGAAGTGTGTGCTCTCTACAGACACAATTATTTTACCTTGGAGTTGTGTTGAAGATTAACCAATTACGACTAAGATCTGCCTAGCATGATGGACACAGATGGAAACATGCAAAACAGTCAGCAGGAAGAGCCAAAAACAGATGAATCGGCCGGAAGAAGGCTCTAATCATGTAATGCATTCGCGAGAAGACCCCTTACTACGTTTTAGAATGGAAAGGAGAAGGAGAGAGCTACTACCTCACTCGTATTCCATATCTTCCTCACAGTCTTTCGAGTGGCGATTATCACCTCCTCCTGGCGGTAGACAATCAGGCTAAACAGACACTATGGGAAAAAAAGTGAGATGAGAATGGAGGTGTCTGAGTCTTCGTTTTTGTTACTCTTAGATAAAGTGTTTCATGAAGTTGGATCCGTGGTAAGCATGTGCTTCGGTAAGCTGAAATGGCAATAACTTCAATAAATAAGGTGCTTAATATTACAAAACTCACACGAACTTACTGGTTATGTAATGCAAAACGAACCTCCTGCATTTCATGCCAAAGGATCATTGTTTCGCAATTCCAAACCACCAGTCAGCATGAATCAATTTCTTTAGCACTGGATCACAAACCTAACTCTCGAAGTAGATTAATGCACACCCAAGGCAAGACGTCATTTGGAGACTAATTGAAGGATTGGAATCATATGTGAACGATTGAAGGCCATGATAGGAGGCCCTAACAATACTGCCCCAATCACTACTACCACTAGCTGTCTAACGCTCGTTAGTTTACGTTGAACCTGCTTCTTAATTGACAGGAGAGCAACTGTTTACAGGATGCTGACAAAAAAACCTTATTGCACCAGATGACGACATCGCCATCAGCTCTGGCTAATGTTCATCACCGACGACCTTCAATGCGTAGTCGGATAGATGTTCTGGAAGACATTTAGTCTGATCTACCGATTTTTTGACCACTGATCATACGAAGTGCAAATTATACCTGTTCAAGGATTGGTATTTCTTCCCACAAAATAGTTACCTCGCCAAGGGTTAAATAACGTAGCTGTGTTCTGGAGGACCGATGCTGAAACCTAGAGAGGGGATGACACGGTCTGGAGGATGCGCCATTGAGCTCAAAGGACACGCATGCAATACACGTGGAAACATCCCCCCACCCCCGATCAGCTGTGATTGCAGCAAAGTACACACCCAAGAGAGGTGCGAGCGAATGGATTTCTGCAGGTCTTGTCCAGAATCCGGATTAGACCCGATAATTTATGTTGTGTGCGAACGCATGAATGCACAGGCACCACACACACACACAAACACACGCACACAAAGATTTGCCTGTATAAATACCCCTTGCATCCGATTGACATCAGCGGCAGTTGGGTGGTGCGCCAGCGCCTGTGCGCCGGGGGATCTCATCAAATCTCCACTCCGATTGACATCGAATCGAGCAGGGATTATCCGAAGGTTATTCGCAGTCCCACTACACTCCATTCCATGCACGCAAAAGTATCGCAGCTGGCAGGATGGACGCACGCACACACGCACGTGCACGTGCTGGCCTTGACGCAGTTGTGGCTATGGCAACGCCAGCACGCATGCATGCACGCACTTCCCTTTGGCCAAGCTTAGGTGATGCACGCACGCACACATGCGCGCTACTCACATGGCCTATGGATTTCTGATTGGTTGCTGCGCTAGACCAATGATTGAGCGGCCCAATGCCCACCACACACACACAGAAAGGGAGAGCCACAGATTCTGCGGGGTGACACACGAAGGTGTATTCAGCAGCCCTGAGGCCTATTCCAATCTCCTCCCTATTCTTTCTATCGTGGATTTGCACGCTTAAGCGTGCGCACCGTCTCCATCTCTCCCCTTTACCTCGGGTATCATCGCCGCACACAGCGGGCCGCACGCACGCGAGCACTCAGCACGCACGTGCGCACCCACAAACGTACGCACACACGCTCGAATCCCTTTGGTAGCTGCTGGTGTGTGCGTAAGTGTGTCTATGTGTGTCACGCGCGCTTATGCCTTACATCCATACATACGTATGTATGTGTGTGTATATATACCAACCAGCACACACATATCCGCCTATGTAATTGACATACTGGTTCTTCATCAAAAAAGGAGAACGTAAGTACGACTGCTACTGCCACTGCTACTACTGCGCTACACACTCTCTGCACGCTGCACGCACGTACGTACGTTGAGAGAAGAGAAGCGAGAGAGCATCGGAGATAGGAGGACGCAGGTGCGGACGTATCACCCCCTTGTCCATTCACCTGAAACACACACACGCACACACACACACACTTTATTTTTGAATCCTCTGTCGCGCGCACCCGCACACACACACACATACGCCCCGGGGTGGTAACTTTTTCTTACTCTGCTCCGACGGTTACCCGATCAATATAACACGCACACAGGCGCACACACTCCGACGAGTATATGACACATGGATGTGACTGGGACCGATCCTCGAACTCGAACGGGCCTTTTCCTCTGGCCATGGGCCACCACTGGCTATCCCAACATGACCTCCTCCTCCTCCGCTAATGGGAATGTTCAGTCCACCCCACCGCTGGGATTATCCTCCCCCAGTGCAGGAGGATCCTTTGAACATGGTCTTCAACTCCAACACCAGCATCAGCAACAGCAGCAGGCGCAACAGCAACAGGAAAGCTCGTTGGAATCCTTTTACTCCCGACTGCCATATTCCACAGGTGGTGCTGTGCCATCTTTGCAGCAACTGCAGCAGCATCAGCGTCAGCAACGTGAGGCAGCAGCGGCTGCGGCAGCAGCTGCGGTAGCTGTTTCGGAAATACAGGGTCAACAACAAGGAGGAGGCGGTAGGATGTCGGGTTTGGGACCGGTTTCACAAGTTCCGCCTCCTCCGCCACCACCACCACCACCACCACCGCCACCTCCTCCCCCACCGTTCGATCAACGTGCGGCGCTTATGAACGGACGTCAACAACAGCAGCCCACAATCAATTCAGCTAGCTCTTCTCCCCTCAATAGCAGTGCCTATCACAATCCCTCTTTATCCCCGAACTCCCAACAACAACAGCAGCAACAGCAGCAGCAATTCCAACGGCACTACTCCTCCACTGGAAGCCTTCACAACGCTGTTGGTGTTGGTGCAACAGGATCATCTGCTTCTCCCCTGGATGGACGAATTTCGTCTAGTGCCTCACCCTCGGTTAGCTCAGCTGCTCCCTCCTATTGCCTCAAACGACCCTCAAATGAGTTCAATTCCGCGACAGCAATGGCGCTAGCATTGCAGGCAGTAGCGAAGGGCGATCGACAAATGCCGCCGCCACACCCTTCATCATCCATGCACATATCTTCTTCTTCAGCTACTTCCACACCAACTGTGGACCATCTACAAGGTGGTGGGGGGGGAGGAGGGGACGTATTTGCCACCATGAATTCCACAAACTACCTTTTCCAACCAACCGTGTCGAAGGGGCCTGGTGGTGGTATTCATGGACGCAGTTCCTCGGAGGCGGCTGCAATGGCTGCAGCCATGGCAGCGCAGGCAGCTCGCGATGTTGCAAATGAAATGGTCATGGATCCACGTGCCGCTGGAGCTCATCCTCTTAGCGGTTTACATGCCGCTGGTGGCTTTCTACCTGACTTTCTGTCCTCCTCTTCCTCCTCTGCTGCTGCTGCTGCTGCTATGGGAGAAGCAAAGTTGGATCCTTCTGGTGGTGTCGGACTTCGTGGCGGTGTTGGTGGAGGCATCGGACCCTTCGATGGACCGTCGACAATGGGTGGTGGCCTCGGGATGATGGATGGTCTGCCGGGGATTTATGGGCACGCCGCAAAGGGCTACAAATGCAAAATTTGTCAACATGTGAGTTAAAAAGTGGCCTGAGATAATTTTTAAATGTCTCATCCTCTTCTTTGCAAGTAATAGACACTTCATGTCTTAGGTGATAGCAAAGGTGGCAGATGGCGGAATCAGCTTTAAAGGATAGAGAAAACGATCAACTTCAGAGTGTACCAACTTTTCTTTATGTTGTCAATTATTTTGCGATTGTGCCTCCCAAACTCGTAGTTCAGTTAGCAATGTTTCCACGACGGATGTGGGGGGAGGGGGCGAGACTGTACTTTTCTGTCAATCTCTTCAACGCCCCACGATGTGATACGATGGTGAAAATATCAAATCTTCACGGTTGCACCACCACATTGGTGTTTCGAGAACCTCTTAGTTTTTCATTTAGGCCTCTGCAGAAGTCTATACTTTACTTTTTTAGTAAATTATAAAGGGGATCAAGTGGTACAGTACTTGAGTTGAGCCTACACTTCATCTTGATGCAATCGATCTGCGCGTCATCGTGGTCCAAAATAAGGCATTTATGCACAATTACTCATAACATTGAACCCTTGAAATAACACCATAAAGGGAGTGCCCAATTCCTCGTGAATTTTTCAACAAATACATCAGTGTTTACTCTTGCTCAGAGGGCTAAGAGGCGAGTCAGTAGTCAAGAGTCAATAGCGCATCGGACCGAGGAAGGGGATAGCCACGTGTGTACAATTACAATTCATTCCCTTACCACTGCACGGAATCGGTAGAGCATTGACAGCTTACCTTGTGTGTGTGTGCTGCTGATGATGATGGTGACTGTGGTGATAATGATAGGGGATGGGATGTCTGTCAACTGCACACATACACGCACACAAACGTGCACATACGCACTACTGTGTTTCATCAAACTATGAGCTGCTGCTGTTAGAAGGCTTAACCGAAAACAGATGCATATAGGCTAGCGAGTTAAGAGCTTGGCAGAAAAAAAATACAATCGTTCCCACGATTCAGTCACCAAAACACATATGGGGATGGATGTTACAGCCTAATACCAACTGTCGGACCCCATCATCGTCCATATTTTATCCTTGAAAGTCCCACCTCTCTCTTCTAACTCATTGAAAGGGTAGGAGGAAGGAGGGAAGGCAAGGTTATCTTCAATGCTCAAATGCTCGAAATCCCATGGTTTTTTTTCCACACCTTAACTCATAAGGGCCAAGGTACATGCACATACACACACACACACGCACACACAAACACAGTGAGCGGAGGTGAAATTTGATCTCTGGGGCGAGTTTAAAGGATCATCAAATTTTTGAGTAGGGGGACAGTGGAGAGAAGAGGAGGGGTTGTTTTGATGACCAAGTTCCACTCACACGTTGACGCATCCATGAACTTTGAGCGGTGTGGTATAAACAAGGCTCCGAGAATTGCGTTTACATTGCAAAAATAGGCGTCAATAGTCTGACTGACTGTCCCTCCCTTCTAGTGTGTTTATGGACTTGTGGTATTTACTAAGCCTATAAACACACAAACACACACACACACACTGTTCACTTAGACATATGCGTAGGTTGCGAAGTGTAATCTATTTCTCCAGACTGAGCTGGTACTAGAAGAAAACTGAGTTGTGTCAATTATCGGGAACCAGAGCCGAAAGTTGCATTTGTGTGTGTGTGTGTGTGTGTGTGTTTACTCGAGTAGTTTTTGTGATCGTCGGTGTGGAGACCCTAGCCTCCTCTCTCCTCCTACTTCCTTGTTGCGTCATACACTCCTCGTATACTTCGCTCTCTACCATTAAGACTTCTCGTGATTTGAAGCATTTCATTATCTGTTGAGTGGGTGGATATTACCTTTAGCATATAGAGCTTATTTCGATCATTCCGCACAATTATTAACTTATCAGTAGAAAAACGAGTTTTATTTACATATGCTTACATATATGCATTGCATCATGAGAGTGGTTGAGAGTTCCATATGATAATACCAGTTTTTACCTCCGCTTCAATCGCACACTGCGATACTGGGCTGTCTTGGGTTTCGTTGAAGCGAACATTTGCATAATTTAGCACACCATTTCCTCATGCCTTGAATTGGGAATAGTAAAAATAATTAATCGTACACGTTTTAAATTCTTTGGAAATACTTTTTGTCTTTCCCTAAGAGTATTCTCTTTGCACCGCTTTACTCTCTTCCCCCACAAGACGCCAAAATCGAATCGAGGTTGTCTGAAACTCTTCTAGCAAAGTGGATTCAGACTTTTATATTGATTTTCATGTTTCCTTTTGGAAACATACCAAAAATTTGTTTCCTTTTTTGGTGGCTCTGCTTGACTTCATTACTTATATCTTGCAAACCGTGGGTCTGAAGAAATACCTACAGAGACTCAAACCCTACGACTCTAGAGATGAAATCATTACTAATGAAATGACAAATCTTCTCCTATTGTTTGCTTTAAGTCGAAAACTTCTCAAGGTGGGTATTTTAAATCCTGTCATTATGACTAACCGGCTCGCAAGGCGGAGACAGAAAGTGTGTCATCAACTCTTTTGACTTTTCAATCCTCACCACTTTTGTAGCTTGTTAACACAATCCACAAATTGTGGGATTCGTCCAGTGTGCGTGTTTATCCATACACTACCTACGAAATAGATTAAACATTTATCCAGTAGGCTTTTAAAATATCATATTTTGTGTTGAATGCTGCGTCTCTCTCTCGCTCTCTCTCTCTCTCACTCTACCGTTTGTTTACAGCATTACATAAACATTTTCACATCAGCAAATCTTATAATTGTGGAATTGCTAATTCCCTTCTCATCCTGAACACACACACAAAAAACAATCACGTGATGGGGCGTGAGCACCGTGTGTGTGTGCGATAATCTTTCACCATTTTCCGTCCCTTTTCTGTGAAAAAATGTTGATTTACAGAACGTGAGTGTCAAGTCCTCATCAGTGTGAATTGATACGACTCTGTGACAAATGACTTTGTGGCCTAATCTTTATGAAGCAGTCACAAATCCGGATGTTTTTACCACCTACGAAATCCCCCATTCATTACTTATCCTCAAACTGGCTTCAGTTTACTAGATCCGATTGTAGGATGTTTATTTCTTCAAACTCTTGGGTTTTTAAGACAGTGTTTCATACAGTGCCTTCTAAATTAGCAAATGGATACCTTTAACCTTAGATCCTCGTCCTAGTCATTGCTGCCCATAATTATTTTTGTACCTCCTGCCGATTTGTTAAATGATTCGAGCACTGTGCTGAAAATATAGATTCGATTTCACAAATCTTCCAAGAGTAGCGATAGGGAACCTAATTTCACGCTCATGGATTGCCTAGGACTCAGTTGTCCAAGTCACTATAGAACGCCTTCCAGAGACACTGTATACAGATGTGTTTGTAGTTGGCGCTTAGTAGTTGCCTTCCCCTTACCCTCTTCATCCATTATTCTGAGCACACCCACTGGTATTCTAATGAACATCGAGGCTTCTTCCTTTCCCACTCGCTATACTCTGGGCTGTTTTTGTGCATGGTCGGAGAAAATTACTCTATCAAACCAGCCAATGTTGCACATTCCTTCAAGGCTAGAAATTCACCGGATGGAAGCGGTAAGAGGGGTAGAGGAGGAAAAGGAGGAGGTGAAAATTGGTTTGTGAATACACTCAGAAAAAAATGGTCCGCCTTATTTTGACACACACTAGTCCAATGACGCATTGAATCTTTGTTCCTGCATTGTGACTCAAGGGCGTAGCAGCAAATTGACGTGAAATTATCTCCTAGACCCTTCATTCTTCTCTCTTCCACCTGGCTACTTTGTTAATTGCTTCATTATTAGGTGTTGGATTAGTTTGTTAGGTCATTTAGGCTGTACATTCCTTTTGTTTGTAAAGAGGCGACTAATAGATGTCTAGTTTTTGAGAAAAAATTAGCACGCCTAGATAAGTGGTATTTTTACTAGTTGTTGATCCCACATGCCATTCCACAGACCTGTGTATGCTTTAACATTTTCTTTTTTACCAGTTATTTGCTTACTTTTATTGACCTCTCTTATCGCTGCTTAATCCGCCTTCCCGACTTCTTCTTTCGGTCGAATTCGTGCCCAACCCTTTGGGTTGGCAGCATGCAGCATACTTGGTCAAGATTTTTAAAGTAATGAAACTTGTGTTAGTGACTTTCAATGACTGATAGCCTTGTAGTTGATTAAGGCGATACACTTTTTCAAAAACTTCGACTTGGTACGATGGTTGATGCTAATTAATGTTTTAAGTAGTATAGCAGACTAGTTGTTACAAAGGAGCAGAGAAGGGTCAATGGAATTGAATTCCTTATTCGTTTTGCTTTTATTTATTTTTTAGTTCGTCATAATGATTGTCCTTGTCTTTTGATCTCATCCAGCTCCGCTTTTGGGCTACTAGTTGCCCTAAATTGCCTTAGGGTGTGTAGAACGCTAAGGCATCTTGAAGACGATTTTGACGTTCCTTTATTTGCCAGCACCGTAGTTAGTGAAATAAGGCGATCAGATCCCTGCAGTGAACTGTCGTGATAATGAGTAGCAAAATTATTTTGGCAATAGTTCAAATTGACAATCTATTAATGAACGAGTCATTGTTTCACGGTGTCCAATGGAATGGCTTCATCTTATTTTGAGTGCACCAGGTTGAAATATAATTATTTTAAAGAGAGTGACAAGTACAATCCACCAAACAAAAATATAAACCATCCTCTAGGGTTTTTCTTGGTGATACGGTTTACATTTTGGGATAGTACAAGTGGTTCAAGTATTTGGTGACAGCTCAACCCTGTGAGGATCATGTACAGTAAAATTGGTTTCGAAATCTGTTCGTACCACATTTTTCTGTAGTTCCTTTCTTATAAAATTTTTGAAGTTACTTGTGTTAACAGTTCTTTGATCAGCGAAATTCGTATTTATTACGCGTACCGTCCCTACATGCTCATCGAGCCCTGTTCTGCCAATATTTTAAATCAGAGATAAGTGTAGATAGTCCGTAGAACTATCAACCCTGTGCAAATTTTAGTGTTGTAATTGTTAATTTCATCCAACACGTGATCTTCTGGTGGAGCACTTAACGTTTTTTTGGCGTGCTGAGGTATCCCAAAATCAAAAGTTCCGACGTTAAATTGGTGCTTGAAATTCGTTGAAACCTTTCTGACTGGATGTTTATTGCTGTAGTCCACTGACTAGTCATCTATTTTGCTGTTTTGAGCGACTTCAGTTCCCCAAAAATGTGTCGATTACGATTACTTTTGATTTTATTCATTGTGTTTTGAGGATATGGTTATTGCAAAGCAATCAAATGACCATCCAGAACCCATCATTGCTCTATTTTTCTTTGTACCTTTTCTCCAATAGTCCCTCAGACTAAAAAAACCGGTCAAAAATTTATCTCTCTACCACCAACTGCTGATCATGGAGTCATCAGCACTGCTCATCAAGGGGATGAATTTCTAGTTCACAAAATATGTGCGGCTACCGATGAACACAGCGATCACCTCTAAAATCTTTACCAAAGTTCCGCCTTTGTTACCGGTTGTTTAGTGTCCTTTCGCACTAATACACGCACTTTGGACACATGATGCTTTTCTTTTCTGAAAGAACTTGAAAAAGCCCCCTCTCCACCCAGTATCCGCGTGCATTCGATACGTAGCTTTCTGACATAAATGCAGATGAAGTTGGTTGTTCAAGCGAACGGACCATACCAAAAGCCACTTGCTTGTAACAAAGGTCACATTTAGTGGTCGGTTTAGCACCTCAGAAACAGGCTGTCGTACAAAGCAACTCATTTCCCCTCTATTTTATTTTAATATTTCTAGAGTTTTGGAAACGGTTTTATTCCCTAGAACTACCTGAGATGTACGGTAAAGTCTAGTTTAAAGGCGGAACTAGACGGTGGAGATTCGCTTCACTCGCGGTTTGGTATTGCTATCATCTTTGCTAGGTCACGTTCCAAGACCCTCCAGACGTTGACCAACATTGTAAAAATAGACACTGGATTCATTGGTCGTTTATTATAGCCTTGCTTAACACAATCGTTGGGTTCAATGGCCCTCAGCAATAATTTGTAAGGGAGCAGGGTGATGCAAATTTTGAGAGTCCAAGCCTGCAGGTCCTCCGCATCAATTTGTTCTGATTCTCTATACAAAAGTGCTTTGCCTAAAAGATAGTAAATTTCGACTTCTTGAAGCATATCATGTCTAGCCCCTAACAAGATGGCTCCAAGATGAATTCAGTATGTATTCGATTTAAATCTTGTGGCGTCCGGTCATAACCTTTCCTTCTTAGAGGCTTGGTCATTGTCAAGTTATAAAGTAATGAGGCGTCTTATCACTAATAAGATATTTCCTACTTTTGGATTAGTTCAAATTTTCCTTGAACATTTCAGCACGAAGCGATGTTCAGCAGAGAGATTCCTTGCATTTGAATAGGTATTAAACCGATTTGGATTTCTATACAATAATATGAAGGATTTATCAATCCTGCAGTCCACCAAGGAGCCTATTCGAAGCCTAGGGAACCTCTCCATTCCTTGCCGACTTCTATTTTGCGAACCACCTATTAAAATGGCATGTTGATGCAGTCCTGGTTGTGGATTATAATCCATTCTCAGACCACTTTAAAGCGGCTAGTTTTGTGAGTTCCACCCGCATCACTGAAGTGAATGCGAGACTCGACACCAGCATGATGAAGACAGGGCCAAACTGTTTCAACAGACGCTTTGTCCTTTGCATCAACGAACTTACCTTTACCGTTGCTCGTCAACTAAGGCGAAGGCACGTTATCGCTCTCGACAGGAGAGTTGAATCGTTCCTGCGATTTCAGATCCGTACCATTCTGGGCATCACTAAGGTCACATCAAGTTGTCCACCCCATTACAGCCACCATAAACTTCGTAGTCATTCATGCCAATCGATCAGAGGGTAAAATCTCGCGTGCCAAAAGTGGTTTTGCGTGTTTGACAAATATGGGCGTTTGGACAGATGAAAAAAACGCCTCAAACTAAAGTCGGTCATTCGCGTTTCGACAAGGGACCAGAAGGCAGGCTTCCATTGAAGCCTTCCTTCCCCAACTGCCGTTTGTTTTGTTTGTCAGGGTAAATCAGGATTTATTGGTCTACTCAGGCGAGTCTACCTACTCATGCCCCGAATTAGCGTCACATGAAAGACGCGTTTTAAGCGGCTTTGTTAAGGAGGAAACATTTGGTGATGCTAATTTTCAATGTTTTTGCGCCTTAAGTACGATTAAATATTTGCACTTCCATTGGCTCTGTCTCTGTATCTGTCTCTCGCTCTCCACGTCGTCTGGTTTGTTGTGATTTCAATTCGACATAATTTGCATTTTTCGTATGGTTCTGCATTCTGTCTCTTGTCTCTACACTGCTTTATCGTCTGATGAGCGCTATGCTCATGTCGTCTTGCAGCACCTTCTCAACCTTGTGGTTCACAGATTTTAAGCACGGGCAACTACTTACTAGCTAAAGATTTCTGGCAATTGAAAAATGAATCATTGTGTAATCATATTTTGTTAGAAATGTTTTAATTTAAATTTCCTGCCTCTACAGGAACTGCTAGAGCTTTCGAGTTCGGCACGATTGCGAAAAAGGAATAAATGAAGAACATGCAAGTTTGGATTGACTCGAAATTGGTATGGAAAAGCTGTCACAGTATCCTATAGCATTGAACGTACGCTGATAGCGCATCCGTTGTCATTTTACAATGGACAGGTGATGTTGGATGGGATATGTTATTAATCATCCATTTTGACAGCCCACCCCTCCACCCCGATAAATCGATTGGCAGGTTAGTGACGCATGACTTAAGGGTTGGGCTTAAAAAAGCATGCTGGCAAGGCAGGGAAAAGGTTCCCTTCTCGTCTCCCTTAGTGTCCGTGATTTCGGACACAGAGCCGGCCAAGGTCATCCGACCGGCTTGTGCATGCGCTACTCACTTGCCGCCGCTGACACGCTGCCTTCATCCACTTAAATTGCCCGCACGTGTGGCAGTGATGATGCAGATTATTATTTTCTCGCCTCCGGAAGCCCACTGGAAAGTGGGAAAGAGGAAGGGTGAAGGAAGAATGTTTTGAAGCTCCCGCCAGTGTGGAATTCCTTCACGTAACGCAGCAGCAGCGGCGGCAGCAGAGGTGGTGGTGGCACCAATTTCGTATTTGACAGCACCCACGCTGACAGTGATAAAGTGATTCCCGTACCGTTGCTGTTGCAGCCGGCGTCTTTAACTTCATTCTTGCTCCTTTTACCTAGTCTCTCTCTCTTTCCTTTTCTTTTGCTTTTTTTACTTCCGCTCTCCGTCATACTCCACCCGTCTTTTACTAGACCCTGCCCAGACACGTTTATTATTTACACGCGATAGTGCTAATTCCGTCAAATTTCTGTGTTTGGACCTCCGCAGCGTTTAAGTCCTACCCTCTGATTGCCTACACCTTCTGTGCCTTTCTTTTACCAGCAACAGTGTTTAAATGCTACAGACCTGAAGTCGATTTTACCATCACTAGAGCGTAAGTCCTGGTTGGAACGTATGGAATTTTACCTTCTTGACGGTGTAACTGAATGCCTTGGTGTCGATTTGGTTAACATTCCTGTACTACAGAGGCCAAAAGTGATGCAGTATTTGATGGTTACGTTAAAATGGGCTCATGTACAACGTCCCCAAGTATTATAGACCTGATTTTATTCGAGCCTTCCCCGTGTCATCTACTACCCAACTGCACAAATTTTGCCCTTGGCAGCAACAGTGAAGGCCTCATCGAGATGGACTGTAGAGCCGAAAGTTCCTCCATTATTCACTTTCATTTAAATCTAATGCGATATAGGGGGCAAATGTCGTCCATGGTTCAAGTGGGGAGACTTCCGTCCTCTTGGCAGTGTTGGCATGGTTTAATGACCGGTGTTGGCATTAATATCGCATTCTTACGTCCATAGCGAGTTAAAAGTGTAAACCAGTGCATGGGGCTTGTACTCTCTTCCCAGATCCACTTTTATTAAAGACGTAAACTCGGAATTTGTGCCATCCATTAAGCCTTCAATTTTTATCACCTTTTTAGGATAACCAAAGCAACGCTACCTTTTTCCTATATGAGTGGCTAGATTTGATCATTTCGATAACCACATTTTGATCAGTATATCCTTTGCATCTATTACTTGCAAGTCACTACAAAATGCGTTTATAGTTTCCGTACTACTGTAGGTCGTTCCTCCTCCGAGTGTGAGGAATTTTTCCTCCTTTCGATGGCATAAATAAAAGCTTTATGCTTCACTTGATCACTGCACTTCTGATTTTACGTTCAGGGTAATTGTGGAAAAGGGCCACACAATTATTTCCCTTATTCCCACTAGGCCAACTTCTTTGCCGATTTGAGGAGAATGCTAACAAAATGTCTAGTTTTACGCCTATCATCCCAAATTTCTAGTCTCTTAGCACTTAACAATGTACTTCTTGAGGATAGTGCTAACGAACTTTTCCTTTGCTAAAAAAAAGTTGAAAATGTGCCCTTTTGA
Organism: Taenia hydatigena; assembly: GCA_036345935.2. Taxonomy (NCBI): domain Eukaryota; kingdom Metazoa; phylum Platyhelminthes; class Cestoda; order Cyclophyllidea; family Taeniidae; genus Taenia; species Taenia hydatigena. The sequence continues at coordinate 106,877 of JADWOT020001893.1, read as the reverse complement.
CAGTGCCGATTGGTACCTTTGTCATGCATTTGTTCTTCCTTTCCTCAATTCTTACTTATTGCAATTGGTGAATGTGGGAAGAAAAAAATAATAAATTTATGTTTCACTAGAGAATCCATTGATGACGAAGAAAGAGGTTAAAATTTTGAACCTGCAGAGATTCCAGGGACCTGTCTTTTTAGTCACCCAAAAGCCTCTGTGTATCTCGCAGTTAACGTAGGTTTTCATCTCAATAACACACAACTATAACAGATCAGTGGATTCCTTCCGTTCTGTCAAAATGTGCAGAACTTGTCTGTTTGACAGTTCAATCGAAAAGTTCATGATAGTTCGGAATGTGCACAAAAGCCCGTTTAAAGGCTCGGAAACTGCTACTGACTAGGCGTTGATGAAGCACTCAGTGAAGCTCTCTCAATAACCTCCAGTTTTATACTGTTTATTTAGCAGTGAACTGTTGTAAATTTAATAAAATTTTAGAATAATGCAAACGACAAGTTTTTGAGGCGGTGTCTGTGGAAGGATCAATTACAGCGCCATGCGTATCGCTTACACTACAACAAAAGTCGGAGTCAGCATCTCCTCACATATCTGTAACTTCTGTTTTAAAATACAATACACACTTGGATTAGTTATTAACTACCAAATGTGTGTAGGTCATTTAATACTCAGATGCATTGAAATTCATCCCTTGACCATGGTGGTGGTCTGTTTTTCTCTATCTGATCTTTACCTTCTATTACAGTTGAATATGTAAGACACAATTATGTACAAAGGATCCACCGCATGCGAATCATTTTGCCCGTCAAAGCCTTCAAAATTCACCCTTTTCCAGCATTAATGAGAATTTTTAATCACTAAATTGATTTTATTCACCAAATCCTTGCTATCTCAGGGGACGCTAAGGCAAACGTGTATTATAAAGGCTTTAACATTCGTACAATGCCGGTGAGATAATCGGGCTTGGTATAGGTCAATACAATCCTTGGAGTCTCCTTGCGTTTTCTTTGCAATCTCTCGTCCCTCTAAGATCCAGTTCTTTTCTGATTTTGCACAAATTCGTCTGTCAATGAATGTTTTTTAAGAACTCCTATGTCAAAATACACAAAACATATCGGGGGATGTGATTTATAAGCTCATTATCAACACTTTCATGACATGAAAGGACAGCAGACTCCAGCATCACTATAAGCTTATATGTGATAAGACATAAGGTATTACTACCGGCATCGGATGGCTTTTGAACTAAGCTAAGGTTTGGTTATCCTGGGCGCCTGTTACTCAAATCGAAGAGCAGTACCTACAGTTTTTTCCGTGGCCATTTGAAAGCTAGCCGGATAATGTAGCCACAAGTGTATCCTGCGATGACATTTTGGTGTGTGTCCAGATGAGACCTATATCGCATGCTTGCATAAAAATATGCAAGTTAGGGCTACCAACGTAAAAAAGACCAAACTTTAACTTCATTTTTCAATAAAATCACATAAGCGCCATCAAAAACAAGTCTGTTCTCGTCTCCACTCAGCTCATTTACAAGTAGCTTAAAGAATGCAACATTTTTCTTATTGTAACTAAAATTCGTAAATGTTCTCGGAATTTAATCCGTTGGCACTGAAAAATCGCTTCGTATATCTAGCATGGAAATCGAACCGTTTTCAGACACTAAGCCCCTGCTCAAAATCCCCAAACAACAGAAAAGGTAGTCATTTTTAGCGTACTTTGAATGAAGTACAGCCCATAATAGCCGACTTTGAATTTTCCACGAAATAGTTCAGTCTGCAACTGACTTCCCACCGACACTTGAGACGGTAGTCCCAACTTTATCCCCGGACAAGCCCTACTAGTCCAAATCAGTAGTAAGGCTGTCTTCATATTATTTACAAAAGGGAATCGGTGATTTTCAAGCCATGACCTCTAAATTCAACGTTTTTCCTACTAGTCAAAAAGCACTTTGTATTATTGTTCAGTTCAGCGCAATTTTAAACCAGTCCGGTTTGAACTCTTAAGATTCGTGCGATGGAAGCATTGGGAGTGGTATGCATGTATTAAAAGGAGAAAGAAATTAATTAAATTTGCCCGTCGAGTTGTTAAGGTGGTAAACACAGAAGGCCCTTTTGAGGTTGTGAAGCAGTGGCAATGGTGATAGGGTAGATCTAACTAGTGTGAGTAGGCAAAGCCATCGCCGTGCATAATCCCTATTACATCCGTCCTTGCAGTTGGTTTACAACTGATTTTTTTACCCTGTTATTTTCCCACTGATCAAATAAGTCAAAAGTTATCAGCAATACCAAGTTGCTTTTTGCAAGACTTGCACCAAATAGCGGAGAGTCGGAGAGATGCCGAAATTTTGAATCCCCTCCACCTCGCCGTACACTTATGTGTGTGTGTGCACGTGGCTGTGCACGTCCTGTTACCAAAGTGACCGCTACAAGACACGACGTGATTAATAGCCACGGTCATGGGAACTAATTAATCATGCCTCCAGGCAGTCGTTTATAAATCTAGTCTGGTCAGCACACTACCGAATTTTGATTGCCGTCTTCGCACTCCCTTCTCCTCCCCCTCAGCACGAGGAGTGTGCAAAAATATGAAAAGGAGAAAAAAACAACAATAACAACAACAACTCTACAATCTGTGAATATGAATAGAGGGAAAAAGTTGGTTGATTGTTACGCAAAAATGCACAATGTGGCCCACATACTCACGACGTGTGCACACGCACCTTGGTGCATGTGATTATTGATCAGGCAGCTGATTGGGCGCTCTCATTGCACACACAGTCATGATGACCTTGGCTGCTTATGACGTGATGGCAGGTTTGGTTTTGTGTACATAGCTTTTTTAATTATGAAAGTTGCCACTTTTCATTAATTTTTCCACTCGGGTCGCCTTTTCTGACATACACAGCGGTCGACATTATAATGGCGGCTATTTTTGTCATTGTGATGATGAAAGAGGAAGCAAGCGGTCGGAAGGGGTGAGTGGGTAAGGGAGGGGAGGGAGATGAGTAGAGGGGAATGGAGGGTGGTGTGAGGAGGAGATTATTTCGTTCGTTTTGTCTACTCCTCCTGGTCTTTTCGTGCGTCTCTTGACATCACCGCCTTTGCTGTTTCGGCTATTTGTGCTGCTACCGCTGCTGCCGTCCCGACAGCACAATGCAGCAAAAACAACAACAGGTGTAGCGTCGGTGCGTGTTTGAGGAAGCTAAGAAAGAAGATAGAGAGAGGGAGGAGAGTAAAGATTTCCGATGCCGCTACTGCCGCCACTACCGCTACTGTTACTGCTACCGCGAAAATATGGCTCCTACGATTCCCTTATTTGCACGTCTTATTGGTAGAATCGGCTGTACCTTTGCTAATCCTTTCTCTCTCCCCTTTCCCCTCCCACCTCTCTGAAACCCGCCTTCCAACCTACTTCGTTATTTCCATACCTGCTTTTGTTTCCTGTGCAATTCGCATCTCGACATTAGCAAACGGGGCTGGTTGTTTTGATGTAGGAGGGGGAAAAAAAATACCCCTTGTCCATTGCATCATATTTTCCCAGAAAAGTAGTTATGGCAAAAATAAACTCCTTTTACACTTTATCAGCAACCTTTTTGATTGCATTCAAAAAATCGTCAAGATTCATGAGTCCGGAGCAGAGTGGGCAATTTGTAGAACGCAAATGGGAAAAAATTCTTTTTGCCAAGAGAGCTTTACTTGCATTCTTGGATGGAAAGGAATGTATTTTTTTGGCATTTCATGCCTTTGTGATACTTACTGTGGAGGTAATACCCTACAAGACCGTTTGTTTGCACCTAAAGTCCAGACATTTTGAATCGGGAAGCAAAAAAACCGCCAAGGAAGACCTATATTTTTTTTAAAAAAGACTACCTTCCGGAATTTGAGTTTGCATGAACTGACGGTGGGGGAAGAGAGTAAGGAAACTTAGTTGGCTGGTCAAATTGTGTTAGGAATACATTCAAGTTTTGCCGATCTTAAAATTAATCCGAGGTTGGATTTTTGCACTCTCGATTGCGAACGCTTGGTCAATTGGTTTCCAGTGTTTGAATATTCTTTGACGTGCTTGCTTTTGCTTCATTTTGCATCTTAAAGGAATGGGAGCATAGCACCAGAAAACCATAAAAATCTACCCAACAGTGGGGAAGAAAGACATCTGAACCAAGGTGACTTGAAATTGTTCATTTGTAATGGCTTTTAATGTCATTAAAAATCTGTTTTAAATGGTCTATTTTCTTTTTTCTTGGTTTAAAGTCCGGATTGAGCAAGGCTGATCTCCCTTAAAGGCAAAAATCCGGTAAAGCGATTCAACAACCTTGCATGATCATGAGTTATGTTGGGGCAAATGGTTCCGTCCCTGGAGTAATTTTATGCGCCTTATTTCTTGCAATCAATTATTGACAAAAATTCATTCTAATTGATGACACTAATGGAACGCACCACTGACGCAACTAAGATGATGTCTCTCCCTGACTCGATTGAACAACAAACCGGTGAAATCATTGACAAACCAATGTCAAAATTGCCTGGTCAGCACTCCACCTCTTATATCTTGATCTTTATCCTCTTCTCCGTCCCCTCGCCTCTCCCTTCGTCGCAAATTTTCTCCACGACTGCGAATTAGTCATTCTCTCTAGACTGGTCATGAAAACACTGAAGGGTTGTCACACGTGTCTAGACTGTTTGTTATTTTGTCAAGGCACTGCAGCCATTACAAATGTCGTCTTCGTAGCGCGCCTAATTCGGTTTATGTGAAGCTCTTAAAACCTAACTTTAACTCATCAAATTTAAGGGTCAATTCAATGTTGCGGTTGCTGATGAAGATAGCATGACGTGCACAAATCTCATTTTGAGCGCACAGCAGGGTTCAAAGATTAATGGCACAGCGATGACACCGGTGGAACTCTACTCCGTCAAATCAGAGGCTTAGCCCTTGTGGGTATTTATACATGGAGATATCAAGTTGCTCAGTTCACCGATCGGTCTTTGGACGGTCTTTTCAGTTTGTTAATGCTTAAAAGCGCATCCTTAAGGCTTCTTCTTTACTCGAGTCGCAAGCCTCCAAAAGGTCATTTTTTTGTCAACTCACTTGTCTAAAGTTCATTATAGTAACTTTTTCCGCCATAGCAAGTTGTTCTTGACTTAGCGGGCCCATTATTTAGGTTGGCCCATAATAAGGAATGGCATGCACTTATTTGACTGGTTTTTGAGCTAAATCAGTAGTCACAAGCTAATAATTTTAGTGCTGATAGCGTGTGATGGGCAAGTTAAACGGGTTGACAATTACCATGGCAACAATGTGTCGGATGATAGTCATCCGAGTTAGAGCATGATAGCGATCCCACCTGCTTGCCGTCATCATGCCTTCTTTCTCATACACAACAAAGAAGTAAAAAAGATTTGGCCACTTTTTTTTAAAAACCATTTCTCTCTGCCTCTCGCTCTCCCACCAACCTGCCTTGGGCTCTTTTTTTTTCAAAAAGTACATCCCACCCTAATCGCACCAACCATCGTTAGCATCATGCGTTCGCACACGCACACTCGCGTCCATTTAGTGAAGTTATTGTCCCCACTTTTTAGTGACTGCCACACTAGGAACTAGTAAAATGGGGTTTTTAGAAGCGCGGAACTTCGGTTGAATTCTCGCAGTACTTTTATATAAGTAAAAACCTCATTTTTCCCTTGAATTCTGCTTTCACTCGACCTCGACTCATCAGCTTGAGCTGGATACGGTTTCTAGGTGGATCAAATGACCGACCACGGGGCTTAAGTTGTATCAAAGCACATTTGAGGATCGGCATAAATTTTCTCCCCTTTTTATTATTTTGCACCTAGTTTTTATGCATACACACGCACACACTCACGTAGGAACGGTATTTCTAATTGTCTTCATCGTCGCCCAAAAGTGCTTTTTGAGTTTTATGCTTTTTGCTTGAATTTTTGCGTGTGGATTTTGTTACCGTGTGGATGGAGTGTTTCAGAATTAGCCGAAAATTTGTGGGACTTCTTAGCACAAAGAGTGATAAATTTGAGAGCACGTCCTCGTGGGCTTTCCTCGGCAGCATAGGAACGCGAAGATAGGGTGTGTTTCGTGAGAGAAATCTTAAAGAGGTAGACTTTAGCCGCAAATTTTGTTCTACTCTTGGCGATCATACAATCCATATGTTTTTAATCTTCAACCATTTTAAGCTATCATGATGGATACTACCGAATAGGCTTGTAGGCGACCGGTCGATTAAATTTGTAGCAACCGTTTTATTTCACTTCATGTGCTGCTTACACATGATCTCAGGTTTTGTGAGATTCTCTAATTTCCATATCACATGGAATCTTCTCGCCAATGAAGTGCTACAGCATAAAAGAGTCACTAAAAGTAGAATGCTTACGCTGTAAAAGGGATACAAGTTAAGTAGCAGTTGACACGCTATCAGAGACTGACGGAATGATTTAAAGAGTGGGCAAGGAAGAGTCCACAGTGTGCTTCAAAATAGCACTTTTCTTATCGCTTTTGAGGCAAAGTAGCGATGACACCGCCGTTCCATTCAACCTAATGAATCCAAATTTAGGCAGAAATTGCCCAAAGCCTCGAGAAACCACGCGTGTTAGCAATGAAACATGCCCAAAAGCTTTGCAAGACAGTAGTTGTTTTAAAACGGAATGGGTAATAATAAGGTAAAATTTGTGTCTCCAAAAAGCTCTGACCTTTAATCACTTGCTTAAATAGAACGATTCGCCTTTATCACATGACAGCAAAGTAAAAGCTCAATTCACACATCACTGAAATAGTAACCTCTCCCTCATGCCACACTACGACTGTTGCTAATTTCTGCGATGCCGAGGGTAGCTTAAAACAATGCAGCTGCTGCCTTCTACTTATTATTAACTTATCCTTCCAATTGGATCCAATTGTGAGGTTTGAAATCATCTGCCGGAAAGGGATTCCGCTGCTAAGGCTGTTGACCGACCTATGTTTTGGCCGAATTTCAATAGCTCGGACCTGACCGGTAAAACTCCGTGCTTGAATTAGTTCACCAAAAAACTACTCATGATAGACTCTAAGGCTTGGTCTACACTTATGCTCCAGCTAGGTAGCTCTAATTCTGCATACCATTCACGAGCACCACACCTGAACACAGAGGAAAGTTGACTCCTGCTGCTTTTGAAGTAAACAAGGTTTGTCACTCTTAGACTAAGATTGTTCAGCACGTATTTTTTTTTGTACAGAAAACAAATTTACTTGCAATGCGATTTAGTGCAACCATTTATCACCTATGTGAACACTAGAAACAAGCGTGTTAATCCATTGATCACTACCTGTCAAGCAGAAAGCACCTTGACGGGTTTTAACGCGTCGACTAATTTCTTACTCTTCACTTCATTGTTCTATCAACGATTCCACGTGCGCACACAGACATACACACACACACGCGTGCACGAAAACATTCGCTAAGCTATTGACGTCGTATCATTTTGCACTTTTTCAGTGCACACTCCCCCCTCCCACCAATCAGCGTGGAGGCTCAAGGTTGCCTGCGATTTGTGGCCTGTCAATCGAACGAGAGCCTGTGTGTGTGTGTGTGCACCGCATCAGCGTGTGTTTATTGCATTGTGTAGGTGAACGAGGAAAAAAGAAGAGAATAAAAACGAAAAAAGGCACACGCAAAAGCAGGCAGCATTTTCGCACTTTTTAAGTGATTGAATAAATATTTAGACATTTTGAGATGTAAACATCCTATCAGCAAGAACCGTGTGTACATGTGTGAGAGGTTTTTGCTGAAGTATACACTTGAACTTAAAATTGTCTTTAAATGAGCCTTCGGTGGTTAGCAGTCGCTAACGTGGAGATCGATGCACCCGAGGTGGGAGAAATGTACTAACCGTTGTAATCTCAGGCGTCATTTCTTGGCGCCTCCCTTTTTTACTTTCCTAAAAAGGCGCACCTAAAGTCACTCCCGAGGGAGCGCTTAATGATACATTCCATGGATTTTGATGGAATGATAAGTGTGTAACCTGTCATTTGTCAACCGAAGCCGTCTGAGTTAGATAACGGTAGGTAATCAAGGTAGGGATCGCTCCGCGGCATAGCCGCGCCGTGTTTTAGGCATCGTCCCCAGCTCAATGGCAATGGCCATCTAAATGCAAGGATCACGCAGTGGCTCCTTACCCCAGCAATCTCTCCGGCTCTATCAGGAGCTAAACACTGTAAATTTTAATGGATTAGCATATGCTATCTTAGTACAAGAATTTACCCACAAAGTGTTATCGAAGGCTACGCCGTATTCCATAGCAGGAGCATTTTGAATTTCAGTAGTTCTTGCATGCATGTATGGACATGTATTAGACGTTTCCTCAATATCGAATCCCGGTTTCTGATTTGTTGCCGCTTTAATACTCCTCACATTCTTAACACCTCCTTTTAGTATGAGGAGAAACCAGACTTTTATTATTGAAAATACAGAAGTAGTTTGTACCGTTAGCCTTGATTCCATCTAAGCTCTGCTTTGATATTAAAACCACAAATGAAATGCAAATTGGCATGTTTGTAGCTTTACGAACTCAGTCATTTATTGTCCAATCCATCCTGATGTCTTCTTCGAGGTACTCTCAAAAGGAGGAAGTCGTAAGGCATCTTCCACCTCACAACTACTACTGCAACCGCAAAACTTATTGTTGAAGGCGTTAGGGAATACGTGGATCTGAAAGAAGCTTAAGTGATAGCCTACAGATGGAATTGAATATTGTTGTTACTTTATACCCATGGAGCATCCCCGAATGATCGAACTCCTCGCCATTTGAAGGATTCCTGATCCATAGATGTAACAGCGATTAGCGAATCAGTCCTAGTTCCTTTAATCATGATAAACAGATTAAATTTAGATGTTCGATCCTCTTTCATTAGGTGTGTTTCTCGCGTCAGGACCTGTCAACGCACAACTCAACAACACACAAGCAAGACCCGCGACCCTATCGCTGTGATCAATGCGGACGTCAATTCTCCACCTGTGCCTACCTATCCCAACACCGTCGCATTCACAGTGGCATCAAGCCCTACGTCTGTCGTTATTGCGACCGCAAATTCACCCAGTTGAGCCACGTACAACAGCATGAGAGGATCCATACAGGCGAGAAGCCATACAAGTAAGTCGATCATTCTCTCGCTCGCCCCATATGGAAGTCGAATGGATCCGCGCGGACTTAGAACGTGTGAACTCATTCAGGCGGGCATTTGTGTGTATTTAGGAGCGGTATAACTGCAGTGACGGTGGCGGCGGCAAAGTGGCCTTGAAAAAGCATTAACACTGTCGCATGAGGGTTGCTATGACAGTGCGGCATTTCCGTGTGTGTGCCTGTCAAAAGTATCTGCGTGTGTATGATGCCTCATTCTCGTTTTCCGTCCTCTCCTCTCCTCTCCCCCTCTCTACTCTTCAGTTGTTAAATGGTAGTAGTAGTGGTGGTAGTGTATGGTCGTGCAATCATGCAGTCATCATCACCACCACCGCAGCAGTAACACCATCATAGCTTTGCTGAGAAGGTGATGCCTTCACCCATTAGTGAAACAAATAAGCGAAGGAGGCGGTGTTATCCAAGTGAACCATACAACAGTGATCCCCACGGTTCTGGGGTAGTTAGCCGCAGTCCCTCAATAACTGCGAGAACCAATGGGTTGGCTGAGTTGTAGACCACATAAACTTTACTCACCTTCTTCACAGTATTATTAGAAGTAAAGTCTAGCTAAAGCAAAACACTGTAAACACTATTTAGCCACATTTTTCCATTGTGTGCTTCACCCGTGTAACCAGCATTAATATACGCATTAAGGCTTATATCGGCAAAACACAGGCGACTCAACGTACTGTGGATGTGTCGTCGAATGTGAGAACTTCCATTCGTGACTGTGGTTGGATTCTCTATTAGCTGCAATGTTAAATTTTTAATAGCGACCACAACAGTCTCTTGGCATTTCGTACATACTTGTTTGTAATTTCAGTAGTTTGGTTCTGCAGTTGTGCTAAACTCAACTTCCCTTACTTTTGCCGATGCGCTTTTTTACTCCATTTAAACTTGTGGACATCCAGAATGCTCACCGTTAGGACTAAAAAGATGTCGTGTACCCCTACCTTAACAGCCTTGCTAAGCGGTGTGACCGAGCAAGCCTGACGAGAAAAGTCTACCGGAGAGTCGTATGCCCATGGTTACCATTTGAGTCAGTTCCATAGTCTTTGACGTTGGATAGCGACGCAATTTTGGTAGCTTCCTCTGCATTATTGCCTAAATTCTTGCAGTCATGTAATTTTAATGCGCTCACACTAAAGAGACATCAAATGATATGCTTGCTTTTCATTTCAGTAGCATTTGTGAGCTTTGATGGACTTAATTGGAGTGAACATTTATTAGTTATTTCTCTAATCTCATTTCGGCTTCGTGGCGTTTTATGCATGGTGGTCATGGTGTCCCCAACAAATTTTTTGGCATTGTGAACGCCCTTTCGCCAATTTTAGCAGTGTCTGGGCCTGTTTTTATCTGATAACGTAAGTGTATCAATGATCTATGTGCTGTTCAGTTGACGTCCGCGAACGGATAATTTTGTATCATGCTCATGGCAACGACCTTAAGGGTAACAGCTCAATGGCCTCTTGATTTGGCAAACACTCCTTCTTGCAAGCCAAGTATTGCGTTGATCTCACTGTACTTGGCTAACGTTAGCATTTGTCAGCAATCCCTAAGGCTTCAAGTCATCTGCTATTGCACTCTCAAAAAGTGGAAACCAGTGAGTTTTTAAGTAGTGTGGCAGACAAAAGCCAATGAAGCGCGAGATGCTGTACGTCATAATTGATAGCGCCTTCTTTTGTGATCCTCGGTCACGGTAACTACCACAGCATTGACAACGGCCATGAATGAGGTTTGAGTACCTGACATCTCAACAACACTCTTACTCGATGACCCAGAAGGCTCAAAACGAGAGAGCGGTGAGGTCACTCAGTGGAGGAGGTTGTGCTTAACCGGTCGGCTCTTCTCATAGTGCTAATTGATCTCATGAGTCTTTTGTTCGAGCCCACATAATAGACATCAGTTTTACAGATCAATGCCAAAATCATTGCTTGAAATCTCCTATAGCCTGGATCCGGCAATTCTCCAAACAGACCCTACAAAATAGCACACGTTTCTGGCCATCACTGTCCTTTGACACCGCAAATAGGCTGATAGAGTTGTAAGTAGTAAAATGGATTTTGGAAGTCCTTGCTCTGGGAGGTAGTTGAGCGGTAAATGCTTAGGTCAATTCGGTGGTAATCTTGACATGTCATATCAGAACAATAGACTAATTTGGTTGTGTTGGTAACAATCACTTTAGCCAACACTTATTTAAATAAATTTTAGCCAATCTCTCTTTCATTTGCTACCATTTATCAATTTTATTTGGCATAATGCATCCGTCACTAGATTCTGACTTCACATTTCTGCGAAATACAATGGCATTTACGCACTGTCGTAATGATGTCATCACCGGTCAAGGTTGAAGGCGATTTGCCAGGACTTCAAGCACGCCTGATGTATTGCTATTTCAGATTTGAAGAATGTTATTTACCAGATACCTCTAGGGGGCTAAATCAAGAAGGCGAGCCAGAGAGAAGAACACATTAGTAGAATTTTATACATTACCCTCAAAAGTGCGCAAGTGAAGTGTAGTGTTTAATCGAAGTTCGCGATTTCGTTATCTCTCCTTGGGCCAGCCATGGCAGAAAAATTGTTCTTTTGGGTGTGAAATAAAAGAAGCCTTCCTAATATCTTCTTGGATTCACCATTTAATCAGTTAAATAGTAGAAATTGTGACAGACCATCATGGAGCGATTTGGAGAGGGCGATAACCTCTAAGACGTGCTTATTTTATTAGCTTTAATGGTGCTCTTTGAGTTTTCCCCGATCGTTGCAATTTGGTATGCCCACAATCGGACAATTCTGAAGTCGCCGAAGCTTTCAGGGCGTGGAACGTTAAATGGCGGCTACCTCAAGAGCATGCATTGGTCGGAGGGCTTGTGATGTCCGATTTGATTCAGGCTACATGCTTAAAGGAATGTAGTTCCTTGCTTTGATTCCGGAAAAAAGGCTTTGACGCCTTCTAGTGATGAGGTCGATGGACGATATTGATGAGTTGAAAGCGGTTTTTATGCTAAGAAATGCCTGCATCCATCCTCTTTCCCTTTTCAAGGGCCTCTTAAATAAGTTAAATGGGGTAGTTTATCTAAACCGAAAATCCACATAAAACGATGGGTGGGAATGAAAAAGCGATATTTTCTTAAAGAGAGCAGTTCTTCAAATCAGGCTGTTGCTGATACCCAAGAAACTACGACTATAACGAAAGAAATCCGCATTACTTCAATGGTTTAACTTCCGACAGGGCAGACCCAAAGCATCGGCAGGTCCAGCTTGCTTGTAAAGGGAATTAAGCATATAAGGTGGTCCTTCTTTTTCCCTGCAAAATGAGCCTAAATGGATGTCAGAAATTCGTAACCTGCTTTTTTGATGGGGACAGGTAAAAGAAGCGTTTTCGCAGCATTTCTAAGGGGTGCAAATCATTTTGACGTCTCAAAACTGCTAGCCAAATGTGGTGATTAAAGGTTAATCGAAGTTCCCTTACTCTCATGTACAAACTGAGACCCTGATAAAGTTGACCAGACGAGACGACTACAAAGTGCAGTAAAGAGCATGATTTTCTTTCAACTTTTAAAGCTACCAGTGAAACGCGTAGTTTGCACACACGCAGTGTTGACTTGATTTGATTATTCTAAACCGGAAGTTTGGTGCCGCCTGCAGGCCTACTCCTCCTGCCCTTCTGCCTACCCCTTCTCCACCCCTCTCTCCTCCTCATCCTCTTTTTTCCCCTCGCTTTCAAAGAGGAGAGGAGAGCTGAATAGAGCGAACTTCCCTTTTGCTTCACCCGTTTTACCCACACCCATTCCGCAATGCAATTTTTGTGTATGTGAGTAAGTATATTATTCCCTTTCATGTCACAGTAACCGCTGTAAAAATCGGCCACCTTTTGATGTAGTCAAGGTGCACTCAGTGTGTTTAAAATGTTTCCTTTCCTTTGACATCCAAAATAGCAGGTTCCGATTCTCATTGGTCAGTCCAAGGTCACGGTGAGTGGAGTTGAAGAGAATGAGCAAGAACCTACGAAAATGTGTACTTTTGCAGCGCTTTGTTTCTACCCTTCTTTATTTTATTACCCTATTCCCATTCGTGTGTACATATCCTGTTTTTTTTGCTACCACTGGCTTGCCTTATTACTCCCTCCTCCTTTTTGCTAGCTCCGCTAAGTGGACTATAATTAGAGCCGCAGCCTGCAGAGAGAGGGAGAGATGTAGAGTGAAAATTGCCCTTTTCAAAACGCTGCACAAGCACCACCGCCACCCTATTTATGTCGGCATTTTGATGGCTTGACAATTTCGGTTAGACACACAGGTTTGTATGTGTGTGTATGTGTTTACGGGTGTGGGTATGCATATGCAAGCGAACAGAAACACACCTCAAGGTTAATACATGCGAAAGAAACGCGTGCAAATAAGTGCTGCGGTTTAATGGGGCTGGAATTTCTCAATTGCGGATACTTTACGGTGTCCACTTAAGGCTCACTGAATATCTCTCTCCCTCGCCCCCCGCCCCTCAATTTGGTGTTTTTTTGCCTTCTGCCACTGCAACGCTCGGTCAGATCTCTTTCCAGCGTTGTAGCTTAAATTAAAACCAAGACGTGCTTGCTGTCATCTCAAATATTATTCTTATTAATTAACTTGATGGCATGCCACTCTGCGCAAGGCAACTGAGAGAGGTTGAAGGAGAGGTAAATATAGAAAAGGAGAGAAAAAATGGCCCTTTTTCTTCTGGCCGAAAATAGTACCTAATGGGTTCAATCGTACCGTAAGTACCATGCAGTATTGATTTCTTAATTAGTAAGCAGCTGAAAGACAATCAATGCCTTCGGTTGAACTGAGTGCCCACCGGAAAATATCGATTTTCTGTCTTGAACTGCGATTGGTCGAAAATCGATTATTTTATGATGGGAGTTTCCAAATTATAACTAGGACATTTTTCATAAGAGATGTTAATTCGACGATTTTCAGAATAAGCTGTTTGAGTCTCAGTGGTGGGCATAAGAGCAGAGGCTACGGTTAAATGATCGAAATTGGTGAAAAACCTGACATTTCTCTGTAATTCCACAATTTAATCTCCACATTGTTTTTGCCTCGGAGCAAACAACCACTGCGCTAGTTTCTTTAATTAACCGTGTTAAGTTATGGAACCTTCCGTTGAAAATAATCAGCAATATTGTAGCCAGAGAGAGACGCATCAACCCTTTGCACATAGTTGAAGGCCGCAATTTTTCTACCTGAAGTCAAGCCCGATCCAAGTGGAAATTTACTTCAAAACCATTGACGTTTTGAATTTATCATCGATTATGACACAGGATATTGGCAAACGATCGATGCTTTGCCGACTGACTGTCTTGATTATCAGTCTGACGTTTGGAGACTTCAAGCTCTAATTGGAATATGCGCCACAAATTAATCGACTGCTTGCCCATTGTGGTAGGTAGTAGAGGAACTTTCAGATGAACTAATCAATGCTCTAGTCTTGAACTGTAGCCAAGAAAAGTGTCAGAGGATATTGGATGTGCAGTCAACTGATCATAAATTGCGGTAGGTCCCGAGGAAGGCTAAAAAGCAAAATATCCATATTTTTGGCAATTAGCGGTTTTATTCTCTCAGCCAAAGGTGAATATGTCCTAACTCAAAATTCATTGCATTTAAATTTTTGCAAATCATCAAAACTTTTGGTCGCAATTTCCTACCAGACGTCCGAAGCTTTGAGCAGTCGACGATCACCTTCCGACCTCTGTCTACCTCGCGGGCAGACTCAACGACCGAAGCTGAACACATTACCACTTCAAATAGGATAGATGAAAAAGCGCGTACTTTTACTCTAGTCTAATTAGGCCACTTAATAAAAAGGGGCATTCCATTAGATTCCAAGCCCAACTATTTCAGCATCGATTATCTCGTCAACTATAAACTGTCCAGCTAATGGGTGGCCAGTGGATGGGAATAGAACGAAAAGGGAGCAGCACCACCACCACCACCACTTAGCAAGGCGATATATAGTTTTTTGCTCTCTATATATGCTAACGAATTTTCTCACTTTCGCGCCTCTAGCCTCACGCAATATGTGGAGCGAGGGAGACAGAGATTGAGATAAAGCCTCTATGCGTGTTTTCATGTTTACTAGGTTGCTCATAAAATTGTTGTTGTGCTTGCGTGCGTGCGTGCGTACATTCGTGCCTGTGACCACATTCGCTCTCTACACAGAGGTGACGCGAATTCACGAGAGAAAGGGGCTAGAGGAAAGAAAGTAGTAGGGGAGGCTACCGCCACTGCCGCCGCTATTGGGAGACTTGGGAGATTGAAAGCAGTCGAAAAAAATCGACACAGGCTGCGTGTATGCAGGTGGTCGCCAACTTGCTCGCTTTGCGGAATGATTAATGAGCATTCTAAAACTCCTCTTCCTTCGCTTCTAGGCTACTTTACATCATCCGTTCCTTAGAGCTACCATTGTTGTTGTTTTACATTCGTCATTGCCTGCCTGCCTGAAAGGTAAAAAGGCGTTCAGCATTGCCTTCAAGCTGCTGACTCACGCCGGCATCACTATTGGTGGGCTTTAAGGTCATTCGGGCCAGCGGCGTACTTTTAACCTCAAACGAGCTCGCCCCACCTCTTTTGGCTTTGCTCTGCTAATGGACCTAAACCGGGGCGGGCTTGGCTGCGCTACCGCTGGCGAGCGGAGTTTTTTCGGAAATAAGATTGGAATATTCTTCCCTCCTTATGAGTTGTTAAATGCACCTCCCAGAAATGTTTTTGGCCAGATAAAAAATCGAAGAAGCTAGAAAGCAAACTATTCTGAAAGAGCCGAGTTGGTCCTAGCTGCTCTAGTAAGTTTTGCTAGCCAATGCAATATTTGTGCTAGTGGATCACGTTGTAGTCGCATGCAAGCCGTTCTAGCTCGTGAAGACCACAAGCGTTGCGCTTAGTTTGTATCGTCGATGCGTGTAGACATAATATCTGCTTATTCTTTGAAAGTAGTTAGCAAACTGTCCTCTTCTCGATTAGATGCGCCACGTGCTTCAAGAGCTTCACACAGATGTCAAACCTACAGTCGCATCAACGTCAGCACATGAAGGGGAAACCTCATCGTTGTGAGAACTGCTTCATGTCATATGACACCAAGGAGGAATTGGACGTCCACGTTCAAGCAAAACACTCGGGTAATCGATACGCCAAGGTGCTTGTCTGCCCAGCGTGTTCAAAAAGCTATAATTCGGAGACGTACCTGGCTAAACACATGGAACGTCATAAGGAGGCTGTCACAAATGCTAATGTGAGTCGATTTGGTGCGTTGAATACCTCGGCGAGCGCCCTGGGTGCTCTCAGTGGGTTTATGACGAGCCATCACACAGGAATGGGCGGTAGATCCATGGCTCCAGTGACGGAACAAAGTCTCCATGAGGAGCTTCAACAAAGAATTGGGCATCCACAGGATCTACAGAATCTTCAAAGGGCAGCAGTGGCTGCAGCTGCCTCCATCATGTCTCCGATGGGGTCTGGGAGTGTTGGCGGCCTGGCAGGTCATGATACAAACCATCTACTTCACCACCTTCCAACCGGTCTGCAAGGGCAACTGGCAGTAGCTCAGAAGAGCCACCAACAAGCCCTTCATGGTGGTGGAGCTCATCCAGGAGGTCATTCCACTCCATCCGGCTTCCCTGACACCTATCAGCAACATCAGATGCTTGCTGCGACCTCACCCTACTCCAATCAGATGCCCGCTTTTCTTGGACGCACCTCTGCTGATCGTCACATGCCGAGGTTCCCTCCAACACCGTTGGATGCTGGACGAAAGATGATGGACTTTCAGGCACCCCCACCGCCCCCGCCACCTCCACCGCCTCCGCCAATGGCACATCAACAGATGGCTCTAGAGCATGCAGTTCCACCTCCACCACCTTCAATGCAACCCCCGCCCCCACCGCAGTTTCAATCACCTCCTCCTTTGCCACAACAACAGCAACAACAGATGCGACCTTTCGGGCATTCACCACAAGCCGTTGGAAGTGGAAAAAGTCTAGATGGTGGGAAGGCAATAGGTGAAGAGGGTAAGGAGGTTAATTCCAACGCTTGGGAACAGGGTCCGGTAACTCCTATTCCTATGGATGGCCAGGAAGATGCCGCGGGGGGTGTCAGCATAACTGGTGATGAGCCGGGCGCTCCAAATCTTTGGACGCCGCACTCAGCGGCAAAACGGCTCAAACCTGACCCAGATGAACGCGTAGGAGGGTATAATCACCACCACCAGCATCAGCACCATCACCATCATCCACAGCAGCCCTTTGAGACGGAGTATCTCAGGCGATCAGCCACAGCAGAGGCACAATATCAGCAGCATATGGCTCCACCGCAGATGCCACCGACAGAAAATTCGATGGAACATGTGGTCGATAAACTGGCAAAGTTTTGGCAGAGAAACTCCGTCAGTCAGGGAATGGATGGGAAACCCGGAAGAGATATCCGAATAGAGGCGTTGTTAAGTGGATTTCCGCAGAATCCAGTGCGCGAAAGGCAGGAAGATGAGACAGAGGAAGAGGTAGTGGAACGTCTACGCCATATGTCGCAGTCTTCATCCACAACAAACAGAGAAAGAGACTTCCAAGCGGATACCCAATCACCGCGAACTTCACATGCAGTGCAGGAGGATGGCGAGAGCGCGTATCGTCGCAATCCAGCAAATGGGGGTGGTGAGGACCGTGAGGCTAACGTGTCTAGAAACGGGACGACTCCACCAAACTATCGTGTGGCCTACGCTAGCGCTGGAAATCCAACGACAACTGATAGCTGTGGTAATGCAGAAAACAACTATTCAGCAGGAGCTAATGCATTCTACGGAGCTGATGCGGCGGCTAGAGACTTATCAGTGATGCGAGATGATGAAAGGACACAGCAACCAACTAATGCCGCCAACGAAATCGGATTTCCCGTCCATTTCTCCTCACAGTCCCAGTAGAAAACAGAAAATTCAGTGCACACACAAAAATATCGTGCTTTCTTCTTTTCCTCTTCTTGCCAGTCTCCTTTAGCAGGGTATTAATCTGTACATAGGCCCTCTCCTGAATACGTGCTGTTTATTACTAATTAATTATTGTTACTACTACTACGACTATTATTATTTTGTTTGTTCACAAGTCGCAGCCACCGTCGCTGCCGTCACCGCCATCTGTATGCACTACCAATCACTCATAAAAGGCGCCGCTACTAACAGCAACATCAGTAGCTGTTTTGTTTCGTTTTATGAACCCCCATTGTATCCAGCTCCTGGCCATGAATCTTGCCATTACTTGAACCATCCAACCAATCACTCACCCAGTCAATCACCTACTCGCACATGGGTATTTTTTATACAGACAATCATCACTTCCCCACCATTTTCTTGTGTTTGTTTCTCCCCAGCCAACTGTTTTTATTGTCAACTGCAAAAAAAAACAAGGCATCTTTACGGGCAAATAAGGGTATGCATATAAATATGAATGTGTTGCACAGGGTGCGCGGTCACTCGTGCGCTTGTTGGTATGAAGAGGAAAAAGAAGAAGAATGGGGAGGGGAGGAAAGTGCGTACACGTATCCTGGAGTCTCCTACAAATACCTTTGTACTCCCCATACCCCTCCTTCCCTCCAGTCCCCCTTACTCACGTCACCACCACCAAAGCTGCCAACTGCGTTCCACTGAGCTGGATTCTATGATATACATATATAAATAAATAAATTCATACACGTGTGCGGGTGCGCTGGTTGTCTGACTTTTGGGCCATCAAATTGGCGGGAAACCGAGTTACGCAACTCCATGGTGGCTGAGCCGCTTTTGATGACTAAGCAGGAGTTGTAAGCTCGCGCTGTTGATCAATGCGCGCTTGAGGTTAGCGGAAGTAGCCGACGCACGATTTTGTGCCAAAAAGGCGTTTGGGGTAGCTTTGAGAATCGAGTAGAGGGGTTTTGTTGTCGTAAACTTCAAAGAGGGCCCGGTGGATGCGCGGGCGTGCCAAAGGCGCCTTCCTCACTTTCAATTGGTTGGTCCTCAACCAATCAGGACAAGGGGACCTTCAGGGTGAGATGATTGGGTCCTTGCTCAGGGCTGCAATGAGGAGATGGCCTGCAAGGCCGCATTTTTTTGGTGCGTTATTTATGGTAGCCAACTGATGAAGTAGAAAGTAACGATAATTCAATCACAGCACTTGCGGTCTGAAGTACGGCGTCGAGTGAACCCCTTGCGGCTCAAAGGCTAGAAGCATCGCAACGATTCACCGTCGTTATACCTATGATTTCCCAATCGAGGAGATTCAGTGTTTCACAATTTCTATCGGTCCAACTTCCATGGTGTACGTCCCCAACGATACCCGCGGGTGGGATGGATAAAATAATAAACAAGACTAAGGGGAATGAGTAAGGCTTTTCACTTCGATACAAGGTAAGTACAAATTGTCTAAGGGTTTGTTGAATTTGTGAAAAGCAATGAGCTCCTCACAAAAGACATTGGGAACAAAAGCGCATCGTAAGAAAAACGTGCCAAAGGACCAGATATGTCCATAGACATCGATAGCTACTGTTGATGGGTCCATGAAGTCGAACATCGTTCCACCGTATCAGGACTTTGGAAAATACAATTCACGTAAACTTGGTGACTTGTTCTACACAAATCTTGTTGGACAATAGAAGGCCAAACAGGGATAACATCTGTGATAAATAGAACGTCATGGCTGGTAGAGATTGTTTTCGACACATTCGCTACCGAGGTCACGCATTATATGATCGCCTAGTTTTCGCATCCATGACCGATATTAATGTTGTCAACGCTGCCAGTTACATTGAATCGTATCTTGAGCAGCAATGACACAAGTACAGTCTGAGGTAAAGTTGTGTACAATTTTCCTGTGACCTTTAAATCAATCACCAATGACAAGCGGCAACTCAAATTGGACCAATTTAAAGCATCGATGCACTGTAATGGTCGGTTTCTACTCAAATCCTAACATCGAACAAGTCAACAAGATTGTTGAAATAGTTTGGGAAGTGAGAAGTCTTTTTGTCCATGGAAAAAGAAATGAGCTAGGAAGCTATAAAGGGTACCCGATCCAAGCAATTGCAAAAAGAGAGCCAATCGGGGTAGGACAGTATTTACGGGAGAAGTAAAACAACAATCCTACGCCCTTCGGCACGTCCCAATTTTTGGATACCACTAATTTTGCAACAGAGGAGGAGCGATTTCATGGAATATCGAATGCGCGTGCGTATGAATGGTTGAAGGATAAGGCTCTTGGAGAATAAAACGATACAATTGAAGGGGTTGGAGACACTCCATTAAGGAAGATTTTGGCACATACAGTTCAGCCAAAGAACTAACTGAAAAGTTGTCAATGTCACTTGGCAGAGGGTTACGCAATGCCCTAGTCCAGGCACTAACAACACCACTGAAGCATCGGGATTACCACGGGATTGGGATGATCTTGATATTTGCGGTGCTGAAACACTACACTACACAAAGCGAAGAAGAATGTCACGGCTCCTGAAGGCATATTGACGCTAACTTCGATTTTTTTGAATGATGCCTCTTTAAGCGTTCACAAGTGCTTGTTACAATTGTGCTTTGGAAAGGAAAATACATCTAGCCGGGAAAATTTGTGATCTTCAGTCAAGAGATGAGCATTTGGAGCCAAAAATTAGCCTAATACCACTTTCCAATCCAGTTAGGCAAGCAGAGAACGCGTTTCGCTGATTTTGCCTTCCTCTGGAGAATGCTTACAGTCCATTTCTCGAGGTTTTGAAGACTTGAATTTCCTCTTTTCACAATTGTTGTTCCTGCAGCCGCCTTTTGATTGGTCAGTTTGTTCACGAGGACGCAATTTGGGTGGGCCAATATTTTACACACCGCCAAGGTTACATGAAAAAGGATTTAGTCACCTCTATCTATCTTGGATTCTTAGAATGGGATCGCAGGAGGTGAGCGGCAAGCATAAACCTCCTCTGTGTCTGTGGCCCCAGTACTTCTATTCTTGTCGTACGGATGGTTGGGGAAAGCACCGAAAACCGTTACGAAGTTCAAAATACGACAAAATCACAACGGTAATGAACAATTTCTCTGAAACTCACTACTTCAAGCACCGATGTTTAAAATCGAAGCAGCACAAACATTAAAAATTTCACTTCGATGACAAGACTACCGAGACTTGGAAGGCGTCCCACGATATCCTTTCAGTTGTGCACCACTGACTACCAGGGTGATCAAAAAAGATGATGACCCACTTTCCACATTTGCTGCCAGAATTGGTGTGATTCTTAACAAGGGTAGAAAAAGCGCACCTGTTTGCTTGTATTGTGCTCTCTACTGGAATCGCTGCCACGTGGAATATCGGCTGAACATGACAGGTGATTCTACATTTCCCAATTCACGAGCTCAAACTCACCTCCGGCGTTAGAGAACCCACCGCCTAGACGAAAGGTGTTTACGCCTACATCGGCTCAGAAGCCATGGAAGGTATGCAAATGAGTGTCTCAACCACATGCCACAGCACATCAATTTCTTCACTCCTTCTATGTGCGTCAATAAAGATCACCCTTCAGTTCAGATCATTTGTGATGGAAAAGGGACGGGGAAATGGTCCACCGCCCATCTTACACATCTAGCACTCCAATTTGCATGCTTTGTGCATCGCATTGTAGAAAGAATTGTACACCATAAATTTATTGCTCAAGGTTAATTAGTTGCGACGGTGGTCTATTTACTAGACACGACTGGAGGGGATTGAGAAAAAAACTCTTCACAGGTTAGAAGAAAGTGTTATTGTTGCTACATCCTAGGTCAGGAGGAAGACAATACCTCAAAAGGTGCGGACTGCCACTTTTCTTGGCACTAGACAAGCATGCGCAGACTAATCAGCCAGAACACAAAGCTGAGATAGAAAAAGGAGTGGCTAGACCCAATAAATGGTTACACTCTCAGAGGCAAAACCACTTACAAATTGGAAGTTCGTCAACGAAGCAAAATGCGGACGAGTTCAACAACTACCATATTTCCCTGAGAAGCCAAGAATTCAGTTGATTACCTCATATCTGTCTAATGCGTCAGTAATCCGGGATAACAAACTACTCCATCCCGCAGGAGATCGGATTAACGCACCGCTAGGAGTGAATGCAAATAAGTAGTCGTATTCAACAGAAGCCTAACTTTTAGCACTTTTTAAAGGATCGTAAAGAAAATTTGAAGCAATAGCTGCCATTAAAGTAGCATGGTTAACTTGGGCATTGAGAAATAAGGCAGGCTTAACGAATTACTAAACAAAGAGGAGACCAAGTTGATGATGCTTGCAACGGGAAGCCAGATAGCAAAGGACAGGTTGAAAAAAAAAATCAGGACTTACGGTTATATTCGGATTTTGAGCATATTAAGAACATCAGCACGCCCAAGACCAATTTGTCTACAACCTTGCACTACTTTGAACTTTGACTACGAAAGCACAGTGTCTGTCTTTCCGGAATATACAGAGGTCAGTTAAACAAGACTGGCCTAAGTAAGGGTGTTTGTCTACCTCTTGGAACCACTCTGAGGACCCACTCCTTATGTATTCAACGTATGAATTGACCGCGCTATGCCAGTATCTCCAAGCCCTACTGTATGTCAGGTGGCTACCTTGGTGGTAGCGGAAAGTAAACTTATTCTTAAGAGAGATCCATCGCGATTTCTACCGCTGAGCAATAAACCTTAGCGAATGCTGGGCCGTGGATGGGAAAAACAGTTACGACCTCAAACAGAAGGACCAAAAATAACGTCCACCTTCGACTGCCATCCCAGTTCTGTGTCCTGCAGGAAGACTTTTGACAACTGAAGCGACGCCAGCTGTGAAGTAGTTCCGAAAAACAACTGTATAAGGATACCAATAAAGTGAACTCTCAAGTCCTCCCCCACCTCCATACTGGCTAAATAAAACCCTGGTGGGTGTGACTTGGCAGCTTTGAAGTGAGAACATGGCAAAGGGAAATAAATACGAAACCCTACCATAGAAAACTGCGATAAACCCCATTTTTTTGTAAAATTGATCCGCCTGCCTTTGGGCCAGCCCAATTCTCCGTCCCCTATCCAATCTCCACACAGAAGAAAACTCCTGGTCCAGTAGAATTCGCAAGAGGAATAAGCGATGATGCGCTAAATTATGCCCTCAGTTACATGGAAAGTCGACGGCTAGCATGGTTGACTCGTGAGTTTCATTACAGCACCAATTACGTTGTGATAGCTGACGTGGAAGGTTGACTATGGAGAGCGCCGGGAACGACGATCCAAAGTGGCGCTCCACCACTGTACCTCCATCGAGTCAACAGGTCTCCGAACTATGCCAGTAACCCCAAGACCTTTCATAGGTTAAAATTACGTACTCCGCAAAAGTATAGTCCTCCATACTCTCCAGGATAGTCTTGAGACGCTACAATATAAGCCTATTTTCGCATCCTCATTCGGGCCTCGTCGGCGGTTGAAGTGCGCTCGATCGCCCGATGGGGCGCAGCAGCCCTAACACCTAGTGCCAGCACTCGAAGACCAATAAAATAACAAGTTATTTGTCTCCTCCCTACCCCATGAGTGAATCGAGACACCAATTAACCAAGTCATGATTCCGTCGAAAAAATGCAACTAAAGACGGGCATCAGATGACCCAGTTATACTGTAGCCCAAGGGACGTGCAAAGTAAGCGCTTTAAAATTATCAAAACCGGCTCATTGAAGGGGAAAAGAGAAAGAAATCAGGCTAATGACGACACTAAACGACCTTGAAGCTGTTGTAAGCATGTTCCTCAAGGTCATATGGAAATGGCTTAGAAACACCCTAACAGCTAATTCCTCTGGGATACCATTCTGCTAAACAGATACCGATACAACAACACCAACAAGATAGTGGAAAAGAGGGCATTCAATATTAGCAGTAACTAGACCTGGAACAAACTATCTTTTAGTTCTCAACAGCAAGAAGTATGAATCCAATTAAAATAAAAGAAACTTACTCATTGTGGTACAAATTCATCCCAACGCTTCCATTGACGTCCACCATTGTCAGTTTTATTACTAATCGGCTGTACAAAGCCGTATCACAAATACATGGACTGAGCTAGACAACACGACTTTATTTGAGACAGAAGATCTTGGTTGTGATGATGAGTTTGACGTCGGGAGACGTGGGAGACTGAGGTGCGAGGTTAGGATTCACAAAAAAAGTAAAACATTAAAAAGCGGCAAACCCAGAAAAGGACACCGCGATTTTTTTCTTGTGTTCTAAGGTTAAGAGAAGGAGGGAAGAGAGAAGGGAGACACTTTCGGGAGAATTAACAGCAATAACCGGTTGACTGGGAACTCGCCTTCACAGGTTCCGTTTGTGTGATGACAATAGACTGCGGTTGCTGTTGTTGTTGACGTTGCTGCCGGAAGGATTTAAGAAGCTGTTCGGCCATGGAGAAGAAGGCCTCCTCTACCCGAGAGGAGCTTTTCGCGCTGGTCTCGAAAAAGTGCAGGCCATGGAGATTCGCAAACTCCTGGAAGAGAGTCAAGTTGGCTTGGTGAACGTGCGAGGCAGTGGTTTTACTATGACTAGAGTGTAAGGACGGTTCATCAACTTTAGTTCCGAAAGCCAAGAAGGGATGAACATGGATATCCACGAAAACCCACCAAAGGCTTTGATAACAGTTGGTACTGTGATACTAAGCTCGGTCACAACGAAGTACTTAGATGACGTAAACATTCCAGAGACAGCCGTTTCCGTTAGTGGTGGTACTCAGCGCACAGAAATAATTATTTCTTGCAAACGACCATTAACCGCATAAAGCGCCTAATCCCGCATAACCTATGAAAACGGCGGACACACATTTACTCAAGACCAGCTTTCCGCCTTTGGCTGGTGCGGCAGACTGTCCTGGTGTGCTTCGGTCTCTACGAAAAGTCACCTTTCACCAGAGCTTTGCGGACATGTTTCAAGCTAGGATAAGTATACACATGCACGCAACGGGAGACTACATCATGGAAATTGCATGAACTCTGAAGGTCAAACGAGTTTAGTGTATAAGCCACAAACTCAAAGCCCGTTTTAAGAGGAAAAAGTGTTAATTTTTTCAAAAAAGAAGTTGGAAACTTTGTGATACGATCACCAAAGTGAGTGAGAATTTCATCTTGCCTAGAAGAATAAGCTTTACTTCTACTTGGCTACTGCCCTGAGAATGAGAAGGTTAATTAGACTTCTTCATTGCACCAATCACCAGTAGCTGGGGGTTACTTAATGACCTAAATTAACTAAACAATCAACTTACCGCGCCTTGTTCATAAGTGACCTTTCGGCGATCCTCCAGGTCCGACTTGTTACCGACGAGGATTTTGATAACATCGCTGCGTGCGTGCCGTTTGATTTCCTCCATCCACAGCTCCAGATTTCGAAAACTCTCCTGAAAAATTGTGAAGCGAAAGGGTGAGTGAAATTTAACGCGCGAAACGGGCACAGAACCACCTACGAAGAAAGACATTTTGCATGTTATACTGGTGAGTTTGAAGAAATTTCACATCACAGATTAGCATTTTCTGTGTTGACCGAAAGCAGGGCAAAACCTTCGCCGAGTTAAACCGCCAATAAGGGAAGTCAGCCTACTTTATGGGGTCTCGAGGTTCCAACAGATAGGATCCTGTAATCTCCCTGCCCCCTCTGCCTCAAGAAATCGAAATAGCCTGGACGGTGCGATATCGCATCGACGAAATAAGCTGTAGTATAGTAGCCAAAGCCGCTCCATTCTTAAGAAATGATTCGCAAAAAAATTGAGTCCACCGTTCCGTTTCATTGGCAGACCTCCCATCCAAAGAAGGCATGATGCGATTTTTGTCGGACATCTCAAGAGACAACATCAGTAGTAAATTACGAATATTTTGGCGGTAACATGAAATATTTAATTCATTTAATGGTCTAAGTCACCAAAACGATGGCAGAAGGGAAATGAAAGGTGAAAGTAGCAAGGTAAGGTCTACGGCAATGAGGTATAGTGCACACATATCTGAGCAAGTTGAGACAAGAAGACAATAAGTGTTAATAGCAATGAGATGAGACCTTGTTAGAGGTAGAAAATAACTCCTAGAGGTAGAAAGGGAGTACGAAATTGACAATTCCATAGGAACGCCCCAGATACCAGTAAGGAGAATTCTACGACCCTCAGCTTTTAAAAGCTTTGGAAGGCTGGAGAAGTGACATCAAAGAGACAATGTGAGGTACGACCAGGATGGAATGAGCTTAAAACATATCTCACAGCTTCTCGCGTTAGTGGAGCTGGACTTAAATTAAACAGAAACCCTGAACATAGGCAAAAGACCTTCATTCCTCCAGATTCCTACCGCAATGACATGCTGATGAGTTTAGGAGTGATAATGAAAAGTAAAATTAGGTGACTTCAATATTCAAAAGTTCTAGACGTGGAAATCGAATACTTGTTCAGATGCAAGAAACAGGGAATGGCGCCTATAGACGGTCGAGGAACACTCGGTACTGAGTTGTGCTTTGAAGTAGGCGTTGTGATGAAGTGGGAAATAGTATCCTGTCCGGCTCAACTTTCCAAAATGGCCACAACGTAGGGCCACGAGACTCTAGCAAGTAAACACTCTCTGCCTCTGTCCTGCAGGAAGCCAAAAAGTAAACCAAGGATGGACCGCTCAAAACTATTCAATATAGATCAATCATGCAGAGATGTCACATTTTGCTCCAAGCGAATGACGTCCACTAACAGCGTTTTAGCCGTAACCTTATATATTGAGAGAGCCATGAACCTCTGGTGCCTCCTCACGTAACAATAAGCGGATATATATGGAATAGGAACACTAAATCGAATGGAGTTGAAACTTAAAACATGCAAAAACTGCGAGGTATCAACAAAATGACTTAAGGAAGTGCTCTTCAGAAATACAACCATTAAATAAATCGCTGAATGCTAAGTATCGGTTGAGAGCTAAGAATCCGCAGTTGGTTGAAATTCACGAGAACTTAAGGAAGGAAATCACAAAATCCTTTGCCTATCTGCGTTTCAAAAGGCCAAACCGGTAGGCTTTGAATGGATACCATCGAATGAACAGAATAGTGGGGCTAGAGTGAAATTTCTTGGATTCTTTTCTCAAAGTGATTCTTACAAAAATCGCGCCCTCTGAGAGGCAAATTAACATTGGCTTGCAAATAATGTACCGCAATACAAGAGGACAATATATATCCGTAAAAGCCGCCACTGATAGCAGGGCAATAAAACTTGAGCATTTCCTCTTACGGCGAGCAAAACTTCAAAAACTAATTTTTCCCATCGATTTAGATTAATTTCGCCAAATTCTACAAAATCCTCTGGAATCGCAAATGTTAGATGTGAGAAGATTGGCCTGCATTTTCAACCCGTTCAAGATTGGAAGAGACCACAAGTGATAGCGAACCCACCGATACATTAGTTGCCCTTTGACTATCACAGACCATCTAATAACATTCGAATGCTGCTGGCAAAGTGCAAATACTAGATTGGCGGATCATTGTGAGCACCATTAAATGAATCTAAGAATATGATACATAGAAATGCGGTCCCAAATGTACTCCAGCTGTGCAGATACGCAAATCTCTAGGCACTCGAGGGCTTAGAAATCACGGTGACATCAAGCAAAAGTGACTGCTCACGACTGCAGGCGAAAAAACCCGGGGTGGAATAATAAGGACACTTTTTAATTGTTCAGACATGTAAGCACTTACCTCAGAGGTAACATCATAGACTACAATAATCCCGTGAGCCCCTCTGTAATATGCGACTGTCATAGTTCGAAAGCGTTCCTGTCCAGCCGTATCCCAAATTTGCAGTTTAATGTGATGACCGTCCAGGTCAACAGAGCGAATTTTCTGCAAACATTAGCTCGACAAAAGCACTGTATACTTACGAAATCAACACCAATAGTACTGCTAAAATTTTCATAAAATGTATCATCCTTTAAGCGTCTAATAGTAAGTCGTCATGACTCTTACCGCAAATCGTAGTAGAAGGCAAGATTTTCCAACGCCTGAATCACCAATTAGGAGCAACTTAAATATGTAGTCACTAAAAGGGAGGATTAACGCGGGGACCGATTACTGTTGCACAATATTTGCGACAGCCATTAGACGCAAGCCACAAGCTCAAAATAGGCTAGCGAGGCCAATTCATGAGCACCGCCTTTGAAATCAACTATGCAAACAAGCTACTTAAGTTTTTAAGCTGAACTAAATACTGCGCAAAGGAGCTAAAAGCTTGGTAAAATTTTACTTAAAAGTATTTTGTGCTCTTTTTCCTACCTGTTTAATTAAACGCAGTTAAGAAGCTCTTATGTTGCATCAATTATCGGCTGCATAGCAAATGGTTCTTAGCCGAATGTAATCAACAAAAAGCAAAACAAAGTTACCAACTGAAGCAAATAATTTACTGCATCCTACACGCAATATATGAAAAGGATCCCTACTTATCCCAAAATTTTTGGCGCCTTTGCTCCCTTAAGCAGCGTTTGATGTTTTAATGGAAATACAATCTAGTAAAATTCCTTTACAGACTAAAAGACATTGCATAATACCAAATTGTGATTTGGAGGGTTTTTTTTTCTTTTCCACCCTTACTATTAGAAAGCCGAGTACTCTTGGACATCTTTATCATAGGTCAGGGAGAAGGCATAGAGTGAGGTGTCGACCTCTGGAGAGCGACCACGCTACTCTACGACCAGGTTTAAGTTATCCTTTTGCCTCTGGCCTACAAAGCGCACTTAAATAACATAAGTGTTGCAGTGAAGCCTTCAACATTCGCGTAAGTTAATGCACAGTTGAAAATAATTTACCTCAACTATATTTCAATACATCATTGAACTTTGTTTTTGAGGATTTCTTGCAGTAGCTTTTTTACTTCAAAAGTCATAATATCTTTTCTAACTCGCGATCATTCACGTGAATGGATCAAAGATGAAAAGTGTGATTCTGCAGTGCAAGGATAATGACATCTGTCAGTTGCTATGCTTGTTGCGGGTCTGAGCAGAACTCCTAACCATCGGGTCACTTACGGTTCACACTGTATTGGGGAAGAATTCGTTTGCAAGACCAAACTCATTGCTGCGAAATGCTTCTCGGAGGGGACACACAATTATTAGTTCCTACGGTGAAACTCGGTTAGAACAAAATTAAGGCAAAGGGAGGCGCATTCACGAGCGTTTATCGAAGGTCCGTTGCGATTAGCTGATGTCTAGTCTGGTTCTATTAACAGTCACTTAACGACCAGCAAAGGAACTAGGTTAACTAGCCTTTGCATCGGCCTAAATGATGCATGATAAAATATGAATAAGGTCAAGGAAGGTGTGCAGAAAGTCTTGGTGTTTCTAAGCATTTAAACTAGATGCGTAAGTTAGCTTACAGCCTTTACTTGTGTTTACTTAATCCATTTACAGTGTATTTGACATTAATGCAAATCTTATCTTCCAAGTGACCTTTGATCAAACATTTCGAAAATGCGCATTTTAGGCTCAACTCTGGAATACCCGTTTGGCAAATCCTGCGCTTTCTCCCAGGCCTTTCGAGACTTTTGGAAGTAATTTACGATTTTTTTAAGCCTTTGTATTACAGTAACATGCGAACATAGAGTGACTGGTAATTTGGCAGAAAAACTTAAGCTGAGTGCAAAAGACTGACTTGTTTGAACGCATTACTCGGTACTGTCACAAACACCCAGACGGCGCGTTAATAAATTTATTAAAATAAGGATTGACTCTTATTGTTGTGGCGAATTGGGATTGTGAAATGACGCTTGCAAGCCTTTCTCGGCTGCCATTAATAATTTGAATGCAGACATCAACCAGATCGCGGACATTATTTTGCTGGTCGCTAGCCTCCTTAATAAATCTTCAACTGAATGGGCTTTGATACTCAAATCAAAGGGCTTAAGAGGTCCAATTTGTTTAAATATTTACGCTTACAGCTTAGAACTCTCAAGACCAATCTCGGGAAAGTTTTTCGATCCAGCACTTGGCAATGATTTTTAGAAGAAGTGAGGCAAGCTATAATCCCAAATAAAAATGCCGAATTCGAAGACCGTTCTCTTTAAATCATAAAAATAAATCTCTCAAAGCTGGTAGAGCCTTTTGAGCACAAGGTGTTATTGCGGCTTTTAAGGTAGATGTCTCCAGCGGCAGCATTGAGATGGGATGCAATTTGCTGGCTTTCTGATACACCAAAATTTATCATTCATGGATGCGGGCTGCAGTGTTTGTTAGTCCTAAAGGAAATCATGCAATTTAAACGTGGATCTTCAGCCCTAAACATAACAATGGATAGTGTGCACGTGTGCATGGAACAATGGGCAGTACTGAACGAAGCCATAATGGTTCCTTATGCCGCTCAGTAGCAAGACAGTTAAACGGCCCTAAAGATTCAGTTAGTATTGTACGAATGACGAATCCGTCTGTGATAATGGTGGACACGATCAGTCACTTGCATTGACGGCTATTCCCTTAACGGATCGTCTCAGGCATTAGTTCAACGGTGAGAAAAGAGAGGCAAGTGCATACAGTAAACAAATGCTATTTCACCTGTTGAATTTATGGAATTTTTAGGGTAAACTTTGAACACTTGCAATGAATAAACTCATTGAAATGGAGTAACGAGCTTCCCCGATACAGCTCAAAATCTGATTGGCCACCACCTGCTCATTTGTCATTGGTGCGCTCATGGAAGCGCTGGTTCCTACGTACGCACGCGGCTGGCTTCTCTTCTGTGTGTATTCCCTTGTACCACTCAGTAAAATGCAGGCTTCACCAGGCAACATAAACAACAACAACACCTCTAGCAACAGAAACAGCGGAAGCAGCAACAACCAGGTCCAGCTCCTGGAGTATCGAGGAGCCCAACTGGCAGCATTCAATGTGGAAGGGAGGGGACCGCTAATATGTCTTCCCCAAGCCTTTGAACTCTTTCTCAAACACTTTGTTGGTGGTCTTCACACCGTTTACACAAAGCTAAAACGGCTAGAGATCCAGCCCGTGGTGTGTAATGTGGAACAGGTTCGGATTCTCCGCGGTCTTGGAGCCATTCAACCTGGTGTCAATAGATGCAAACTTATCGCACCGAGGGAGTTTGACATTCTGTACGCGGATTGCACAACTTCAAGGCAAGTGACAATTTCATATGCTTCATTTTTAATTGGTTTTTAGATGCTACTTATAAGAGTAGCATCTGTGTCACGCCATGTAGAACACGTTCAGAACATAAGACTCTATACATTGGTTAGAACGCATTGTCATAGATCCACTTTATTAAGCAAACAAAACGATAATGATACATGGAGAAGCCGTAATTGTGAGCACAATTGGTATCCTCTGAGAATCCTTTTAACTCCCAAAGTGTCGGAATCTTTTAAGTTCTTTAGCTTTATGACCGCTTAAATAGTTTTTTTAGTAAGCAATCAAAGAGGCTCTTGTAGACTCATTGTAGTTTATTTAAATTATCTCAAATGGACGAATAAATGTTCAGAGACTTATTTTGATGAGGAAGCAGATGAAGCGCACGATCCTGGTGAACTCGAGGAAAGCGTCGCATATATCTTATGGAAGAAATCGTCTAGCTTAAAATTCATCTGATTTGATTTAAAATTAGTTGAGAAACACGAGGATCTACGAATAGGTAGAAACTTTTTCATACCCCCCACTGACGTCTAAACCGGCAGGGTCCACCACTGGTGATGGAAGGTAAGGAGCAGCGTGTAATTGTCTTTTTAAACAATTTTATTACGCAACAACAAGACGAATACTTAAGTTTAATGTATTTTTTATCCTAATTGGCCCAAAATCAGTGCGTAATATCACGCTAAAATAAATAGCAATCTGATTTGATTAAGAGGCAAATAAATAAATTTGGTGTTAAAATTATCTATTTAAGACAAACTTCCCAAAAGAAGATATGTTTATCAAAGTTTTAAATTCCAAGAAAAACGAGGAAAATGAATTAAATCCAGATTCAAAACCGTCCCTGACTAAGCACGTAGCTTTCCTTACTGAGTCCACTGGTCTGAAAATTTACTACTGAAAGCTGAACGAGTAGTGTGTTTCGCGAGCTAAACGCGTGACAGTTTAAAGACGTATTTACCTCCGGTTTGACCATTTAAAGACTTTTACTAGTTGTAGATTAGGTACGTGACAATTTAAAAGGGCTTCTGGAGGTAATTTAGTAGACAGCGATCACTGAAAGTGTGGAAGAGCAGCTATAACTGGGATAGGGGTCGGCCCGCAAGCCAAGGCGCAGGATAGTAGTACAAGGCCAGTGTCACATCATTACAGTTTTCGAAGGTGTAGTTGGAAGATCTCAACTTTTATAGCAAAGGCGGCATACCTGAGTCAATTTGCTCTCTAGATGCATCTGTTTTAGTACTTAATGATACCACCAATTTTTGTTGAAAGTAGCATCTTTTAATTGTGCCGCGTTAGTAAAACTACGGGAGGATAAATTCAATAATGCAAATCATACCAGCTTATCAATAGATAACTAAAGTTTGCCACTTAAAAATAAAAGCTGTCACGGCACTTAACTGAGCCAGACAATCATGAAAGCATAATTGGCAGATTTTGGAAGAAGTCATGCATGCTTTCACAATATTTTTGACCTCTTCACCTCGCCAATATATTTCACAAGCGCCTAATACTGCTTCTGTAGAATCAACCGTGTCAAACTACTGCTAATGGTGTCTATTTATGTTGAGGTGGCTGTATCGCCAGTGCCAAACGTGCCAACCTTAGCCCGACCTCGGGTCGTCTACGTGACACCATTTAAGCCAAATGCTCATTTTCTCTCATTCACTATCCACATCATCTCTGCTGCGGTCCATTGGTTCCACAACCCCGTAATCACTCCCCAGGTGCTCAGGGTTTCTGCATGTACAAATGGATCAAATAGGCTAAGACTGCGGTGGACAAAGGCAACTGCGCTTCTTCCACTAGCAATCCCCAATTCATTCTCTAAGTGCACAAAAAGGAAGTTGAAGAAAAGGAGGGAAGGGGTGGAAGAGAGGAGAGGATTAGAAGAATGACTTTAATACAAAGACAGCACACACACACACACATAAGCCTTGAAGACTTAATTAGCATTTTGAGTTGGCAATCGTGACTGCCTGAATGGATGCTAACAATGGTATCCTAAGCTGCTGCTGCTGCCTCTGCTAGCAGTGGTGGTGTTGACTTGCGATAATTTAAACAATCCTACCCAAAGGCACGCACAATTGAGTTGGAGTGGAGGGTGGTGCTGGCTAAATTGCATTCGTAATCCAGGCGGATTAGTAGTTTCTTCCCCCGTGAATTATAATTACATTTCACTAGTGTGAGGAAGAGTGCGGAGTTAAGGAGGAAAGGGAGGGGACTTACGCGCATTCATTTACCCTTAAAAGTTCTCTCTAGCCTGGCTTATTAAGGAAAATTCTTTAAGCATTGCAAGGCTACTGAATTGGGGAGTGGATGGGTCAAACCTTAAGGGAACGATACCGGCGTTAGCATTAGTATCGCTGTGCCGATGATATTAACAAAAGGAATAAATGGGATCTAAGTTTACCTTTCTCATACGGTCCAATCAGATTATACAAACGCCATCGGTCTACTCCTATGCGAGTTTAAGACGCATGAACTTGTTGTTGATAAGTAGTTAGTTGGGATAAATGAACGTTTCTACTGCTTCTCCCTGATCATGTTCCACCGTCCTATTTCCGACCCACGCCTTCACTATCTTAAAATTTTTTTTTCGTGCTGACCTACTGTTGCCACGTTCCATGAAGCTTGAATCGCTTCCTTCCACTGCAAGTGGTCCCCCTCCTCTCCAAGAAATAAAGTTGCCTCGATAAAATTGAAGACATTGTCGAAAGATTAGCCTAAACAAAATTTTTATTTTGCAATAAATTCAGATCATGCATATAATGGTTTATGAGATTGGAACTATTTTAACCTCCGGACTGAATTACCGTTTGCCTTTGTTCAAACGCTGAGCGGTCGTCTCGAGGCACAAGGGTCGTTCAAATTAGTCATAGTCCCTGAAGATGTCACTGCGGTGGCACTGTAAACAGTCGTGGATGGCGGGTATGAAACTATCCCATGGATAAAACCTTGGTCAACTTCAGCTTAAGGCTTCGCAAAGGTTTTTCTAGCAAACGTATGACCAGAGTATCGAGTGTCTTACCAACGCACAACCCTTTGTGGAATGCTTCAGGAGACGAGGGTCGCATGCTGCGAATCCTAGAATGGGTCTGTGATTACAGTCCGGTGAGGTAGGTCAATTATTCCTTCTGAAGATATATTTGAAGAGTTGCGCCATGCTTTGCACAGACAACGTCTCTCGCAGCTCATTTGTTTTATTTCGCAACGAGGCTCTCTCCATGCATCTTTAAAAAATACGGGAAAACTCATTTCCGGTGCAACACTCCAAATCCCCCAACATGAAACCAACTACCAATAAAATCCATAAACGCCTTCCTTTACTGCCACCGGTTGGGCAGAGGTCTTCAAATACCAATTAAAATGCTCAGACGGGGTGTGTGTGTGTGAGTCCATTGCCTTCCAATGTAACGAAAAATGCAATTACAGAGTCGAAGTCATTTCGAAGATTCAAAAGAGGCCATGTAACAATGACTTCTGCCCTCCAACGGCCTGGATGGAGGACTCTTCAGCTTCATTACGGACAGACAAAGATTACCCTCTAGCCGTCCCCACCTCAATTTCCTTAGAACACCTCAAAATATCTTTTGGACAGGAAAGCAGAGAGGTGAGGCTGAGAATGGGTTGGTGCGGGACAGTGGAGCGAGGGCTAGATGCGGTGATTAGTGTCATGCCAACTGTGTGATTGAGATTGCATGCTAAAGTAATTTCAGTCACTTCGGTTTCTTTCGACAAAAAAGCGGATAGCAAAAGCTACTGTCAAAACCATCCAGTGAGGAATATCGGGTGATATATAGATGTCCAGACAAGTCAAATCCCTTGATCTAGCTGAACTTCTGACCTCGACTGTTCGCTTTCCTCTAACGATATCCACCACGATTTATTTTAGTGTAGTTGCGGAGAATTTAAGATGGCAAAAGTTGTCATCGATGACTTAAACACACAAGAGACGCTTGATCGTATGAATGGCATAGCTTCATTCTTTGGTGAATTTTTGCAGTGCTCGACCTGGCCGGCCATCCAAACGAACGGCAGTGCCGCTCTACCTGCAAGAACGAATGAGCATGCCGCCCAATGCTGAGAGCGTTTTCGCCTCCAAAGTTCCCCGCTTTGAGTTGGGTCTTCCTCCAAGCGTCAACCCTGGAAGGGGTCTGAGTCTATTGCAACTGCTAAGCCTTCCACCGGAAGCCGTACTTGAGTGGTTTCGACTTTCTTGTAAGTGCGCTAAAATTTATTGCTTGGAACTGTGTAAGTATTTCTTATCTGACTTCGCCCCTTTGGCTCCTAGGGATAGGTGAAAAACCACACAGCGGCGATCAGGACAATATTACGCCTTCACCGGCTCTCCGATCGGCTGGAGGAAATGCTATTCCATCTCAGTCCTTTGAGTGCCGAAAAGTGCTGGAAAAGAGCAACTTTTGCTCAAACAAATCAAGACTGAGTAAGTCACCATTTTTGTGGTCTGCTTTGGAAATAAATCATTTTTGTTTTATGACATACAAAAAGCACAATTTAAAAAGTCAAAATGCATATGGAAACACATTTTACTTGAACCAAATTGATATTCATGATAGCTAAATCATCAAAGCGGCAGGCAAAATTTCGGTGTTCTCACGGAGCTTAAACCGCCTTTGTTGCATGCACTATTGTAAGAAAATCTTGGGGGTTTGTTTTAATTATTCACCGTTACGTTTTAATTGACGCAGGTCAAATGTCAGTAACGGCACCTGTACAACTTGCAGTAGCACTTAGTAAAATTTAACCATTTTCCTATCCCACTTATTTCACCTTCATCTAGATCAATCAAAGTATGTGTGAATCCTTGTACGATTTGCGCTTTGAAATTTCCAGTGTTTTGTAGATTCCCACTGGATCAGGAAAGTCGGAAAGTAAGGCTTTGATTGACATTAAGAAATCTGGAGGCTAATGGTGTGGCCGGAGAATCACTTAACCCAGCAAAATTACGATCAAGGGAAATCAACAAACCTTCCCCAAGGAATCTTAAACGACGTCATTATTCTACATCCACCGTCCCGCCATAGTCAGCAAATTAACCATCAATGAGACAGAACAGAAAATTTGGTCCATTCTAGCTGCGACCTTGTTCCTCTTGTAATTTGCATTTCGCAAGAGAGACTCATTGACTTTGAGTAGATCGAGACTGACGGAAAATTCAAAATGTTACCATTGTATATGTCATCAGCTTTTTATCGCAACGTTCACTTAAACCTAGTTCCTCTAGTCCCTTTCCGCTCTGCGATGGCTATGGCAGTCGAACAACCTTATGCTTGTACTCAGAGATCCTGGCCTTCTTGCCATATTCCAAGTTATTAGCATAACGTGTAGCGAACAGCACGCATTTAAAAACCAATGGTTGTCGAATAGACAAAGTGCGTAATGTATTAGCCTAACGTGGAGAAAATAAGTAAATACTACAGCACTCTCATATGTTATCATCCTAAGGTGAGAAAAATAGTCCTAGCCTGGCAAGAAGGATCCAGACATAAGCAAAGCAACTAAGCTGGTCTGTCACTTTAATACTCATGTTACAAAGAAAGCAAAA
This sequence comes from Taenia hydatigena, assembly GCA_036345935.2. NCBI lineage: Eukaryota > Metazoa > Platyhelminthes > Cestoda > Cyclophyllidea > Taeniidae > Taenia > Taenia hydatigena. The sequence goes on along the minus strand of JADWOT020001893.1, from coordinate 70,011 downwards.
TTTTAAAGCTTTTCAGCAACGTATCTCTTAGTGAAATATAATCACGCAAAATTATTTTCTTTGTTAGGAATTTTATGTTTTACTTGTGAAAACATAGATTCAAACATTTAGGTGTTCTCAAAGTCGGTGACCTTATGAACGGATCGTCCATTCCTCGACCGGAAGATCTTCTGGCGAATTTTCCTCCTCTTCCTCCTCCAGAAGACGAGGGCCCACTTCCATATCTGCCCCTACAAAATGCGTGGTGGAAACAGCGCACATTGCCGTTGGAAAACCTTCAGCCCCCCTTAGTCAACCCTGTTGCCATCACTGGTGTAGAGTAAGCCCAATTTGATCTTAAACCGATTTTGCTTTTAAAAGGCATGCAGATAGAGCTGATACCGACATTTTATATCTAGGTTAAGATTTGGACGTATTGGTTGTTGTGACGTCATTTTTTGCTACTTCATACTTTTGCATCAGTATTAAAATAATGCATTGTCTCAAGGAAGTCAACGGCTTGTGATATTTTACCCATTCATCCACTAACCAGGCATTCGACGAGATGATGGACGTCATGTTTAACGGATGGACAAGTGAAATCAGCAATGTCTTACTATTAAGCGCTTGAAGGCGTCTGTGAATGGTAGCAATAATCGTTTCTGCATATTTGTTGCCCACAGGAAGATTCATTAATTCCTCTCCCTTAACTGTTCCATGTACAGCAATCGCTATTATAATTAACCGTTTGTAGACTAGGCTGAAGGCTTCCATGACGCATGCACTGGAAACTGGTAAGACGGTGCTACTAATATGCAATCTCAACGCACCCCTTTAGGGGCATTAAGTTATTCGTATCCACTATATCTCATTGCCCTCAGAGATTCAATTTTTGTCATGTGTTTGAAAAGCAAATAAACACCCGTTTAAAGTGCCGTTATGACTGGAGGAGGCCACGAGCTTCTGCGTAATTAGTTTTTCCCTTTTCACTGTGTTCCACGCTAAAGGGTTAATTCAATGAAACCGCACAAATAAAATAAAATCAGACACTTTTCCGACTGGATGAGCATTTGAGCATTCCATTATTATCAAACAGTCCAACTCACCAAGTAGCTATGGTAAATAATTCACGATGTCCTGATTGACTAAAGGATTTAATGTCACTTGTGGTTGTAGAGACTGAGGCGACTCTATTGAAAAGAGCAAAATATTTGCTGAACCAAGATGGGTTGTTGGGTAGATCCAACTTTTATAGCAGTTGGGCTTCAGGTCTACCTTCAACACCCTAACTAGTTAAGTCCGAGGCGATTAAAAGGTAGCAGAGGGCAAAACATCCAATCCAGTCGAGCTTTCGATGGCCGTCATTAGATTATTCGAGCTGTATAAAAACACAACTCTATTTAGGAACTTTAAGCATCAAAAGCGCTCCTTTTGGTTTAAATTTTGATTAAACCATTAATGATGTTTGAGTTGATTTCTCAAAGTCAAGCAGCAGTTATCGTTGATAAGGCTTCGGAACGACTGCGCAAGGCAAATGTCTTTGGGTACTTTAGACAGTGACTTTCTGGAATAGTGAATTTTTTGAAATCAGAGGCTTCTCGTAATAGGTATATGCTTCCAAAATTCTGCGAGAAGTATTTGAAGAGGTTGCATGGAACCCATATGAGCTTTTAGTCACTGGTGCCTAGACAAGCGATAAATGATGAGCCCTAGTGCGTTGGGCTTATTCACTTCTTTCTGCCTTGCAGGCAAGAGCAAGTGCTGTCGGAGATGAATTCCCCTTTGGAATTAACTGTTTCCTGTGAGACCTCGTCAGCGTCCGCAGAGCCATCAGCATCAGGTAAAATTCTTGCGTGCAACCTCATTTCTCCGCTTAGCAGTCGAGTGACTTCCTGCGCTCTCATCACGAATGGGAATGGAAAGAGCAACAGATTTGCGTGCAAGTGCACAACACAATAAACTCATATTCAATCACTTCCTTGAATGAGCATAACTAAATCATGGTAAACAGACTTTCTAGCAAAATTTGGTTTTGTGAGAAATCATTTTTTTGTTGATACAAAGCGCGGTGAGTTGGTAAGAAGCAATTTTAACTTGCCAGATACGAATGGATGTCAAATTGGTCCTAGAAACATGTGCAGAATTTTGCCGTTTCGGAAGCCAAATTAAAGCTACATTTGTCACATCCAGGAAATTTTATGAATTAATCTAAGTAATACGTGGGAAACATCATTTATGGAGTCTTGTTTTACCTTTCTAACCAGAGTGCATCTGAAACGACCTCAACGGGCCATAAAATGGGAACACTAAGTTTGGCATTGCCAAATACAACCCAGTGAATGCTAGATCCCTTACATACCATCCTCTGCTTAACGTCTGTGAGACCATTTATTAGCAAAATTGTAACAAGTTCAAGTTGGAGGGATGTTAGAGTTAAGGAAAGAGCTTCTTTCTTTCTTTTTAGGATGTAGATAGTAGAAAAAGAGTTATTATAAGTACTAATTTGCATGAGTAAAGCTCTTTTGAATGGCTGGCTTATACTATGATATCGTACGTGAATTTTTGGGCTTCGCTTGTTTTCATCATACGAAGGTCGCCCTTATTAAATTGCAAAAAGATTTGAGTAGATTTTATTGCACTTACTGATTGGATCTAGGACTTTTTGACCACTCTAAATTTAGGACCATCTTCGTAGAGAAGCTTGACTATCATTTATCAAGGGTTTGTGAGCAACTAATGTATTCCTCGTCAAGAAAGCAAAGAGCGTCCCATAACTTTGTAGGACCACAGGCCTTGCACTGATTCTAAACCCTTTATAAACACTCCTATACGCTGCTTTTTATGGGATGATTTGGTGGAATTGACAGGATACTTCAAGACTTGGATGTATACTGACGAATGCATAACTATATTTTAACTCTTTTAGATATTAATTGCTGCTATGAACTCTAATTACGCACGAGATTAAGGCTTTCTGCACACGCTAAAATTCATGGTTTTGATGTCTTTTTCCAAACGATTACAGCTATTGCCTGCCATCGTCTCCATTAACGATGCATAGATCACGCCCATTTACAAAACAAAAGACGCACAAGAGCAGGAGCTTACCTTAGAGACTTGCCATCTCGTAGCTATCTCAGTCATGCGTGTAAAATGAAGACTTTGTCTGGACGCCTTCAACAGTAATCGGATCTAGGTGGATGCCCAATATAACCTCATTAGCCAAGTATTGAGTTTAAAGATAGCCTTTTATTTCAAAATGCCAGCTATGGTCATGAAGTGCTACTTAAGTTTGTTAGTAAATATTTTGTGAAACAAAATCTCGAAGTAATATCCACTACGTGATCAATTATTCAGAGAATTTTCATTGCAGACACGATTCTTCAACAGGCGAGTAAAGTGGCGACAGATCAACTAGCAGTTGATCCAAGTGCGGCTCAGCTGGAATCGTACCTCAGCGAGATTTCCTGTTTTCTCAAGTTAATTCGAGAAAGGGAAATACATCACCCATGTGAGTAAACCTTAAATTAATGTGCCTTTCTGCTCCACTATTCTTACTTTTATTTGTTTGCATTTAGAGTGAGATGAGAATACGAGGCTCTGAACATCGTGCAATTTTAGAGAAATCAATATTTAATAAAGAAATGCAAATAAAATATGCAAAATCATTTTATGGATTTGAAAGCCATTTCCATATTATTGCAAGACACTCAGCATTTAAGGAGGTGGCTGAGGTGGTCAAGGGCGTTTACATTTAAGAGGGCACTACTTACAGAAATCAGGTGAAATAGAAGGAAGGACTTGTGAAATTGTGGCTTGCATACTTGATCCATCAAAAGTTAAGACATGGATCATCAAAGCGAACTTTTCGAAGGTGTAGAGAGCTCTGCAATCTATAATAGGTCATTCTCAGGGAATTTTGGAGCAAACACCGCGTAAGATATCAAAGTCATGTCAACCGATGTTAGACATCATAAAGTTAGTGTCTGTATACCTGCGATCCAGCCGCCTCAGGTCATGAGTCCTCACAGACTTAGTAGGCATCTCTCGGAAGACCCTCTTTTTGTCATTTCCCTTACAGCAAAATAATTTAAACGTCAAGGGTGTTGAGTAGTTCTGTTTGAGGTGACCAATAGCGTGGCCGATTGACAGTCTACCTAGCATCTCATCCCTTGTGACGCTGGAAAGTGTACTGCGAGCAATTACGTCTACTGCAAGACTTCCTGCCTTGAATTCAATAACCTCTCAGTTCGTGCTCTCTGAATAATTTTGAGTGCTTAAGTATCGTACTTGTCTATTTCACAATGCTTTTAAATGGGCCGCTTTCCAGGACCATCTCAATTGATAATCCCATAAACAAGGCAGTTCTATATAATTGTAGATGCCTGGGTACCACTGTGACGGCCGTGGACACCACGTGTGTGGCTGGCTAATTAATCATATTTGAGGTGAAGGAATAGGTAGCAAGAAAAGGGTACTTTGAAAGCAAATGTTGCCCAACGTACAAATTAAGGTAAAGCCAATATCCTTCTCAATGCCGAAGGCTACTTTTAAGAATGCCAAAGGTGTAGACAGCAGTCCATTTGTTGATCAGTTAGAAAAAATTCACTTTTTGCAATTTCGCATTTGATGCCACCTTCGGTCACGCCATTATCACTAAAGGGGGTTGATATTTAAAGGACAAGGTGTAGGTAATGTTCGATGCTTTGCAATTAAGATTCTCGGTTTCGAAACTGTATTTAAGCCGAAGCATGCATTAATGCCATTCCAACGAAAAGTGAGTTCAACCAGATGGTCATACGATTTCATGGCAGTGTGACCAAAATTCCGTTAATTGTAAGAGGTTTGCCTGAGTCGTCTTCTTCTTCTTGAATCATTACCGCGCTTTCTAGCTCCTGAGAGCCAAAGCGATCCTTTACTGTAAGCTCAAGAAAAGTTAAACAATGGCTATAGTGTTTAAATACCTTCAAACAATCTAAAGCGAGATAAGATTACAATGAGTAAACTAGCCCTTAGGCCATATTGCCCTTCACTAAAGTCAAAGCGAATGATTGAATGGCTCCAACTGGATATAACTAAAAGTGCTTTTGAAAAACTTTTCAAATTTCTTATAAACAAAGCTGCTGTCAACGACTAACTAAACTCCTTTTGTTAGCGTGAACAAACATCGCGGCATTCAAACCCCCTAAAGGCAGAAAAACGAGTATTTGTTTGCTGGCTTTCATAGTAGTCAACAAAAGCGAACCCATTGATCAATATAGGCTACTTGAGGGTTGAAAAAGCCATTTCTGTCTATTTGGCTTTCTGTTGCGCAAAAGTGACACAGTTCGACCATGTAATGGAGACCAACAGCCGTCAGTTCGTAAGCGCTGTCCTTCAACTCCTCCGTTTTTACAATCTTAGAAAGTTGACGGAGACTGAGAGGTAAATACCTACCCCTTACAGGTAAATCAAGGGAGGATCTGATGGGATAGGCTTAAATAAGATGATGTTAATATCACATCCGATGAAAAATCTTTGGCAAGGTCCTACTTGACGGCCTCTTAGCTGATGCTTCCCACCCACTTGCCTTCTCCTTCACTCACACTTCTCTGATCACCAATTTTTAGAATTTAAGCAGTACCTCTTCCGGCGCGATCGCTAATACTACATCTGCTTGTGAACATTCGATCAGAGCTCCAACTCGCGTATTCTTGTCTAGAGCCTAACCATTTCAGTTAGGCAGAACGGTGGCATATTAGCAGTGACCTAATAATTAAGTGGATGGTCAAACACAAAATAGAGGAATAAGACGAGGATGGAAACGAGATTGATGGTAACGAAATAGACGAATAAGGGATTTATGGATTATGAAGGGACAAATTGATAGTCGAGTGTGTAAGGGATGGGTCAAGGGTTACTGGATGGACAGAAGGTGGGTGGAGGCTGGATATTTGCTAGATAGAATGAATAGCAATGGAAAAATGTATGCAAGCTGCATGAGAACACAGATTCAGGGATGATTTTACGTAGACGCGTCAAGAAAGTTACAAATAACACAAGAAAAGAAAGAAGAGATTGCAAGCGGGAAAAAGTTGGGGCTAGCACTGTAAAACGATTTGTGGCCTCAAAGAATGGAAAGTTTCAATGTGTCGGTAGATGGTCGTTCTCTTACCCTTGCATTGGGCTTGTGTACAATGTACTTCATTTGGGAGGTCAGGTGTCAAATTGACTACTAGGTCATTCACGTCGAACTAATTCAGAAAGCAATGTACTTGGAACTTGAATATGCGGCAAGCACCACTCGAGGACATTTGTCGAAGGTTCCTTCCCTGCTCCATGTGACATCTTTGATGGAAATGTACAACGACTGCATGATTCCATGGGTTAGCGTGGGGCCCAGAAGCAAATCTTTGCCATTGCTGTCCTTCTAGAGACGACGAGCGGCCCTTGCATCCCTATGTGTGATGGCATTTTCTGGCTCTCTCCATTTGTACACACTTTGTATACACTGTTAGGGCATAGACAGTAGAATAGCTGCATAATGTAGGTGGCAACAAAGGAGGTGATACGCAGAAATTGTTTCCAACAAAGCTGACAGGTGAGAAGGATTCATTATCACAGTTGAGCGATCGAATTTGAACCATGTTCCTTAAACAAACCTCATTTTTCTTAAATTTTTCTAACGAAACACAAACACGTTTCCGCCTGCAGTAGTTTAACAACAGTATAAGTCGTTGTTCACTTGCTTTAATTCCGCAAACAAACAATTAAATACCCATCAAATACATTTGTCAAAATTTATCTTCCACAGAAAAAAAAAACTTATTTTACCTAGCTAATCCAATCTTTAGTGTTTCCTTAAAATTTAGATAAGCATCGCTTAAATCCTGTGACGGTTGATGATAAAGGCCATGGTCCTACTCCTTTATTAATGAATGACTGCTACGGAAGTCAATATTACACAGCAGAATACAATATTTTGACTAACTATTTATGAGCTCCTACTTAAAGTGTAGCCACGTTTATTCGCATCGTGCGATGAACTAATCGACATCAGTGATGACTCTGTCACTATGGGTCACCAGCAGAGGGTTTAAGGGGTCGAATTTGCACTTTTTCTTGGCCACGAAGATTTCCAACTTGGAGGGATAGTAAGGTGGTTTCAAATTGCATGCCATCACTTCCTTCCAGTTGAAGTCTTTGAAGAACTCAAGGCGCATCACACCATCACTGTCCAAGAGCTTCTTGTGATTGTATGAAAAACAGGCTTTGAGGAATTCGCGTAGAGGTGTGGAAACGAATGCTGAACGGCCTGTCAACAATCGACGTGTGCGGAGCCAACCGCGCCTAATGGCATGACTGTACATAATGCAGGCCACGAGAATGCTCAGGCTCCACACGTCCGCTTCCTTCCTGACAGCCAGCTCAAATTTAACCTCAGGTGCTATGAAGAAGGGTGCTTCAGTAAATCCTGTCTTTTTAGTTAGGTCCCGACTCTCGAGATATGTCGTATAAGTGATCGAAGTCTGTATTTAAAATGCTTTCTAAATCAGCAGTAAGCACGTTGTTGGGCTTGACGTCTAAGTGGACTATGCGCATGGCGTGAAGATGCTCCAGACCACAAACAGTCTAACAGCATCATTTTCGCAAAAGTAGCCAACATTTGAGACGAGATTCTACAGGTCGAATCCACTTTCTTTGCGCACCACAAAAACCGGACACTCACCAAATCGACAGCTTTCAATCAAAGTGGTTAGAAATGGTAATTGTCTCTCCTGTCTGACAAGTCTCACTAGAATGTGGTGCTCTCGAAGGGCACACCGAATAGCAGAGCTGTTTTGCAGGTAGAACCGCTTCAGTGCGCAAGTCATGGTTGTCGCGGTCTCGTCACATCCTCGTGTGTAGACCACCTCATAGACGAAGGTGAAGGAACCGCGAGAAATAAACTTCGCCGCATCAAACTTCCCAGTTCCCATACCTTTGACGTACTCAAAGCTGGCTCAGAGGTTGGCACCGCTGCTAAAAGTACATTTGCCTGAGCCATTTAAATCAGATTTCACTTTCTATTGGCTCATCGCATTTAAAACTCATCCACGACGGTGTGTCAAAATTGGAGGTAACAAAAGAATAGAGATGAGTCGTTTAGCATTACACATGGCTAATTCAAAAATCTTTTTAAAATTGGCACTAAATAAAGGTCAAATATCATTTCTACAGAGCACTAATTAAGCCACAGATTTGAGACCCTCAAAGCGATGTTTTGACTGGGAGGATAATTGGTGCATTTATTGCGCTGGGGCAATTTTGGAGCCCAGTTAATTGTACCAGTAGTCAACTTTATTTTACTTTCGCATGGTAATCTGTTTGGAAGAGAAGAAAGTAGAATTTCCTTAATTCGCTTTAGGAGTAAATGTAGCCCCTTCTTAGTCGCATTCATCCCATAGGTGTGAATTATCAACTGATCGACATATGTCAAAAGTGGTATCATTCCCTTATGTCTGAACAATGGTAAAGACGATCTGTCCCACCACTTTTGGTATTCCACGTGTAAGAGGATGCATAGTGTGTTTGGCGTCGTAAGTACAGATTACGAAGGGTGTGCATCTCCACCATTGCCCAATTATCACTACTTGACATCTATCAGCATACTGTCTGCGGGAAAAAAGTAAAATGTCGGAGGTATGTAGATTTGACAAATGCAAAGGTCGTGCCTTGTGCACCACGTCGGGCGACCATTCAACAGAGCACATACTCCGTGATGAGATTCGTGCATTGCTGACCAGCTTAGTGAATCTCATCGTTGCTATGCCGATGCAGTCACGTTGCTCCTCTCCCCCCCACCAGGTCAGCATAGGCGTCATCACGTATACCGAGGGGGTCTTGGAGCGACAGTCTACAGAGAGTGAGCTCATGCAAACGACTTTGGGTCAGGCCAAAGTTGGCACGGTTTTTCATGAGCGATGCAACCATCTCAAAATACATAGACGTCCAACACCACTCACCGCACGAAATGCACAAAATCCGCGTTAGGAATTTCGTTAATAATTATGATGGGGTTCAAAAGAGTCGGCATAGGTCTGATAAACACCTCCAACAAAATCACTCATTCGAGAATTGAATCAATCAACACTCCACTCCTCAAGCGCAAAGCATGATAAATGGAAGTGTCTTTTGGAAATGACGACCTCTCACCCCTCAACTCTGTCCATTGCAGAGACATGGCCAGTTCAAACACAAAATCGATTATATTCTTTAACGCTTTCGTTCTGTTCTATCGCAACTTTGATGTGTCTACAGCGAAACAAGTTTAACTTTCTCAACTTGCGGCGTCTGGTAGACGTCTCTATATCCTCTTCCCAATCCCCACATGCAGGTAAGTAGAGCACTTATTCGCGGCTCGATTATGTCAAGCCACCACCGACGGTAATGTCACCACGTGCATAGAGGTTGGTGTGAGAATGCGATTATTAATTAATGAAGGCGTCTAGCTCCCAAGGGCTTCCTGTAGAAGAGGCTGCAGAACGTTCGTTAAAGTTAAGTGTATCCTTAGAACACAGTCGCATGTTAATCAGTGGCTGTCCCCACAGTTGTGTTCATTCTCATTTATGTAGCAGGTTTCACGAAGCTTTAGTTGCCTCGACACTCGCAGTGGGTGCAATATACATTTAGCCGCAAAAGTGTGCAAGACTACGAAACTGGCACACAGAGGATGGCAAGCCTGATTGGTGCTTTTGGCCGTCATAAAAATGGTGTAACTTGATAGTTAAGACAAGTCCTCAGTTAAATGAATGCTGCAAGAAGGAGGTCGGTGCATATTGCTGATTGCATCAGCACTTGGGACAGAACATGAGTAAAGCGTTCACTAGTGGATCAAAGGGGCTTGAAAGCTTTAAAGCTCTAAGGGTGGGATGAGGTGTAGTGAGAGGAGCTGAGGCAAACGGGAAATAGACCATCTATGACTTTACTCCATGAGCATTTGATTTTTGCTGGAAAAGAGTAGCCTCATAAGTAAAAGAAAATGAGGCGAACGCACACGTAGATGGAAGGAGAGGAGGAGAATAATCACATTGGGTTGACCGCCCTCCTAAGCCAGTTCCAATACCTTTCTGAATAACTTCGCTTGAGGACTGTCTTCTCGACCCACATCTTCGTCGTCATTAGGTAGTAGGACAACACCTCGATGCCTGTAAACCTAATGATAGTGCCAAGATCCCCCAAAAATCTTAGCAACAACAACATGCGCAAAAGCCGACGCATATAATGGCAGATACTTGGTAAACCGCCTTAAATGAACATGTTGGATGATCATGAAATACAGGAAAGAACCACATAACCAGCCAAATGTGCAATTGGTGGACATGGACTCCTAGTCAGACGGCGATTATTGCATCATACAAAGTAAAATGCAACAACGAGCTTTTAGCTGGAAGGAGAACCTGTATTTGGTGATATTTTATTCACACACATTCTTTCTTCATGCACTGCCGATAAATAAATTCAAGTAAGAAGTTAGGAGCAGTGGCGTAGATGGTAGTAGGCTAAAACCCCGCTGCTGATTCTATGCGAATGCAAAGACAGTCCATCCAAAGAGTGCTTGCATTTTTCATCCACGATGTCACTATTACTTTGGCTTTTTTGACTCGCCAAAAGAATGACGCCCTACGCAAGTCCTGTGCTTCACAGTACACAATTATGAGCCCCATCAACACTTGCCACCATGACGAACAAACATGACTTACTCATAATCGACATGTTTCTACCATCTTCTGCCTTCTTTGTAATTTAATTATCTCTCACGTCAAGATATATCTGCTCAGCGAACGTGATTGCTGAGATTTGAGTCCGTTCTTTTGTGCTGAAAGCATTTAACTCGGTTTTCAAGAGGCAGAAGTTCCTCATCAGGCTTCCAACACGGCAATTAGGTAAGAGTGCGGTAAAGAAACAATTTGAGAAGCAGCATTTTGATGATGGACACATCAACTTGTGTTTCTCTATTCTTAACGCCATGAAAATTGGAGGTTGGAGTGTTAAGGTCTCTCAGCAACAAACAACCATGATGACGAGACAATGATAACACCTGCATCAATTGGAAAAATTGTGAAAGGTAGCAAAACAATTGTCACCTACACGGACTCACTGAAATAAATGGGCTTTCAAGTCTATCAGCATTCCCTTTTCTTCTATTACATGGGAAGCAGTTTGGCATTGCAGCGTTTGGTGGTCAAGCTCACAAATCAGTCGACTGCAGTACATCTAGTCGATACCGTTTAAAGAAGTTACGAAATCTTGTTGCATGGCAGCGTAAGACCCCTTCCCGCAATAATCGCCTTCTAGCAGCCTATGCGCTTGGATTAGATCTAGATAATGTGTTTATTTTTTTCATCCGTATTCTTTCACACCTGTTTAAACAATAGCAGCTTGGGTTTAAGCGGTGTGGAGAACTCTGAACTCGAAGTAAGATGGAAATGGTGATAATGAAGATTGAGTTGCTTGCTTCCAAAGCGCAAGCAATATAGCATCGGATTATCTCTTTTGGTTACATTATTGGGTTTATATAGATCATGTTTGTAGACTGTAGAGGATCACCAAGAATAACCTTATTATAAGGTTCAAATTTGGGTGTAGGGGTGTGCAAATTGTTGCCTACTGGGATCTAAGACCACGTAACTTGGCATTTTGGACATTTGTAAAGCCTTCAAGCATCGCAGATTTGCATGTTGCCTTAAGTAACAAAATTCTGCGTCAAAAGATCTTCGGTTTTATCTACATTAAAAATGATTGTCTCCCGTCCTCCTTCAGTTGTGCTTTTATAAAAAGCTATTTCTCAGAATGGACCACTTTTGCTGATCAGCTACCCCGTGTGCTTACGCTGACTTCTGCGTAAAGCAAAGCAGAATAGCCTTTTACTTTGTATCTTTGTGACGCGAATATTTTAAACTGGATTTACACTTTTGGACGAGATCCCAAGTCAGAAGGCAATGATTGGTCAACTTTCGTCGGACCGTCAATTCCACAAGCATTCTGAATTCTGCTGCGTCCAATCAGCGCGACACAACGAGCGCATATTTGGCTCATTTAAGCCAATCACCTTCAAAGCTGTAGTGGGCAATAACGCAGCATTGTGTGTTTTAGCGTATGTTTAGATTCCGCGGAACCCTTGCCAAATAATTATCACAAGCGTGTGCATTTGCAAAGTTTCTCCAAATCAACTCGCATTAAGAATATCGTCTTTTAATAAGGCTCTGCAAAACTACTGAACATGTCAGAAATAACGAGTGCCAGCTCAATGTCAAGTGTAAAAATTCCCTTTTAGTTGCCCTGACTTATTTACCTTTTTAAAAAACACACATGAATCTTAAATTAATTTATTTGATGAATGCAGAAATTCCTCTTTAGCTAGATTGACTTTGTCACCTTGGCAATGAACTGGTTAATGAGGCGATCCCAGTTTTTAAGTCAACCGTATGACGCATTGCTTGAGTCAGTTTTCCAAGTCAAGCAATCAAGATTCTGTCAGTGTGTCCTCAATTGTTGATTCAAAGAAACTTTGAAATGCGTAAATTACATCTCCAGTGAATGACAACTAGTAGGTGGGAATGGGAATTGGTTTCAATGCACTTTTTAAGTGGAAAGCAGTTAGCATATACCAGTCAAGCGACTGAGTGAAGGTCATTGACTTCTGTAAAGTAAACTGACTTCACTCTCTGTAACCTCGATTTACCTGAAAACTATCTATTCAGTAAAAGGTGTCCACTCTGCTCACGCCCAGAGCATACAATGCAGAGGTGGAAGATAAATTAGCTAAACTCATTACAAGACAAGACAAATTTTGACCGCATCTTCTCAGCATTTCGTCAGCTGTGAAAGTTGTTATTAAGATGGCGGAAGGGACAACGAAGATGTTAACACTTTGGTGGTGTAATATAATCTCTGGGATGATGGATGTAGTAGAAACAACTCCAATGGTTCCGATCGTCAATGCCATTCTTCAGAGTTAGTGATGGCTGCGTGGTGGGTGAACTCGGATAGGGGTGACTAAGACCAAGCCAGTTGTAAGCGATTTACTTATGGTCGACTTCGAAACTCATCAAATTCTCCAGCAACAGTGCGCTTTATTTTGCCGCCTCTTAGCCTTGTAGAAGTAAATGCAACCATTTCTCCTCTTAGGTGTTGTAGACTGATCAGTCTTTAGTTAGGCGTCTCAAATTTGCTCCGCCAATGCTAAAATACGGTACTTCGGCGTTTGGTCACGGTTGCTATAGTGCTAATAACAAGTGCCAATGACGTTTTTCTCATTGACGAAATCCATGCAACGTGTTTCCGCCTCAACCTCGATGCCACTGACCTGCATAGACTATGCTGGTATAAAGTTCGAGTAGAGGAGGGATTCTAACCAGATGCTCGACACTTAAGTCTTTTGCACTGTAAGATGACTCGGCAGATTCTGCCAAGTGATTTTACTGAATAAAAGTGTGGAGCCTTCTCTCTCCTCTTAACGGTGCCACAAGTTATCCAATTATGCAACTTTCGAATCGCAAATTTGGAAATTCGACGCAAATCGAATCTGCACTGCTTACAAGGTGTGCCAACAATTATCGTAACTTGGCGATGTGCGCACGTGTAATCTGGATGCTAGTGAGGTTATCAGCCAGGCAGAGATAAATGCTGGACTTCCGAGACGACGGCATGACATACAAATGCAAAGAGTGCGCGAAGAAGGAACGGCCAGTCTGTAATTGTCTAGTGGGTATTTCGCAGGAGCTACCTGAGAAAGAATCTGCGCGGAGCCTAATCGTGCTGGACGGGGGAGAGGAAAGGAAAATAGGCGGGTGAGAGGAACCTTAACCAGCCAGAATGTATGAAGATCAGCAATCAATTGAAACTTTCGAATTGTTTGAAAAAAAAATGCTTTTTTAGCGTTTGCAGACATCTAAAGCACCGATCTTCAAATGAGGCGTGTCGGCCGTGATCACGTCAACATTTCGACTCGTCGATTTGCGCTTTACTGAAAGGGTTCTGAAGGCGTCTTCGACTGTAAGATACTTTACAGATGTCAACCAAAACTATTGGCCAAATAAAACTGTTTCTTGAGGATGATATGAGCCGAAAAGTTCAGATTCAATCATTGACTGATGCTTCAGTTAGAGAGATTGAGACACCCACCATCGTGTATGACAGAAGAATTAAAGCTTTGTTTATCACATCGCAGACATTAAGACATGAATAAGCGCTTGATACAAATAAATGTGGTGATAACATCTACTTGCATGCAGACACACGTTCCCATTTCACTCGTTTTGTTTTTACAAGTGCACAAATGCGGGATGCTCATTCTTACCTGGGGGAGGGACAAACTCGCATCTCCAACAATCAGCCTCACCAACCGTGCAACAAGCGGAGCAAGCAGCATCTCCCACGTCACAAAAGGCGGAAGAGACAGTCTCTACCCTGGCTAACTCTCCAGTAATTTCAGGATCCACTTCCCCCTTGTGCGTTCGCCACAGGACAATGATGAAGACAAACCCAACTAAATCCTACACCACCAAAACGGCTGAAAATTGATGCGGATACTTCCAGCGAATCGGACATCTTATCGACAATGCCTGTATTTCCCACACGCATCCCGAAATCCACCAAACCTCCGAGGCCTTGACTACAACAGACCTCCTGCATCGACTTGTCTTTACCTTCAAAGCAGGTTGGAAGCCCAGGCCAACCTCAAACTACCACTACGGTGCCGATCTTCCCAACAACAAATCCATTCCTATTTGACACATCATCAAAATTAAGTCGACAGCTGCTACAACCACAGGTTAAGCAACCGTTCCCACCGCCAAACACGTGTGAACATCTTCCGGCAAACGTCTCCTCAATTATAAAATACTTCCGTCTCCAGCAACTTGCTGCCACTGTACCTATGCCTGATTTAGCAAACTTCTTCACACTTCCAATCGCAGGGCAACTTCGAGGACGCCAGACAGTAACTGAGGCACAAAGACAAGGCAGACGCAGGGTTCTCTTTACTCCGTACCAAATTGGTGAGATGAAGTGCTTTAAAAAGAAAAACTACATCAATATGCATGAACGCGAAGAACCGACGAATCGCATCAACTTTAAGGAAACTCAGGTTGGTCAAGAATTAAGGTGTTAACAGAACTTGTTTGATGTAGAGCTGTTAGTGTGTAGTGGTTGAGTTGTAGAAATTCGTCATGCGTTTCGCTTTTCTGTTAGGTTCAGATATGGTTCCAGAATCAGCGCTACAAAACAAAGATGGTCAGTGGGAAATTTCTAGCAATGCGACGCCTGTAACGCAGCCAAGGGTTCGTGCCATGGAGAGGAGCGCCCCATCAACCGACTCGTGGGACAGCGGCCTCAATGAAGGCTTTGGGACTGCTGAGAGCTCCCAACCACAACAAGGGCCCTAACAAACAGTATTACTATTGATACGGTGTCAAGGCACAAGCAGCAATTTTGGGCGCTCACGGAATCGCTCGAAAATCCGTTTGGTGCTAAAACAGACCAAAAGCAGGATGATGAAGACGAGCATATTAAGAAATTAGAACTGACAAGGCTAGTTATTGGCTTTCTCTATGAAGCGTCTGCGGACTGACCTTAGATATCTTTCGTTTAGTGGCTGTGATATTGGCGTTCTGTTGTTCAAACTGTTTTGTGGTCCTCATAGCATGTTTTGATGGCGGCCACTTTGTGCGCCTTAATTTTTCAAAAATAAATAAATAAACTGAGGTCTTTTCAAGATGGTCTCGTGGGAGCTATGCGTAGGGTTGGGAATCTCTAAAATGAATTTTTTGGAGGTGAGAGCCCACACAAGTCAATGTATGGCACGCATAAGCGATGACGACGCTTACCCCATCGAAGCGGTCGGCGGTAATGTCCAGCGGAGTTGGGTCCATGCTCCATGTCATCTTCAAGTTCCATAGGTCGGTTTACATGGACGAAATGGCTTGATCACCACCTTGAATTAAACACCTCATCACCTTAGCCTGGTTCCATTGGTACCCATCTGATCACTGATGGCTTACAAATGGTTAAAATTCCTCCATTTTAGTAATTATCATCTGAGTCGCGTCTTCGCTGAGACTTGTTCTTCTGCATCCCTATGATCATTGCGCGACCGCGTCAACGATCCCACCCATTAATAGACGGCTATGGGTAATAATTATGGAACGGGTAGTCTGAAAGCATGCTCGAAACAGTTGCGACAAGCACAAAATATGAATAATCGCAAGAGGGCCTTTTTCGCGAAACCGACCTCAGTGCTTATTTGATCCACTTTGCCCTACTTAAGGATACTGCGAGATTTGGCTATACGTACTCTTCTTCCTGAAAGGATGGTGCACGTAATGGGGATTAAATTGAACACACGTATGACAGGCCACCTGAATGCACTGCATAACGGTGATGAGGAAATGCATTGTGTAGCGTGGTAGCCAACACATCTTTTCCCTCATTAACAGTTGCAGCTATTTAGTTTGCTCCAATCGCTCCAGGACGACTTCACCGATTTAGAAAGAAGCACAGCCACCTGCCCCACCCTTTTCTGGCCCATACACGCAAGGTAATGTTGTATTCTATAGTAATGGTTGCAGCGCTTAATGCATCAGGCTCTAGCCATTTAGTTAACATCACTTTTGACCCTCAGCATTTGCATACTTGGTGGCTAACAACTTGCCATTAGGTCTAACTAACCTGCTTCGTAATGCCGATCGCGAACGAACCGAGGCAAAATGACCAGTGAGAAGCGTAGTTGTGCATTCCACTTTCCCTTTCGCATCAGCAGTGTGCCTTTGCAGCCGCGTTGACAGAGACGGGAATTATGTTTGTTGCAACATCACAACGGTACATTTGTTTGTACAAATCTTTGTCCAAATTCTCCAATCATCACTAACTTCTAATAATCTTCTCCACTTCAACTTATATTTCTTGTAGATGTCTTACCAGATGAAGCGAATATTTACAACATCTGTGTAGAGAGGTGAATTCTCGTCATCCCATTTCATTGCCAATACGAATTGACGTCACAAGTCATTCCGCCAATGGTCACATGAGATAAGTCTACAAAGAGATGCTTACTTTACAGTTGGTAGGGCTTGAGATTAGTAAGTGAAGTGGAAAAATCCTGCTAGATAGACCTACTGTTAAGTAAAATAGCCAGGGCATGCCAAAGCTTTTCGAGCGTGTCAACGTTTGGCGCTGCAACATTAGCATCATAAATTTCTGCAAACTATGCGCAAAATATTTCAATTTAACTGGCCCAATGCCAAACTCTTAGCTATGAATGCTTTGTTTAGAGCGGTAACAACAGAATAGACTGACCGTCTTCACGATTAGTGTTCGTGCGTTCATTTCAAAAAGAAGCCTTCATTAATTGCCACGATCACGTCCGCTGCTTGAGATTACGATGCATCCTCTAAGACGCTAACAACTTTTGTGATCCCCGTAGCTGTTCCACGCCTGCGCATCGGCATTGTAAGTTGTTGAATTTGCGACTTGAGTTGTTTGATGCGAATGATGCCGCAGGACCTAACAATAATGAAGTAACATACACGTGTTAACATTATAAACCTCAGCAAAGTGTGGCTACTACAAATCGCCCCTCCCCCTCTCCTCCTCCTACTCCTACTCGGTTGCAGACTCAAGGTTCTCCTGAGCCCAAAATCCCAGCAATGTTTGCTCTTAAGCCTCTTTTCAATTGCTCTTATTAGCCGGCCTCATTCCATGAAGTTGTTGATATTTCATGATTGAGTGGATCACGTGGGCCAGGCTGCGTGAATACGCACCGTGTCACAAAGAAGGTTGTTTAAGAATCTCCATATGCGTAGGTAGCATTCCTAATTACCGAGCTCTCCTGCGTGGTCATATCGCACACGGCGATGGTAACATTACCTAGGACGCAGAAATCTTGCATTTATTTCATTCATTCCCTTCACTGCACTTCCTCCAAATAACAAGTTGGAGAGCATGTTGAATAGATTTACTAGCCTGGGATAGAGGGGCTTCACCTGAATTGATACCTCGCTAAAAGTAACATTTATGCACACAATGTTTTGTGAGACGAGATGGATAGATGCTGCCATTTGCATGAGGTCTAACAGCATCCTTCATACCAGCTCTTTGACGCAATTGCGGAGAGCCCACATTAAATGAAAGACTGATAATGCCGCACCTCGATGCTAAACTCTGGCCTCTGTGGTCAAAAGCACTTGTTGAACGTCAATAGAAATGCAAATAAATCAAGGGAAATCAACACACTTGCATGCTTCCTGCAAGGACTGCCCCAAATCACTGTCCCGCTGACAGCACAAACGCCATTTTTAGCTGACATTGTAGTAACTCTTATGGCGCACTCTATAAAGGCTTCCGTTATTTCTCTAGTGAATCTTTTCCAACTCCACTTGCAATGTTTGTCAACCTGGTTAGCCCTCAATTAACAGAGAATAGTCGTAGTATTAACCAGTAGGGCATTGTGCACACACAAATGTGTGCATATTTACCAAAAGACCCACTACCGTCAGCGCCAATGAGGGTGGTGCAAATCTGAGCCAGTGAATTTTAAATGTCGGCCGAAAGTGTTTGCACACGGCTGCTACTGCTCCTGGTTTAAGTTTGGCTGGTTTCCTGAGCCCAGACAAAAGACAAACAATTACAACGCTAAAAGTACCTTTGCCTGAGCCGATGGAATCAGAACTCACTTTCTATTGGCTCGTCGCATTTGAAACCCATCCGCAACGTCGGGTCAACATCGAAGATACCATGGATAGATATGAGCCGTTGACAGAGAAATCTCTCCAAGTCACGAACGTTTGGCTGTGTTACAGGCGTTGCATTGCTAGAAATTTTCCCACCGACCCTCTTTGTTTTGTAGCGCTGATTCTGGAACCGTATCTGAACCTAACAGAAAAGCCAAAAGTATGAGGTGTTTCGGCAACTCGATCGTTGATAATCAAACACAACATACTAATAGCCGTCCATCAAACAAGTTCATATAACACCTTAAAGCATAACCAACCTGAGTTTCCGTCAAGTTGATGCGACGCGCCAGTTATTCGTGTTCATTCATGTTAAGGTAGTTTTTCTTGTTAAAGCATTTCATCTCACTAATTTGGTATGAGGTAAAGAGAATCCTGCGTCTGTGTGAATAAAAAAGAACAGAGGTGCAAATAAATAATCAAACAATTTCAGTACCTCACAAAGAAATCCTCAAAACAACACCCACAATAGGTGTAATGTTTGAAAAGAATATCATGAGTGGAGGGAAGGGCGGGTACAAGACACTACTTGCGACAGCTGTCATACCCAGGCTCTCACCACCGCCCATATACCACATAAAGGGCGGCGCACCGAAAAAAAGCACAATTGATGTCACGGTGCTAGAGTGCAAACTGAAGCGCACCGAACCTTTGCCCATGTCTGCGTAGGGCTTATCAGCCCAACATCAAACGCTGTTTTAAAAAAGGAACGCGATAAACGCTCCATATTGTCAAGTGATGGAATACAGGATTAGATGCCCGCGTGCACCCAACGCTTGCCCCTATACATTGGGCATGTCTATGCCAGTGATACCTCCCTCCTCCTCCCACACCACCTAGTGCAAATACAACTCCACTGCATCGGACACAAGCATGACAGCACTCCAAGTCAATCAAAACTATGTGCAACAGACAAGCCATGTGCGCATGTGCTTCAAGCGGTAGAACCACAAGTACCGTGCGTAAATAAGGCAGCTGGCATGACGAAATATTACATCCCTTTCCACTATGAGCAACTTCCACCTTAAACACTGTTGACAGCAATGTGATCAAAATGAAGCAATGCTCCCTGGAACACGAGTCACGAAGGCGTCAGGGTGTTACTTTTAGCACCTCTAACAGTTAAATGTTCTGACGAAGATGAAGCTATTCCAGCACGACAACTCGCACCGGGCAGGACTGCACAAACGTTCCAACGCCACATCCCATGCCACTGAGGTGAAGCTGATGAAGATAACTAGGCGGATAGGTCCATAGAAAGCAAAATAAACAGATCTCCCCACCTCCGCCTGTCTATCCGTCCACACATCCACTAGCCAAATAACCCATTCAGCAGATAAGTGAAAAGATCGCAAACAAAGAAATAGATGAAGCTTAACGCCTGCCGGTGCACATTTGTCCATCTTGGGAGACGTCCGCCAATTATTGGCCATTTGGAATATTAACCTGGCTAACCCAAGGAAGACGCCAAACCCGCACCCTCTCCTGTCTCCACGGCCCATCAGCCAGCTATTTACCTTGAGGTGAAAACAGCTAAAGCCAAGGCTAATTTCTACCACGACTAAGGCGGGGGCGGCGAGGACCACGCCGAAACTACTACATCGCTGCAGCAGGAGGAGCGAACAAATCGAGGCAATCAGTGGGTTGCTTTCCAATTCATCGCAGTGACAGTACGATTACAGTAAACACTTCATTCATAAGTATTTTGGAGGCAGGCATTCTAGGATGCTTCTTTTGGCAACAATAAACGTGCACAGTTCGGTGGTTTTCATAAGGAACACTAAACAGTTAAAGTCGCGTCCTCTCCCATGCCTTTTTGCCCGTTTACAAGGTGACATCGGTGGAAAGGAGCCGAGAGAATTGCTTGAAAGTCAGCAAATTTGAGCGCGCATAAAAGTAAGCATTAAATTACGAGATGGTCCTCTTCACCTCCACAAAAATATGAGGAAAATAAAGCAGCAGCAAGCCTTCTAAGCACAACTAGACTAATTAGAATATGCTGACTTGATACAACTGTGCGCAATGCCGTGCTACCGTTCCGAATCTGGAAATAAGAACACATATTCAGGGGGCGATAATCACAGTCCAGTGTAAATGTCCACGCGTGCAATGACTCAAATCACCGTGTTACCCACAAGCATAAAGTACACTCAATCCAGTAACTGCGGATTCAGCATACTTTGTAAGAAATGCAAACAACTTATCTCAATTAAAACTCTTAAAAGGCACGCGCATACCCATTAAAAACCGCTAAACCCTCCTTGGTTGTCAGAATGACAATGTGGGTAATAGGCGAGCCTACGCCATCTACCCCTCCAAACGGAAAGCGAAAACGAGATTCGCAAGACAGACGAATTCGGACAGTAGCATGACCAGATGTCAATGAGCACAAAAACTAGAACTAACAATATTTAAAATGTACCAGTACTGGGTGAAAGCATCTATACAATTGGTGGCAGCAAACAAGCGGAATAAGTGGATAATAAGAAAGGAAAAAGGGATACAGTTATTCCTAAACCAGCATTGGGTTCCCGCAGAACAGACATTGACTATAGCCGATGCAAAAGACTGCACCCTGCACTTTGGCGCCACATCTCATCGAAGTGCATAAACAGCAAATGGCGTGCATTACCAGGGTCTTATAAAATGTACATAATGTGCACTTGTACGTACCTATAATCACACTCGTTGACGTGGCCTTTTCTGCCTACCATGCCACAAAGCAGGAGTCATGACACGACACCCCTTGCACCCCACTTCACGGCAGACTTCCAACAGTTTTGGCGAAATCCCATCAGCGAAGACTAACTGTCAAAACGCCCTCCGTTGGTGGCACAGCTTCAACAAAATACCTGTCCTTTGCAGAGTCGGAAGAAAACTGCTAATGCGCTGCTTCTTTTCTTCATTCATCTCCCTTTTACGAGGTCAAATTCGACGTTTGCATCCACTCATCGCCTGCGTCACCAAATACTCCATTTTAAAAACATCCTCGAATCTGCGGGGACAAAATGAGACTTAAAAAACGATGTCAATCAAGGCGGCGGATTGACACGCTGTGCAACGGTGAAGTAGACTGCACGTTGACGCCTCAGTCGCAGCGGTGTTTACAACCCTGACTTAGACTTGTTCCAATCAAGCCTACTGAAGTTACAGAAGACTACATTTAGTTCGTCAGTGGATAAGAAGGGAGGGCAAAGCATCTATATCTGCGTCCAATGAGCACGACAAATTCCACTGACACGATTACTGCAACAATTTGGGGAATGTAGCTGTCACACTGCATTCGTGAATGGACTGCGAGAAAAGGATAGATGAAGGATTCATTGAGGTAAAGCACAGGTCACACCAACGTCTAGGCCGGAGTAGAGAGCGCGAGAGAAGGTGAACTTCAAATTCGACATTTCTTAGTAACCCCCTGGAGCTTACTAGACACACCACCACAAACAAGTACATTCTTGTCATCCTTAAGATCCGGTTAACCATCGTTGAGGCCATTTGAAGGCCAAAATGATGCAGCCGCTGCAACTAAGGCACGCAACATGCCCACCATTTTGACAGACGACATACTTAATACAGCCGGTGACCTTGAAACTGCCAAACTAGAACAACCACTAGGGAGTAATTATCTTTTAATTATAATAATTTAGAACAATACACGAAAAAATACAATCAAACTCAGTTTAAGAAACGCTTCTGAGTTTGATCCATGCGGCAGTATTAAACCAGACACAGTTTTCATTCTTGAATAGATAATTGAAAATTGATATACAACTACAACATCATACGTCATGCGAAATCTACCATTTGATTTTAAAAAAGATGTTTAATTGTTATGCACCACATATGGGATTGAAGCGCCATCCTCGAGTATGCTGGATAGTTTGATACGAACTTATTAACTTAGATGAGAAGGCATCGATACAGTCCTCATGGAAAGGGGAAGGGTGGCCTCCGTTGCCATAATTGTTACGCAGTAAATAAAGATGTATCGCTTTTTCTTTTTGGTTTCTTGTCTTCTGCCCCAAAGTCATTTAAAAGTTGACCAGAGCTAATGGACTGAAGTGCAAAATTCGTCTACTTGGGATACTATGTCCCCTATCTTTTGATGATTCCTGACAAAATTTTTATCACTAGGTGTGCGATGGCTGCATCCTCGTCCCTCAAAGATCCATATCCACAACAAAAGTATTGCACTAATCCCTCATCTTACTAGCTCCATCCTTGGTACTGCCCTCATTTGGATGTCTTTCTTCCACCCATTAGTGATCAAATTTCATTTTTGTATCTAGTCGGAGGTGCACTTTTGTAAGATAGCAGATGTAATTTTGAAAAGTTGATGGTTATAAGCTTAGCACTACGAGTGTATTTTCTCTTTACTTGACGGCACGTGTTTCAGTCCTTGTGTTTTTGAAAAGAAATTAGGAGAACTTTAACCGCTGTATCTTTGTTTTCTTTATGCTTTGCATTCCTCTAGTACCTTATCCCTCGTTGTTGCTGAATCTTGGGATGGAATGTCAGCACGGATGGAATCATGCTTAGCGGCCATTGTTACGCGAAGCCGCCAATGAGGAAGGCATTTTACAGCTGAGCTTTCATCTGAGTGCAAGAATAAGACTTACAGAAGGGTAGATTTGTCAGTCACTATTAAAAATGATACGCGGCTGCAGCTAACTCAACTTCGGTCGACTTCCCATCGACCACTTTTACCGTCTCTCCCTTCCTCTCGATCTCGCCTGTAACTCCTCCAACCTTTCAGCCCGCTATTCTAAAGGCGTCAGAAAACCGAAAGAAAATAGAAGTCACGAAAAGTAAGGGTCGGGTGTGTTATTCCCACCTTCATCATTCGCATGCATTAATTTGGCATTTTTGCAACTGGTATCCTAGATTATCTGAGTTATGGCGGTGAAACCAGGGATTGCATCCTCGAGTGTGCCGTTTAAAAGCAACTCGTATTTTTTTAAAAAAGTCACTCGAATTCATGACCAGGCGAATGAGTAAGTAAATGGACTCAGGAACATATGGAAGAGAGAAGGAAATAAGGAGCGCAGTGCCACAGCACTGTGTAGAGACGTCCGACGATGGCCTTTCCCCATCCCTTCCTCCACTTTCCTTCTATAAATGTCCCGTATCCGCCTCTCACCTAACTATTCTTCCATCCCATTTAGCTATAAAAGCCTGATGCCTTCTCTATACCGGAAAGATGCAGTCAGCGCCATTGTCGCCCCTGGTACAAGGTAACAAATGGCCTAAAACACACCTTCCTTAACTCCGTGGTGATCATCGGGAATGAGTCGTTAAATTCTTTACTTGATTCATACTTCGCATTGCCCTAAAGGTGTTCTTCCAAAAGGAAAAATTAGGGGTAAAATGGCCATGGGCAAGCAGTATTGACAAGGCAAAGCAGTCGGTTCAGGGCAGAGTGATGTCGATGACCCTTCTCGTTCTCTTTCATCTCCTTTACATGCACAATGATGCGCGAACTTCGCTTAAGGTAGAGAAGAACAAAGACAAGTGATGCCTGCTCCCACAAAACCACCTGCAAGAGATGGTGTCAAAAGCTGACACCAGACGACACTGAGAGACATCACACGATACGTGCCACTGATCAATCCACACATGTCAGATTAGAAGTCAATCTCGCAACAAACCGTCAGACATGCTCTTCTACGCTTTGAATCGGCCTCCGTCATAGGGTCTGCTTTAACCATATGTTGGTGCCACCCATCCGCTTCCTTCCCTCATCGACTCCAGTCTTTTCTTCATCCTCCACTTTTGGCGTCTCCTTATCTATCTCATCGTTACTCCTACCTTCCTAATCCGCCATTCCAGAGACGTTAGAGGGCCGAAACAGCTAAGCGTCGTAGAAATCAAGGGTAAGTTACGCTATCAAACCCCTCCTTCTCTCGTCTTCCTGCATTGTTTTCTCCTTCAGCTCCTTTTTTTATTTGTGCACGTCTTTTTAATGCCCTTATATCTGGTGTCTAGTGCATATCACATGGAATGGCCTCCTCGAATGTGGCGTTCATAACAAAGTTCTAAATCCTTTTATTAAGTCATTCCCTTCTTATTTTACTTGATCATGTGGCTGGGTGAGTGGTTAAACAAATCGGTTAACGAATAAGTGAAAAATAAGGCTTACTATATCACATTACCGTGCAGACACAGTTTACGATGTCCATTTCCAATCCTCATCTCTCCTTCTCAAACCCTCCATTCCATTTTCACGGCTATTTGTCCCTTCGCCTCCATCTCAATTATTTCTTTGCTGTTCTCAGCCGAACATCCATGTTATTTCACTTCCACCAAAGGAATTTATGCACCGCTGTTGCTTCCATAGCGCAAGCCAACGCTTCGTTCAAGCATAGGCTTAAGGATGCGCACCAGAAACGCCCCTTCTTTCTTTAGGAGTAAGTCATCCATTCATAGCCTGCACTACGCTCACCATGCTACACTTACTTTCCTTGTCTCTTTCATGCCTTAGCAATCACTGATGAAGCGGCAGCACGAGGAGACCCACTGATGTACAACAACTTGCCCAATAGTCATGTCTCACGTTGGAGGCACTGTGGCACGGTTCACATGACTAGATTGGACTGGATTGCAACTGACAAGATCGACTGCCTATGCTAGGCTATGACAGGCGTGAATAATATAGGAAAGAAGAGGGTAGATAGAGCTATTTGATCTGTCGCGCATGTCTCATCCCCAAAGGTGCCTTATACGTTACTATTCAAGTCAATTCCAACACTAATTTGGCCCGCTGAATCGACTCGACACATCTTCATAGCATGTGAAGTGAGGATATTGGATTCAAAAATTTGAATTTCCTCACACCTGAATTTGATGCCTACTAGTAGTTGTCTGAAACATTCACACACTAGGGCAGCGCTGATGGCAAGCGAATACTGCATAAGGAAAGGGACATCTACCCATCTGACACCTGCGTCAATTCAAAACATTTAGGGTGCCTGACCGTGGTGGCTAGAACATGAAATGCAATGTGGACAGAAGAGATCGTCCAGTCACCACCGCAAAGCCACAAGACGATGATGGATTTTTCCGCGTGACATATTAAACGTTACCTGGACTCTGCTCGCTTTCACTATCTGCAGAATAGGATCATGTGGACTGCTTTTGCCATTATCTACACATTTTGCGTAAAATTTTTATGAACCTTGGAAACATCTGCTTCCACACAGCGTCAGAAACACTTCACCTCTGAAAGAGCTAAGCAATGGACATTCACGTGATAAATTACCTTATATTAGAGGCAATTAATTAGTTGTTGAAGTCAAGTTAAGCCCCACATAGATGTGCACACACAGGGTTCGTATGGAACTAGTGCCCGCCATGCCGTCTCAATCAGCTTACGTGACTGAAGGCAAGAACTGTGTCTGCGAGTGAAGTTGTCAAACGGAAGAGAAACCATGCAGAGGTGCATTACCTTGCCATCAGGTAGATACAACGTAGGGGCAGTGTACGCTGGCCCAACTAACCACTTCAATATGCTTGATGAGAAAGTCGCTAAATGGAGTTTTTGCATTGCTCATTTCGTGTGAATAGAGCGCCGTGAAGTCTGCCGCCGCAATGAAGTATGCATGCGAACTGCACAAAAATGGAGAGACAGGTGGTAGAATAGAGGAGCAGAAAAGTCATGCTGCTACTCAGTTCACAAGGTGGATGCACTTGCATTTTCACTCCTCCTAACTAATGCTTTGATAAATGCCTCACCAACTGGTAGAATTCAACGAACACAAACCAGCACCAAGGTGAGGCAAATCCCAACCAAATAATATTTTAGCATTCATCATGTCAAGCCAAGCCGGTGCGAAAACGTCTAACGAATAAAAAACTGCCATATTTACCCATTGCAAAAGGAAGTTTATGTCGTCATTATCAAGTGATTCTATACTCCTCCATTGCAATCCTCGTTGATGCGGTCGTGCAGTGGTGAGAGGAATGCATTTACATGCCTAAGCGTTTACTCCGACTTTGCAGAAGACTAAGGCTTAGCATGGAGGTGACTTGGAGGATAATTAATCAAATGGAGAAATTTTTAACCATCTGCAAGCCATCAGTGATCAGTAGGTTATTAATGCAAACTGGCAGAGGAGATGAGCCAAGTGCTACCTTCATTCCACTTCAGAACGCGTCGTTGCAAGTCGGTTGCTGACGCATAGTCAGTAGTTCCACACCAGAGGCATCCAGGGCAAAGTGTAGGGGAAATACGTCAGACGATAGATCTGCTTGATGTACTATGTTCGTTGTAAAGGTATAGGGAATGAGAAGATTTGTCACGTCTGCTAGCACATTCTGAACCTGTTCCCTTTGACAAATAATGTGGGAATTGTGCTGAATACTTACCTGTCGAGAGGAGCCTTGATGACTTAGTTGGAGTAGTTAATGCTTCCACCTGCTTGCTTCGAATTACTCTAACAAACTGTACTTCTTTATTTTTAGTAGACGCGTTATTCTGTCCTTCTCTTCTATTGTCTAACTTTCTTCATGGTTCGTTAAATTGTGCCTATGACTAAGCACATTAAGAGGAGCAGTCATTTAGGCAGAGAATGCATTTGTTTTTGCGCTACATTAAGTGGGGCATGACCGAGATACTTTTGATTACAGGACAGAAGTGGTGGTGCGCCTACTAACTTGTTTAATTGAACAATGAGAATGAGAGGCGCTGGATTGGTGCGAGTGAGCCTCGTGGCAGACTGTGGCTTCTAGCAGACGCTCTACATTAAAGTCACTTGACACAGATCATTTTGACTCTTCACCATTGTACGAAAATGGCAACGGGCCTCTAAGGTTGATCGTATGAGTGACCTTCATTAGATTCCATTGAAAGTGGTCTGCGGTCTGCTTTGTGCACAATAAAAATATCTTAAAATTAACCTAATTAAATCATGAGCAGATGGATTCTTCATATCCGCATAAGATCAGCTGCGCCAGCCATTAACATTTACGCACCTCCAAAATGGTATCGGTCTGGAGCTTGAGTTTCATCCAGCTTGATAATAGGGATAAAGGAAGAGGATGAGGGTAAGCTGGCCATCTATTGTGTTCTTCTTTTCTCGCTAGATGCTGAGCATAAATGACGACCATATAAGCAGAAGGGAGGGCGATCCGTTGGATTAGGCTAGCGAATGCTTTTACTTCGTGGTCTTGATGGAACCTCCAGAAGCGATTATGAACTGCTGGATGATGGTGGCTGATTGAGGCTACTTCTGTACTCCAGTTACAACTCAATGTGACCTCAGGTTCTACACCCCAAAAAGCTTTTATCTCTTAGGTGAATAAGGTTGGCATTAGAGTTAAAGCAATGCAGTCCTTGACATTTGCGACCTCACTCAACTGAGAATGAAATCATGCTTGAAATTCTGCAATCGTGTGATGGATCAGTTGGGAAAGGAAGTTGGTGTTGCGGGCATGTGAAATGAGTCCCATGCTCAGAGTATGGGCTTGATCTACCCTTCTGATGGATAGGCATTATAAAATAGAATAACTGTGGCATTTGTTGTCTCGGTCTCTCTCTCTCTCTTGCAACTTCGTGTACTAGAATCCAGTTCGTCCGACACCAATTCATGGGTGTTTTGGTTTAAAAGTGAGGTCAATCGAAGCGGCATTGAGCTGCATGTTGGCAAAGAGATTCGTGTCTAAATGTAAGAAAGATGGAAGCGCGTTTCAGGCGTTGATTTTAAGGTACTAATCACCCATTTAATCCGTGCAAAGAGGGATTTCGAGAAGTTAACTGGTCTATGGGCCCTGAAAGTGACTTGGAGCGTGTGTCTAACTCCGATAGACACCACCTTCGACCGCTTCGATGGGTTTATTGTCGCCATATTTTCTGTATGTGTTACATCAATCTGAATTGACTGTCACCTCCAAAACGGTGGAAGCAAGCCGGTACATTGCGTTGTTGGAAGAAGAGAGGACAAATGATGATGCTGAATTGAGTGAGATCTTACGTCTCTCATGCATGGTCACGTTTGTCTTCCGTGGATAAATATCTCAGAGTTGATAGCATAACCGTATGTGTCAACTATTATAACCTTTGATGGCTGCAATCTGGTCATCGAAATCTAGATCTGCGTGTGATGTTGAACAGTGCCCTACACCAAAAGTGAAACCTTCAAAGGTTTAACGCGGGCTGCGAAGCAAATAGGATGGATTTACAACTAAAATGTTTGACTGTATTTGCTCCAAAAATAACTAAATGACCTTCTATATGGACTGGATGGTAACATCTGCTGTAGGCGCCCATTACCCAGCCACAAGCGGTTTCCAATATGCTCTACAGTTCCAAATCGGGGAACTGCTAAATTGATTCTGCAAAGACTGCGAACTCTGGGCTTTGCGTGCCTATGCCACATCGCTCCATGCCCCACCAAGCCTTGCCACCCAACAGGCTCGCAGCGGTCTTTTTATTCAAGTCGCATCCATCGCAGAATTAAATAAGCCACTTCTCACTCAGCATCCTGGTATCACCCTGCCCTTACCTCTTCCTTACAATCAAACTGACCTCATAAAAATATGTACATCATTGTGAAAATTAAATGCAGATGGATGTTCAGAAGAGGCACTTATTTGCCCAGCGTTCTCAAACCTTCCAGCAGGTAACGGATCTATTTGTGAGCTGGGCGATTCTCCTGACAACAATGTTACCATAGTTTGAAGGAGGAAGAGTTTCTAGACTGAGGTGAATGTAAATGGCAACAAAGTTTCGCATTTTAGGAACTAGAACTGCTGATGAGGCTTTGTTAGGAGGCTCGTAACTCTACTGCTAAATTCCAATTATTCGCAAGCCACGAATCATCATTTTTTTCTTCTTCCGATTGCATGCGTGCCGTGGCAACTGGGTTACTGAAGCATAGTCAGTAGTAGCCCACATTGCGCATGCACCTACGGCGAAGAACGCATAAAGTGTGAGTGATGGTGTGTTTGGTCTGTTATGCTCTGTATGAAAGTGCAGGGAATGAGATTATTTGTTGCAGCTGCGAATGCATTCTAGACCTGCCTTTTGGATAAGCAATATGAAAACTATGTTAAAGTTTTACGTGTCCAACGGAGCCTTAATATCTTACTTGGCGCAGTTAACGCTTAGCGCATTTCAGATGGCAGTTATTGAGGCAGAGATTGCGTTTGTCGTTGAGCTACAATTAGTGGCAACTGGGTGGTTACGGACGAACATCTAAGGACGAGTGGAGAAGAGATCATCTTAAAACATTATTTTTCGTTAAGACATTTCCGTAGTCTACTTTATCGATGGTGAAAAAAACTCGAAATAGGCTAATTAAAATTGTGCTTAGATAAATCCATACATCGGTATAGGCCAAATTAATGTTGGAGTGGGTGCCGCAGCCCATAGACAACACTTTACACTCATTCGGCTAATCACGTCCTGCTTACCAACCCTCTTAGACCAATATAAAAGCGACTGCTTGTGGGTATCCTCTCAATCTTTTGACAATCTCGTTTAATTGGCTTGGATGGCATTGTGCCTCCCTAAACTGCCTTGACCCCTAAGGTCGAGGCTTTGGAATGACAGGGGATGGTAGCACAGCCCACATCGCCATCCCATTAAGCCGGTGAGGCAGCTGTGGCATCCATTCTACAGCTAGTAGTAAATCGTACAGTCGACCTCTCGTTGTGCTTACCTTATGAGGATCGAGCGTTTGTAACAGAACCGAATTAGGCGTCCTCGCAGTGACAATAGCTTCTTGCTTTCTAGCTAAATTTATGTTTTTTTAGTACATGCTAGCAAACAATCTGCCGCATCAGCTTTTGCCTCTGTCAAGTCAGTTAACCTCTAAGTTTCCGCAACCAAGGTAGACAATGGATGCCACATTTTACCATGACTTCCTTTTGAGGATCATTTATTGCGCGATGGATCGTTCTGCAACAAGTCGAAGGTGTTCAGGGTAGCACCATTTCTTCGAAAAGAGGCGCGACTAGTTAAGCACTCGGAGGCATGTCGTATTGTCAGACGAAATTGCACAACATCATACACTCACTGTCACATCCTTGTTCCCTTCATTTACCGCAAGTGGCCAACTGTCTGGACTAAATTTCAGACAAGCGTAGTTAGGATAGGTCAAATGACTCCGATGCGAGCCAAATAGAAGCGAACTAATTTTTGCTAATATCTAGAGGCAAATACCGCCATCAAAAGTGAGACTTTCTAGCTTACGCCTCCTCCAAAATGTCCATTCGACACATTTGATTGTTATAACTTTTGTTTCATAAAAGTATGACTCTGGCCATGTTAGTATGGTTAGAGTTGTGTCATCTTGCTAGGCGAGAGATGAATCCGCTATTATCAAGATGCACTCAGTGATTGGCTTGGTGTGACCGAGTGTTTAATCGTTTGACCCTTCTGATTCATGTCTTCTTTGATGAGGGTCGTTGGAGTTGAATAGATGCAACAACGAGGTGGCAACCACTTTATCAGTGTTATCAATGCTCAGGTTGCAAGTGTTGTGCAAACAACTGCAACGGTTCGCCGTGCGGTGGATTGTTTAACTTGAGCTGTTGGAAAACAGTGAACACGGGCACCTTATTGTTCTTCTTAGGTGATAAAACTGTTGCATAATACTGGATCCGTAAGTGCGAAACCTTGGTCCACACCTGACTGGCTAGAAGTGACTTCCCTTGGTGACAGATGCATTAAAGCCGAACCCGTTCGTGTTTTATCAAAGCGTTGAAGTAAGTGTAGCACCCGAATACCTTCTCTACTACAAAGGACAATGAGTGATTTGCCAACTTGCAGAGCAGGTGAGGATGGGAGGGTCTACAGGTACGACTCGGCTGTCATTCCACCGATGGGGGCTGAAATAAAGGATTCGATGGAACCATTTATTAACAGACAAGCCACAGTTTGACTAAGCGTACTCCGAGTCATTCGACTCCTCCTTTTTAAAAAAAAGGGCTACAGAGGAACGTGGTGTTGTAGAAGTTTCGTTATGCGATGACGGCAAGGTAAGTAAAAGGCGCATCACCGCAGTTTCACAAGAAATAACAAAAATCCTATATAAATCCCATTGCCAATTTGATTGTTTATTTTGCTTTGCTACACCCTCTCCTTCCTTCGGATTCAACTCTTCCCACTAAACTGATGCATGGAGTAGTTATTGCGACAATGAAGCACTCCTTTTTACTATTCGTAGAAAGCTTGGCCTCCTCCCTGGTAGTTAGACGGCCTCTGATGTAAACCTCTTTAAGTTTACATCGCAGCTGTCCCCAGATGCTCACAGAGTAGCTATAGCGGGCCACAAAACATTCATTATTGTGAGGACAGCATGCGTTAACGCATAATCTAAGTGGCTTTAATCGTCCCTCGACCACCAAGTGCTGAAGTATCTCCCATTCAAAGTCTACACTGATTTCATGCCTTCGAAATGATGATATTCGATAGAGAGGGTAAGAGTTAGTCCTGATGAGTCATTAGGTTTTCATGGTGCGTTTATTGTCCTAAGGAAAATCAGCGTTGTCAAATACTGTAACGGCGAGTGGTGAATGTGTAGAGGGAATTTCAAATTTACGTCACTGTTAAATGTGCGGCACCTTACCAAAAATGATTGAAGTGAAACCTTTACGCAGAAGGGTTCTATTGGCCCCACTTTATGAGGAGATTACTTCCATCTTTGCGGCAGAAACTTTTTCCTCCTCACTCCCTTTTTACAAGTACATATCTCCTTTCTTGGTATCCTTAAGCCAGTTTTTTACCTCTATCATCTAAAACAAAGTATCTATAACAAATTTACACCTTGAAAGTCAAATCATGGATCCCGAAAACCGGTGCATGAGCTACTCATTTATGCATTATCCATAAATAAAGGATCCTATTGGCCCGAATTTTGACCGGCATTGCTTTGTCATCATAACAAGACCTTTGGCGTTCTCTATTTTTATCTTTCACCCCTAAGCTTTTCGTTCTGTCTCCAGTTACAAATACACGTTTCACCTTTTAATAAACTCGAGTTGAATTCTACCTTTGAAAGAACGTACCTATGGGAAATGGAGAGATTGGAAGATAACTTATGAAGCCAAGAAATCAGTGCAAATATGATTAGCGACGTTCCCTTTAATAGTTCAGTAAACTGGGCTGCTTGTCATCTCGATTGCCTTCAGTTAATTTATGGTGAAGACATTTAATTTGTCGCCCGAATAGTACGCCAAGCATCGGTATTGTAACGGAAGTAGTGCAAGCGTTTCAGCTGGTCCTGCTCCACCTACTGTGTGTGACGTCAAAAATACCACTTGATTTTCAAATGTGCTCTTGTTCCTCACCATCTCAAATTCATGTGTATTAATCCAGTTGATAGCTTGTGATGCATTTAGCAGATATCATTTCCACTACACCGTTTTACGACACTGAAGACGACAATGGTATAAAACAAAGATAGAAAATGTATTATTGGTGTGTGGATTGCGTTAGAGTGTACCGGCATTGTTTAGAGACCTCGTCGCACATCCGACGCACACAGTCAGTTATCGCGAAGCGGTTAATGCTGAAAGTAAAAACATTCACAAAACAATCGCACCAGCCATTAACATTTACATGCGTTCGAGAAAGTTATTGAAATGATACGCCGTTATTCCTTTCTAATTACTTGACCAGGGCTTGAGTTTCGTCCGGCTTAATGGCAGTGATGAGGGGAGAGAAGGGGTGTGTGTCGGCCAC
Organism: Taenia hydatigena; assembly: GCA_036345935.2. Classification (NCBI taxonomy): domain Eukaryota; kingdom Metazoa; phylum Platyhelminthes; class Cestoda; order Cyclophyllidea; family Taeniidae; genus Taenia; species Taenia hydatigena. The sequence continues at coordinate 36,600 of JADWOT020001893.1, read as the reverse complement.
CGATTGTGCCCTTCACTCCTCCTAAGATCGCTGACTTGAAGTGAAGAAGGGCAATCCGCTAGAGTTGGCTGTTGAAAGTCTATTCATCGTGGTCTTAATTAACTTTCCAGAAGCAACTATGCAATGCTGCATGATGGTGATTGATTGAGGTTACTGCTGTACTCCATTTACCTTAAAAGCGTTTGCCTCGTAGGCGATTCGTGTTAACACTAGAATTGAACTGTTGTAGTTTTTGGTTCTAGCGGTGTCATCAACTCAAACGAAAAGTGCTTCATGCTCGAGCTACTGCGGTCAAATGATGGATCAGTTGAGAGAGGAGGTGGATGTTGAGGGCATGCAAAACGTGTTTCATGCTCTGTGAAGGGGTTCGCTCTACTCTTCCGATGGATCGACATTATGGGACGAAGAACTGTGCCGTTTGTTCTCCTGACAGAACTTCACTGCTTTCTTTCAACTTTATTTGGTAGAACCCAGTTCATTTGACACCAATCCATGGGTGTTTTGGGTAGGAGTGAGATCAGTCGCTGCAGTATTGAGCTGTGTGCTGGTAGTGAGATTCGTGAGGCGTTGGCTGTAAGGTACTGATCAAGCCAATTTGTCCATACAAAAGGGTATTTTGGAAGGTGAACCGACCTATAGGCTTTGAAAGTGACATGAAAAGTTGACCCAACTGTGATAGACATTAATCCGGACCGCTTCCACGTTGTCCTGCGTTTGCTGTCACCTTCATAACGGTGAAAGCGAGGCAGAACACTGTTCCGTTGCAAGAGGAAAATTTGGAGGAGTAAAAATGATGTCGCAGAGTTGAATGGATTCCCATGCCTCCAATAGGATAACACAACATCCACCTTCCTTCTTGTCTGCATGATCACATTTGCCTTCTGTAGCCGTGTCAACCATTAGACCTTTGATTGGCTACAATCTGGTCATCGAAATCAAGATATACATGTGATGTTGAACAGTGCCCTACACCCGACCTGAAACCTTTTCAGTTTTCATCTGAGCTATAAAACAGATGGAAATGAATTACATTTAAATTGTTTGACCATGGTTGCACTATCAACAGCTAACTAGCCATTCGTATTGACTTAATAGCGCCATCTGCTGTAGGCGCCTATCACCCAACCACAGATCATTTTCAATGTGCTCTACAGCTTAGAAACGAGTTATTGCTGGATTATTTCTGCATGGAATTCATTTTAGCGGCTTCCAAATCCATCCGTAGATCCTCATGAGAACATCTTCTAAAAGACAAGTTTGTTGTTTTGTTTTTTTAAATCCAAGCTATGCACAATTGCTGCCATCAAAACACTAGTATTACAGCCACTCCATAAAAGGCAGCTAGGGTCAGTCCGCAGACACTTCATAGAGAAGGCGAATAACTCGCATTGCCAGCTCTGCATACTTCCTCGAATTCTCGCCTTCACCATCATGCTTTGGGTTCGTTTTAGCAGCAAGCAGATTTTCGAGCATCTTTGCCAGTGCCCTAAATTGCTGCTTTAGCTCGGACAACATGTCGCCATCTTCTTTTAAAGGGGCTTGCTTTAACGCTACTAGGGTCTGTTGGGGCTCCTGCCGTGGTTGGGAGCTCTCAGTAGTTCCAAAGCTATCACCGGGACCGCCATCCCACGAGTTTGTTGATGGAGCGCTTCTGTCCATTTCACGAACCATTTGCTGCGCTACACATGCTTCATTGTCGGAAATTTTTTCACCGGCTCTCTTTGTTTTGAAGCGGTGGTTCTGGAACCATATCTTTACCTAACAGAAATGTCGAAAGTATAACTAGTTTAGCCGACTGAATCGTGAATAGTTAATCACCGCACACTAATAGCTGTCCATCAAACAATTTTATTTAACAAATTAATGCTTGACCAACCTGAGTCCCCGTCAAATTGATTCGACGCCCCAGTTCTTCGCATTCATTTGCATTGAGGTATTTTTTCTGGTTATAGCATTTGACCATCTCGGCAATTTGATACGAGGTAAAGAGAACCCTGCGTCTGCCTTGTCGCTGTGCCTCTGGTAATGTCTGGCTTACCTGAGGCTGTTCTGTAGTTGACAGTGTAATGAAGTTGGAATCAGGAATTGACACGCTAACAGCAAGCTGCTGGTGAAGAAGGTGATTTGGCATTGAGAACACGCTTGCTGGAAGTTGTTGATAGGTGCTTGGTGTCGAGAATGGATGCTGCACCTGTGGCTGTAGCACCTGTTGACGTAGCCTTGACGATGTGTCGAATAGGAGAGGGTTCGGTATTGGTAAAGTCGTCAACGTAGCATCAGTTTTAGGTTGTCCTGAGTTTCCACCTTGCTTTGGAGGTAAAGACAAGTCGATGCAGGATGGCTGTTGTAGTACAGGCTTTGGGGTGCTAGACGATTGAGGACTGCGTAGTGGAAATACAGGCGCTGACTCTAATGCAACCGGTTCACTGGAGGTAGCCTCATCAATTTTCCGCCGTTTTGGTGGAGAAGGACTCAGTTGGTTTTGTTCGTCCCTATCTTGGTTCCGTGGAAAATGCATAAAGAGGGGACTGGGTCTCGGAAATGCAGGGGATTTCGTCAGCGCAGACACTGTCTCTTCCACCCTTTGTGAGGCAGGTGTTTCCTGTTTTGCTTGCTGTTGCACGGTAGATAACAAAGACGATGAGGCGGATTGCTGAGGACCCGAGTTTGTTCCTCCCTCGAGTACAACTGGGCGTTCTGCATTGGATACACCTGTAAGAGCAAAACGAATGGAATAAGAGCGCGTGCATCCGCGCTATTTTGAGTACGCAATTCGGTCTTGTTTGACTCCAACTCTGCTGACTGGGCTGGATGCAAGTACGTGATCATTAGAATGGCAAATGAGTTTATCCTCAACTCAGGTGGATAGAAAGCGGTAATAAAAGTACAAAAGCCAAAGATACCAAGGTATGCAAACAAGGGGGAACATAAATGTGATGAAATAATTGGATTGACAATACCGTTTGCAAGCAGTGTTGCCAGATATTGGAGTTGTTCAGCGTCCAAGAGGTCCAAAAGGATTTTTGCTGTAAAGTTTGACATGATGAATTCGTGATCGCACAGTTTTGCGCTCTATCTTCGACTGAATTACTTACCGTATTTATAGACCATGCGAGCCAATAAAATCTCCGATGCGGGTCAGACCAATAGGATTCGTGAGTCTTTAGTCGTGCCGATTGCTTGAAAGGGGAGCGGGTTACGCGATTTTTTTTTAGACTTTGATCTAAAGGACTCTGTATTTTGACGCTTGGTTTGCTTTTACCTTGAATCTTCCTACTTTCGCCTCATCGGCTGACTGTGATTTCATTTTTTCCTGTCGTCCTAATGAATACTTCTTGAAGCCAGAACGAATGGAGCTTGGTGAGCGGGTTGTTAGCAACTATATACATCAATGAATAGGCTGTAGAGATGCAAATTAACCAAACTGTCATCCTAACTGGTAAAATGCACTTTTGTTAAAATATGAACTCACGTCGAATTGGCCTTTCACGATACTAGAGCCAAGTGGGTTCATCTATAAAATCTCTGTTGCTGAAGCGTAGAAATTCTCCTAACCGTTGAAGCTAGGTACGAAAGGTTCTAACAATCTGTTTTCAGTGATGCAAATACTTTACTGGGACCCGATTTAGACGATATGTGGAGGTGTAATGCCTTGATAATTTGGGTAGGTAACTTTGTATTTACAAGCATTCCTTCTACAAAGTAGAAAAGGTAAAAAGGCTAATTACAAATATTTTCTTGCTAGAGAAATAACAAATAATTTGTAAACTATACTGGGGTAAAAGTTTACATGACCCAAGTGGATAGTTAGGAAGTGCTGAAGGAGAATCATCTTTTTGTGGGGTCAGTAAAAGCACTCAGGGCAGCAATTAAGCTATAAATTTCTAAGTAAAAGATTAATATGCACCTAAATTTATGACATTTTGATCAACTTTAGGCGTATTTGATTCAATTTGTTGGGATTTTTGTTTCTTTCTCGACGGGTCCGATTTTGGTACTCGATGGCAAAATGGACAGGAAAAATAGAAATAAAGCAGCGATTTTCCCACTATTAACCATTTATTATGGGCATCAAGTTCTGCTATTTTAATGGCAAATTTTAAACAGAAATATTATAGATAGTCTGAAAGGGACTAGTAGCTAGTTGACTTGTAAATTGCCTTATTTTGGGGATGAACACAATCATCTCAACATAAACAGGGGCAAATGCAGAAGTGCAAATGGCTCCTTCACTAACTCTCTTTTTAACTAAGAGCAGGTTTAACTACATTATGGGACCAATTTAGGGTAGCCCCAGATCGAGCTTAGGGCCATGCTGGTGTTCGATCGTGGGTGTCTGGGGCAAGAGAACCTTCTTTATTCAGTGAAGTAACTTAATGCTCGTTTCTCCGTCTAAAGCCTGAAAATACTACTAGTTTATTTGAGAACTTCTTAAAGGTAACCCCTTTATCAATGGTGGCTTTAGGCTGGAAGTAACGTTATCTTGGGATTGCGTTGAAGTGGTTGTCATCCTGGTAGCTGGGTGCGTTCAGGGCTAAAGTAATTTCTAGTTGTTTACATTTTATGGACATTAATGCATTTTTCGGGTTTTATTTCCTTTAATCTTTCATTTATATGCTCTACTGAATCATTCAGTAGTTACTCCTGTTACTTCTCATCGCAAGTGGGTCTAAATTCTGCTGCCCAGTTCCACCTAGAGCCGCTTATTTGCAGTAATGTTGAAATCGATCTCCAAAAATGCCGTTTAGGCCGAATTTTATCATTAACTCGTGAACCGAATGGGTGTCATTTTACATTGCGTTTTATAGCTCTTTTCGCAAAACTTTGCATTTTTTGGCTAAACGTTTTTTAGCTCTATTTTGGTCTGTGAAGGCGCTATAGAACTGCGACCCTTAGCTGTGGCACCATGAACCCTCTTTTTCTGGGTGTGGTATTTGCTATGGATGAAGCGATGGAGTGCCACAATGCAATCCACCCAATGAGTAGCTTTAGTCTATTCATGATTTGTGAACTTCTGGTTTTCAGTTTGTGAGAGTGGAAGCCAGCACTCACATCAATCTTCCTAGATGGTAACCCTGACACCCTGTCGAGCGCTAAAACCAACCCCTATCCCTAGCTGGATTTCAATTGAAAAGGAAAACCTTCCACCGAGATTAAGTATTGTGTGTATCTTCCCATACGAGAGGCGCAACATAGACGAACAATAAAAAATGAAGTAAAGGAAAGGAGAAAGGTAAGAACCCAACTTCAAAATATGCAAGACGTCGAAGTATTGCTCTCTAAACTAGTTCTCTGCGTGGGAAGGCAAATGTGAATGAAAAAAGAGAGCTGATTCGAAAGACGGCATCTAAAATTCTAAGTGTGAATGCATATCCCGCTGCTATTTCGCCTGCAACTCCTCTTTGGACTGTTCGCGGAAACGTTTTCCGATAAGGAAGAAGTCCAGGCAGCGCTGTTAATAGAGCCCCTACACGTGAGACTCCTAAACGACACAAAACTTTCAGAGATCGTCAATCATGTCAAAACAACAGCTCTAAACGACATCATGCCATGCTCAATCGTTAGACATGAGTCTGAGTCATGAGGGTTGACAACTAAGCGTCGTACAACTTAAATTCACGTCGGCACAGCAGTATCGACGACTTCAGCTTGAAGAGTCGTCTACAGCTCTGAGTGATCATCAATCACAAAATTCAAGGCATGAGCGATGACGGCGATTTTCACAGTCAGTTATCAATCGATCCATTTTGAGGCTTCTGCACATCTCAACGTTCTAATTCAGGTCTGTCCGCCGCTTTGCCGTCCTGTGATATGCAGAATCGGACACCGAGTTCATGGCGCAGAGGTCAGAGGTCATGCGAATCCCAGCAACAAGTTTAGCACCTCTAACGCAAAAAAAGAGTTAACAAAAATGACAGCATTTTATGTGTAAACCCACCTGACCGGTAAAATTTGGTGTCGGGTTTGTTAAAATGTATACATAAGGAAGTACCTGCGAAAGGCAGATGTGTCTGCATTAATTAAGGGACATAGACCGCAACGCTTACCCATCCATGCGTCACATGACCTCAAGTGGTGAGAGGATTAACTGTGCAATCAAAAATGAAATACATAAGTTTAAAACCCATCTGATTAGCATGAAAATATAACACACATTGAATGATAAGAATACGAGACCAACAGTCCTTCAGAGAACACAACAATCGCTGTCAAGCGCAACCCCAATTCCCCTTCCTTCTCCTTCCATAATTTTGGTGACAATCAAACTAAAAGGAGGACTGCGGGTCCCTCCATTCAAAAAGTGGACAAACTGATTATCAGTCATGATAACATGGAGCTTTGACGGATTAGACTTAAAGAATGGTTCGACCCTTGCGTTTCGGGGACCGTGCGTTCGGTCGAATCGGCTAAGCCTTGATTTGTTTGCATGTGGAATCAAATAAACGTTCAAGCGGTCAACGAAATTGTGTTTGCTTTTAATGTGTTGATCAAAGCCATGTGAAGTGGCATCATAGTACTCTTTCCCGATGCCACAGATAAAGTACTTGGACCACAAGTCCACCCCCAAATGTTCTAAATGGTTTCGCAGGCCGCCAAAGTCGTCGATGATGAGACCTGCAAAAAGCAAGGAAGAAGAATTTGCACATTCAATTTCCAAATCTGTTTTTAATCAGGAGCTTCGAACACCACCTAGCACTATTGCCATTTCCACAAACTAATTTGCGTGGGTCCGGTCATCGACCTCGCCGATTGCCGGTGATGACTGCCAGTCCTTCCATGCTTCCACCAAGGTTCCATCTAAACTTATTCATGTCTTATTAATAAAAGCAAAAATCCCGAATTTGTCTGTTGAATCCTAATCTAAGGCTTAGCAGAAGGAGGGACTCGAATGTTGGAGGACAAACGCAGGCAAGTACATTCCGGCGGCCAGCAGACCTCATCCCTTTTAGCGTGTCTGTCTGAAATCAATCAGCATAATCGGTGCATGAAGGAGGTTTCGATGAGTGGTATACCTTAAGCTGAAAGGCACCAGGAGAGCTGTTAGACACGTCCACAGTACCAGAGGCCATACCTAACCGCGTTTTACCATTGCAAGATATCGTGCCTTGACTCAAAAGAAGGCGTTCCCAATTAGCCAAGAGGTTTGATCCGTGTACACATTGTTCTGGTATAAGCTCCATCGTTCCTGTATCACCAAGGCAGAAGAAAACGCCTTTCGACTTAGTTTCTAAATGGTGCGGCTGTAACTGCCTCGTGAAAATGGAGACTTCAGTGGACAATTTTCCATTCAATTGAACAGTGCGATTGAGGCCAAACCTCTGTTTTTACATAAGATTAGCAATCATTCGATAAGTAGGGAAGACAACATGACATCCAATCGGTTCAACCACAATCATCAAAGTAGATTTCATGTGATAGACAACAAAGCGCCGAAGAGACAGGGTAGCTTGAATCTACTTATCAACGAAAATGGTCAAAACTTTAAAGATCTGTCCCTTTTTTCGCCTAGTAATCTAATTAAGAGAAGAGCGCGGAGGCACAAACCTTAAATAATCGCGAAAGGATGATAATGACAACGAAGAAAAGTGACACGTCAAGGGGGATCCGCAGCGCTCCATGTGCATCACCGTTGGGCTGTTCAATCTCATCGCCATTTCCGCCACTGTTTTGTAGACCCGTGTGGAGGTAGAAGACGAAGCTCTAAGGGTTAGAAAAGGGAGATAACAAACAACGTTTTATATGCAGAAAAGAAAATGAGAAACGATGGGAGTGTGGCAATGAATTTACTCACAGTCAACATGTCAATGCACTTGTGTTCTCTCTCCATTCTCCTCTTTAGTGTAGATATAACGGAAAATGTTGAACGCAAATGACAGTGTAAAGGTATATCACAACTGAAGTCAGCAAGACTGTCAATACGAGCTAAAACAGACAGGCGTTTGTTACGTTTGCAGCCATCCAAGTCAGGAATCCATCAAAAGGTCTAGATGGGTAAAAGTAGTAGGCAGCTGCTTAACCGCCTATCGGCATTCCGTCCTGTCGGCAGGTTATTTGCGAACCAAATTTTGAGGATGTTTGCTATCTTGACACGAATCTACCAGGTCTCTGGACAGAAGTCTACCTCTTTCAGCCAATGAAAGCATCAATTCCAGCCTGTGATCACCGCTATTATGCTCCAAGTGCTGAAGCCTCGAACTCAGGCATTTTGCAATGAATTAGGTTCTCTAATCACGTGGCCTGCAACCTCATCAGCTTCGCGCCTAGCGAACGACCAAAGTCATGTCAGTCAAAGTCACACCCCCATGGCTGGATCTGCATTACCATATAATGACCCAGGCACACCGTGTTGGTAAGCCAAATCCGAGCAGAAAACTCACGTTATTCCTGGGTCACTATCTACTACACTCACACCCTCGTAAAAGTAGTGCACTAGGCTCGGACAGAGTATCACGTGGCCATTACACCTATGGTGATAAGGTCAAAAAACACAAATGCGGTCGCAACCACCATTGTCAAATGACCAAAGGCCAAAATATCGCGGTATCTGGGTCCATGCAACAAATGAACCGAAACATGGCTGTGTCGAAATCTCGCAAACAAGCACACTGGGAGGCTTATAAATGCTTTAAGCAATTATAATTCCTTTAAACAGTAATTTCAAAGTGACTCCTTCACTTAAATGAGTTTGGCTATGCCAATGGCTGCTTAAATGAAATAAGGCTACCCAATGTTGGTTGAAAAGGCTGTGGAAGGTGTGCACCCACGTTGGTTAAGCGAATGTACACTATTTTCATGATTGGTTGCATATCTAAAGGCTTAAGCCCGATAGACAGCCAAACACCTCAAAGAGCTGGAATTCCACTAAATTAGTCACGACCCACGCGCTGGAGGTCAGTGGAACAGGGTGTCAGACATGACCTACACCAGACCATTACGTGATGCGCCAAGTTACCAGAATACAGTAAGGTTTAAACCATTTGTTTTCCATTGTGTGCAACCGATTGCACAATGGTGGCCAATGTTTTGAAGGAAATAGCCACATCCATCAAGTGGTATGAAAAGAAGAAGAAGTGGTTTGCATTTCTTAGCCGGGAAATGATAAATTAGACCACAAGGTATAGGAACTACTAAATAGAAAAAAATGCGTGAGGATTGTCTCTTTAGTATAGGCCGATCTTGAAGTCACTTGAAGCCAACATTATCCGTGAAGATGACACCCCTCTTCCAAAGCAGGTATGGTAGATCCATCCTCTGAGGCCACGTTGGATAGAACCAACTGTTTGAGGCCTCCTCAAAACATCCACCAAAAGTAATTATACTGCTACCTCCCTTGTATTTGCTAGTTTGCATTCCAAGAAGTCGCTTTATCTGCTGTTGACTGTACTGCTCCTGATGCTTCTTAAAGACTTCTTAAAGGAATTACCGCAGTACTTGTGGGGAAAGCCGGGAATGAAAGGAACCAGTTTGTCCCACTGAGCTCTTAGCTCTTCGTCAGAAGGCTGTTCAGCTATTCAGGTGCCTTTGAATTTGAGCAACCGAGATATTTCTTTCTCCCGTTTGAATATAACGAGAGGAACCTGGCAGCATAGAGTGAGATCCATTAAGGTTTGAGAAAACAGTTGAGACTTCGACTGGTTGGATGGCTCACCTTCAAAAGTAGTAAGCAACAAGCATATCCATGGAGAGGATTGAGTGAGCAATAACGAGTATCTTCAGCAATGGACCCAAATACGAGGCTGTTCAGCTAATGTAATCCACTCCTCTTCCTCCTCCAGTCTGACGTCAAATTCCGTGTCCTAAAGGGAGTCCGTGGTGCTAAATACGGTGTCAGTGATCGATGCGACAAAGGAGGCTCCAAATGCGGCATTCTCTGCTATCCCTTGTCCACTGGACCAACATTTTTCAATCTAGTGGTGGAAACCATATGTTAGTTAGTAGAACTTGGAACAAGAATGATATTTAGTGTGGAAAAGGGAACTGAAATTTACCGTGTAGAAGGAAAGGAGGAAGTTCATCATGAAGGCAAGGATGAGAACATCCAAGTTGAATAGACAACAGTTGCGCGCGAAAATCGAGATGAGGAACGTGGAGGTTGAAATGGGCTTGTGTTCCACGACTATGGACTCCTCTAAGCTTTCATGCTCCAGTGTGTGTGGACTTTGCTTTTAAGTCAAGACAAGTAGTACGCACAATTCATGGGTAATGACAAGCACCTACCTAAAGTGACCTACTGGTTAGAATTAGGACAGAATTCATTTCAATGACATAAACAGGATAAGAATGAGTTTTGCAACTCAAAAAAAATGGCATACACAATTCCAACCTTAAAGCACTACTTAAAAGTAATCAGAAGCAGGATATCTCTTGCGTCAGTTATGTGAACCTACAGTCTCGTCGGATAGTTAATGATAACATAAAACTCCACAAAAAGCGAAAATCGCGTAGCTGTACCTATTTGTAACCCACTACTGAGGTTGCTAATAAGTGTGCTGATAAAAATAAGATTGTCAAGAGATTGAAAGGGCCGTCCGACCTGACTTGGACGCAGAAATGAGTGCATGCGATGATTTCAAGTTGTAAGGTTAGCAAAAGTTACCTTTATACAGCAGGAAATCTGACTGAGTGAAAGTGGTACTTAGTGAATACCACTTTTAGCTGCACCTATTCAGTATTCCCTTACGACTGCAGAAATCACATGGAAAACGCAAATAAGCTTCATTGCCAGACATTATTCCGCCTGCCCTTCTTGTTTTGTAGCGGTGATTTTGAAACCATATCTCCATCTAAAAGAAAAGTAAAAATATGATCATTTATGACAACTCAATCGTTGATACTCAACCACTACACACTAGCAGCTTTCCATCAAACAAGTTCTTTTAACGCCTTAATTCTTGACCAACCTGAGTCCCCGTCAAGTTAGTGCGACACGCCGGTTCCTCGCGTTCATGCATATTGATGTAGGTTTTTTGTTAAGCATTTCTTTATCTCACCAGTCGGGTACAGAGCAAAGAGAATTCTGCGTCTGTCTCGTCTTTGTGCCTTAGATAGTGTCTGGTGTACACCAAAGTTATTCTGCGGTTGGTAGTGTAAAGAATTATGCTAAAATCAGGCATAGATGCAGTGACAACAACTTGCTGAAGAAGGAAGCATTTTATAATTGAAGAGGAGTATGCTGGAAGGAGTAGGTTTGGTGTTGGTAAGTTTGGTATCGTAGCGGTAATTCGAGATTGCTCTGAGCTTTCACCTTGCTTTGGATATAAGGATGCCAATGCAGTATGTCCGTTGCAGTACAGGCTTTGAGGAGCTAGCCGGTTTTGAAATGCGTGTGGGAATACAGGCACTGCCCTACGATACTTAATTTGGTTGGCGTAGTCTTATCAATGTTCAGCCATTTTGGTGGCGAAGTATTCAGTTGGATTTCTTTGCCTTCGTCATTGTTCTGTAGCGAATGCTTAAGAGGGAAGTGGATCTTGAAATTACTAGAGATTTAACCAGAACAGAGACCGTTTCTTCCACCTTTTGTGCGGCAAAAGGTGTTGCTTGTTGTTGTATGTTTGATGGCAAAGTCGATAGGGATGCGAGTTTGTCCCTCCCTTGGATACAAATTTGCGTTCCGTATTTGGTATACCTGTAAAATTAAAACAACTGGAATTAGAACACGTGCATATGGACGTAACTAGATGTTATCATCACATTTACTTGGGTCAAGGGCGATTGTTAATTGTTTGACACCAACTCTGCTGGTTGGCTCGACTGGTTGTGAATGCATGGGCGTTGGGACGACTTTACGATGGTCGAAAGCAGCAACGTCACCGATGAGAAGCACTGTACAAAAGTTCCACAATGCTAACTCTGACCGATTAACAAATAAGAAAAAGAAGTGAGCGTTAAGGAATGATGAAGAGCTTCTTCTACAGTAAGCACGTCAGTTATGCCACTGTGGCTGCTGGTAAGGGCAGCTGCAAATGACAGCAAGTGAGTCCAGCTTCAACTCATGGTGACCGATAGATGGAAAACGATAACAAAAGTACAAAAACTTGAGGTTTAAAGGTATGCGAACAAAGCAGTACGTTAAGGGTGCTATGGAAATTTAGCAGACAATACGGTTTGCATGTAGCGCTACCAGCTGTTGGAGTTGGTCAGGATTGAGGAGGTCCAAAGTGTCTTTCACTGTAAAGTTAGAAATGATACATTTATAAGCACATGATTCTGTGCCGTTTTTATGACTAAATTACTTGCTGCATTTGTAAACCAAAAAAATTATTATAATCTAAGTTTACGGATCAAACCAATAACATACAGGAGTCTTTGATCGTGCCGACATTTTTGGGAGAAGGAATGAACTGTTGCGTAACTTAATGAATTTCGGTCTGAGGGGCTGTGTATTCTGATGCTTGATTTGCTTTTAATTTGGATCTCCTACTTTCATTTCATCGTCTGACTGCTAACTGCATTTGTTTCCTGTTCCCTTGATGGAAGTCGCCTTGAAGCTGAAACTAATAGAGGTTGATGGGTGGGTTATATGCAGCTTTACCTATTAGTGTAAAACTGCAAAGCTGTAAATTAATCAAGTTATCCCCCAAACTTGTTAAACATAGATTTTTAAGGTAAGAACTCTGATCAAATCGACATTTTACAATGGTAGAGTTAAGTAGGGTCCTCAAATCTCTGCTGTTAAGACGTCGAAATTTTCATTAAATGTTAAAGATAGGTAAAAAAGTTGCTGAAATCTGTTTTTGGTATTGCCAGAACTTTACGGAAGCGCATTCTAGACAACACATGGAGGTGGAATTTCTTGACAAGTGTGGCGGGTAACCTTGTATTTATACCTCCACGAATGCCCTTTAGAAAATTGAATCCATCGTCAAATTGTAAACAGAATTGGTACAGATTTACATCGTGTTTTATGGCTTTTTTTGTTCACAAAACTTAGCACCTTTCAGCTAAATGTGGTTTTTTGGGTCCATTTTGACCTGGGAAGGTGGTGTGGAACTGCGACTTCCAACTGTGGCACCACAATATCCCTTTTCTGGATGTGATATTTCCTCTGGACTTCTGGTTCCAATTCTAGAGAGCGGAAGCCAGTGCTCAAATCAACCTTTCCAGGTAATAGCCCTGACACCCTACCACTGGGCGCTGTAACCAGCCCCAAGCACCAACTTGTTTTCAAGAAAAAGAGAGATATTACACCAAGACTAAGTAATGTGTGTATTTTCTCAGATGAGGGGCGTAATACAGACGAACAATGAAAAATTAGGTGAAGGAAAGGCGAAGGTGAAGAGCCAACTCGAAAGAAATGCAAAGGATCAAAGTATTTCTCTCTACAGCATCGGTTCCTTGCGCAGGAGGGTAAACGTGAAGGAAAAAGATAGAGTTGTTTTGAAAGGTGGCATATAAAGATGTAAGTGTGAAGGCATCTCTCGTTACTACTTCGCTTGCAACTCTTCCTTGTACTGCTTACAAAACAGCTTCCTTCGCATAAGACTCCTAAAGAGCTTAAAAACCCGCAGAGATCGTCAATCGCACCGAAACAACTGCTCTCAACGACGTCATGCCATTCTTGACCGTCAAACATGAGTCGGACTCAAAAGGAGTGACAACTAATCGTTGTACGACTTGAATTTATGTCAGCATGGTGGTATCCACAACTTAAGCCTTAAAAGTCATTTGGAGCTCCCGTTCTCCTGATGGAACCTTCCCTGAAATTGAAACGAATGGAGATTGATGGGTGGTCCATAAACAGCTGCACCCATCAATAAATAGGCTGGAAATCTGTGAATTTTTATGAAATGTCGAAGCTGGGTAAAGAAGTTTTAGAAATCTGTTTTCAGTAATGCAAATACCTTACTGCAAGTTCTGTATGAGGGTTTTCTTTTTGAGGGGTTCGTAAAACCCCTAGGGCTGTATTGAAGCTATGCATTCCACCGAAATAGGTTATATTTCACTTAAATTTAAGACATTCCTATCAATTTCAGGCATGGTTCAATCCATTTGTTTGGCACTCTTATCTATTTACTATGGGTATTGAGTTCTTTTTTGGATAAAAATGCTACTTTAATGCAATTTTAAGTAGAAAAAGTAAAGATAACTTGAAAGGGACTAAAAGCAGATTCACTTTAATAGCCTTATTTTCGGAATGTGCGCAATCATCTCGACATAAACAGGGCTTCTCCACCAACTAACTCTTTCCAACTAAAAGTAGGCTTGAATATATTATGAGATCAATTTATGGTAGCCCCTAGATCGAGTTCAAGGCCATACTGGTGTTTGGTTGTGGGTGTCTGAGATGAGAGGACCTTATTCAGTAAAGTAACTCGATGCTCAATTTTCCGTCTAAGGCCTGAAAATACTACTAGTTTATTTGGAACTTCTTGAAGGTAATCCCTAAAAGTTGATAATTCACTGATGACAATGATTCAATTCTTTTTCATCTCTTCCACCTCTATTCTGGCTGTAGGTAAGAATACCTTCTAACATTTGACATATACCAGTTTACATCACCAAATACTTTTCACTGTTCTCACTCGCAGCTTTATGTCAAGATGTCTGCAGCTTAACACGTCTGCAGCCACTCACATCAAACCACTCTCATTCCACACATTGTAAACAGTTGTAAGTGGTCACGCTATCTCTTGCTGGTATTTGCCAGAGAACGCATTCCATGCTGCGTACAGTGCGTTAACATCAAAAACTCCCAATTTTTTCATCAGTCTTCTCTTACTTGCTACCGCCTGGTAGCCAAGAATATTGAAATGATATACGTAATGGCCAGCAAAGTTTGATAATAAACATGACCCACTACCTAGCACATGCAAACATTATGTGCAAACCATAAGCATTCGCTTACCTGTGGGTAGTGTTTCTATTATACCATTGTAAAGCCAAACGTTGACTTGGTCTTTGAAGGCCTCGAGACGAACGTTGTACCGTCTGTTGGGCTGCAAGCCACCGAGAGTGACTGCTCCAAGCCAGAAATCAGCAGTTTGCAGAAATGGGTCGCCAGATGAATCGGCTGCCATTACACTTAGAACAATGTGATTGGCGTCGAGTTTAGCTAGGATGTGGATTTTCTTATTTAATTGATAAGTCCGGGGATCTACACGACTTCATCGAAAGCAGCGAGAAATCGGTGTCCCTTCTGTTTTGTTCGCCTTTGCCATCATAAGTTCTAAATGAAAAGTAACAATGGGTATTGCTATCCATTACAGAAATTTCGGTGCTAACATCCCGACAGTAATGGTGGTGAATAAAAGGCCCTCACAGTGTATAAGTCCTCAAGATTTTAAAATTTTCCTGCTTTTGGCTAGGCATGAGTGCAAGCGAGTGCCATCCTTCAAAAAAGGAGCTTAGCATTTCTAATTGCACGCACACTTGTAAAGTGCATCAAGATAAAACTGTTTGTTTAAATTTAGTTTAATTTTGTATAGATAAAAGTCTAATGCGACTTAAAATATCGACTGACCATTTGCAGCAGAAATTCATGTCAATTTTTCATGTATCGAAGCATTGAAATAAGAAAAGTTGGCGATACGGCACCCACACCATAACCAATAAATTCAGAACCGTAGGTCTTCAAGCAAACTAAACCACATTTGGAAAACCACCCATTTTGATGCAGGGAGAGTATTTGGGGTCGAGATATAGAGTAATGTTGTTGATGAGATTGCATTATCGCTTTTCAGCATCAATGCCTTGAGGTCACATGTAGATGATTTGGGCAGAAGTCTGATTTCCGGTAAGATTCATAGCACACTGTGCACTGTGCGAGGTACAAATACGCCTTTCTTGCATCTATACTTGCCATTTTGAGCCACTGTGCAGATTCGTGATTATCAATGACACCATCAACTTCGGAAATGCCAGCAATGATAGTGGTGGGTCTGTTCACCACTGAAGTCTGCAAGGGCAATGAGGGGACGAGAAACCACAATGTGAATAGGCGGATCCCTAATGCCACAGTGGGGTTATGCGGATGGACTTCCAGAACCTGCATCTCATCCTCAATTAACCTCCATTCTTCTACCCATTTGTAAAGTTTCTACTTAATTTTCCTGTGTCACCCAGTGCGCACATTGAAGTGAGCCAGCAATTTGACAATGTGCCAGCTACTGCAAATTATAAAAATCCTGTGCAGCTATGTCATTCAGGTGAAGTGAGGAGCAGGTACATCTGAAGTGTATCTTGAAACTCAACATCAAGTGTGAATGGAAAAATCGAGTAGATTTAAGCTCAACAAATCATCCCTGCAATTTCGAATTAACTTGACGGTGCTGTCATTGCAAATGACCAGAAGCACTAAATTGTCTCTTGCGAATTTTAACTATGTACCAAATGGCTCATATTTGCTGTGCATCTGACCAGTTTCGTGAGTGTTATTTGCACGCCGCTCTCTAAGCATATATCCGTGTGCATTAGCACAGGTTACTTAAATTTTTTCAAATCTGAAGGTTTAAAAATGTGAAATAACGATAAATTGAAGCTCTCGCACTACAGCATAAAAAACACTGGCACAATAAAGAAAATTTCCCAACTTAATAAACATTAACCTTCATCAAACACTTTTTCGTGAATGCTGATAAGAGAATTTATCAGGTACTATTTTACCACGATCTTCTGTGGGTCCATTCGCCAAAGAGAAAGCAGCCCATGCGACGAGACAAACATGAAGCGCCATCTTCATCCCACAAATGCTTTACATCCACAACTTATTACGCATTTTTAAGAACTGCTTGCACTTATATCAGCCTACATTGTTAAATTTGTTAAATTGTTAAATTTCTATGTTGAGAAGTCACATGCGACTCACAGTCTATAGGGCACCTAAAATGTCAGCCGAAAATGTTGGCATCATGAGAGCATCGATGGTGATCGGCAAGCACGGGTGTAGAGCTAAAAGTACAATGAGCACGGGGGCTACACGAGACATTTAGAGACAAGGCGACTGGTATATAAGCGGGCACACCTCAGCGCGCAAGTCAGTATCAAGGAAAGCAGAGACAAAGAAATGGTGTGGGGAGGTTAGCCATGCTCGTATCCGTGGAAGTGGGCACCATGGGGACAGTTTGAGAAGGGTTCACAATATGGGCAGAAGTGGGCATTGTGGTCTGTGCAGAAGCCGCACTATTGGTCGCCATGTGAGTTGTCGTGTGAGGAGAAGCCGCAATGGTGGTCGCCGTGTGGCCAGCCGTGGGGATGGTCACAGCAATGGTGGTAACCATTAACCACCACCGAGGTTGTGCTTACACCGACGCTTGTGAAGGCGCCTCTACGTGCCAAGGAGGTAAAGGAGCTAATGCAACTAATGCTATTATTCCTGTTCATCACTTGAAACCGCTTAATAAATGATTAGACATCTTTGCTTCAGCTTATACCGAGCTTTCATTTGGCTTTTCCTTGTTGGATATGCAAGATGAATTGGAGAATAAAAGTTCTATTACTGTTTTTACCCAGAGGCTTTATTACACGATCGGTTGAAAACGCTGCCACATCCATTAATTCCTTTATTTTTCCTTGACTTACCTAAGCACAGCCCTTGATTTCTGCCACTTCTAAGGTTAGGTGAAATGATTTGAGGGTGGAAATGCCATGCCTTTAACCTAGAGTAGATTCGGACTATGATTATGGTTGAATGAATGCTTTTCTGTCTCGACAATTATGTAACCGTTAAATGAAGCGATGACACGCACTCCTTGAAAGTGCGACAGAGGAGCCTGAAATCAAGCAAAGTTGAACTCGATGGAGGAGTTAATATGGCATCATTTTTATTAGATAATTCGGAGCTCCCAATTTTGCACTTCATTTGTTGATGGTTTGCGTTAATTCCATCTTTCGGTCCATGGTGATCCAACATGTGAACATCGCACGATATTTGAAAGTGCAGTATGGCTGACTACGCGATTTTCCATTTCCATCAAATTTTAGGGACAAGGATATGGCTTCTGCCTGTTGGACAGTGACCTGTTGAAGGGACTAATGAGTGCCTGTCATCACAAGTTCAACAGCAATATTGCTTTGGCTGTGTTTTATTGGAGCATTCGCCTGTCGGTTTTAAGTAAGACTTAACCATACCGTATGATAAAATAGTCGATTTTGTGGAATCACTGATTTACTATGCATTAGAGATAATTATGATTGCCTTTATTGGCGATCCTGGTGCAAGATAACAATTGGCTCAAAATTCATCATTGCTAGCTCTATGGCAACCTTAATGAGCGATTTGCCACTTTATTTACCCAATTATACCTCTTGTTGATTAAACTGTTTTAGTCGCCAGAAGAGCTTCAGTCACAAAAGGAAACACCAAGTGCAAATCTTCGAGAATAAGCGGTCTAGAATCGGCAGCGCACTTAATTTAGAGCGCATTAGCATCAGTGGCTTCTCTTCATCTCCTCCACCTCCTTCGAATGCCCTGCGCTGCACCATGTTCGACCAAGTTATGAAGCATTAAGGCAAGTGATGTCTGCTCCAACAAAACCACGTAATGCAATGCTAACAAAAGCCGACAAAAGATGGCACTGAGACACACCTACTGACTTAATCGCCCAAACATCACTCTCGCCTCGTGTTACCTGTTAAAGCAATTTTTATGCAAGTGTCAGCTACGTATCAACCATCTAATCCTGGCGCTGGTCACGCATCCTCGGAGACGTTTACACGATCTTGCGAGTGTAGGTTTTTTGGCCAAAATGGGAAGGATGTGTAGGAATTCACCCCTCTAAATGTGTCTGTTCTGTCCATACTTATCGGCCAATCGCAGACGGACCCTATCGAGCTGGAGACTTTTACAATGCGACTAATAGAAGTAGTGACTGCGCAAGAAGTCAGGTCTCAATTTTTAGCCAGTCAACAAAGCAGAAGGGCAATAGTTTCCTGTTTTCTTCTCTGACAATGTCCTATGCATTGCTGTCTGCAAAAGCATCTAGCACTAGCAAATACACTCGGCTCAAATCAGCGCTTGATGATCAGGCTACATGAAAAACATGCGACTATCAAAGAGACTGCACGAATAACGTACCAACTTAGCACTTAGTGGCAGATGGTGGTAGCATTCTAAAGCCAAGCAAGTGGCAATGGCGATTCAATGAAACGCCTATAGGCTGCGATTTCATGTAAAACACGATGTGATTTTTCACTCAGCAGCATATCTCTAATTCACCTGTTGCCTTGCAAATTAATTAAAACATCTTTGCTGCGTTGTGATAGCAGCTCATTCAAATTATTCTTTGCATTTCTCAAAATTTTGCATTGTTACACATAAGGTAGCTGTTAAGACATGCATCTTGGTAGTGGGCAGTAAATATGCATACGAACGACTGACAGCTGCCACAAAGGGATCGCAGGGATTGAGCACCGTGAAAGTGTTTTTAGTTTGCAAAATCAGTGTTTTACGCCTAGGATCTGACATCATGGAGCTAATACATGTGCTCGGCGCGAGGATATGCTCATAGCACTACCTAACTAATTTACCCGCGTGACCCATAACTCTTATGTTCATTGTGCAATGCACGGTATAACCTTGGGTTCGGGTGATAAGAGAGGCTCCGTCCTCTATCAAAGTCAGTAACCGGATGCATATTTTTGCTTGTAAAGTCCCCGAGGAGCCATTAAGCCATAGTAATACAAGTCTTTGGAGGCCAGTTAAACTTAATTGATAAGCTTTATTATGATGGGTGTTATCGAGGAAAAGGAAAACTTTTTATTATGCTTAGTTTAATTTTTTGTTTAATTGTGCCATGGAATAAAAAAAGGCTGGCAGCGAGTACAAATGCACCGTGTATAATAAAGGGCACGATGACTTGAATTGGATGCAGCATGCAATATTTCGAGGGTTTTAACACACTTTTAGAGATGGAGCGCTACACAAAGGCACGCGAACGAAATGTTTGATTGCATTCTCTGTTCATTCCCCTTCCAGCAAACCGACCACGCATACTTGTTGGGTTCCTATTCCAATAAAGATGAAGCCGTGCCCCGGCATCAAATCCAGGACGAATGCATGTGACTTCTCAACATACCTTCGACCATTCCGACCTTTTTATGCTAATGGGATCAATATTTTGGAACGACTAGTAGTACTGTACTGCACAGATTCAAAGAGTCTACAGGAGTTGTTGTTGTAGGAAGGGAAAGGATGTGACTAAGCTGATAAAATTGCGTCACTTATGATCTTGATTGCCCGGATATTACTGATCGAGATTGTGAATACTTGCGGTCCCTAGTGGATGTCCTTACGCCACAGCAAATATTTGTGGTGACAGGCGCGACGTGAAGAGTGGCAAATACCTCCTAGCACTTTAATTGCATGGAAAAGTGTTTTGGATCTTAGGTGGCTTTCGCTTTCATCCTTTTTCAATGCTATATACCAAATGGTGAATTTAGCGCAACAAGGATCAAAACAACGCGAGGATCAATTTCGTGGAAATAATACGTTGGACCCGCCTCGACATCATTTCTAAAAGAAGTGGAGCATCACATGCTTGGGCGAATTTGTGAGAAGTCTAACCCTGGCGTCATCTTACGGAGTGATGTTGAGATTCAAAATAGATGTTGTGCAACACCATTTCAAAATACTAGTTTGAATTGAGGTACTGAGCGGCTTCATAACAAAAGTAAAGATAGTGAATGGACGTTAATCATATTAGCTCTATGCACTTGTGTGTATGGAGGTGTTTCTTTCTACCGGCATTGCGACAATTCCACTCATCGCTAGCACATGTTCCTACTATCCGTCACGTCACACAAATGCTCAGTATGAAAGCAAACATTAAGATGCAGCGTTAGGGATTTCAATTGGCAGATGCCTGATTTTACGCTGAAAGATTTCACGCATTGTCAAGACTGTTTGCGATTTGAAATGTCGATCTCAGTGATGTTTAAGCCGATGTGGATGTGCTTGCAACTTATTAAAGATACTTTTGATTCTCTTTATTCAAACAATGGTATGCAGGTAGGATGTTACGAAACACACTACAGCTGGATGCAGTCATATGCCATTCTGCAACCTCTTCCTTCTACTCTCCTTTTTAAAGACAGTGGTGCATTTATTTTATGCTAGAGTGTGTAAACAATGCAAATAAATGGTGCATTCCTACGATCAGGCAGCAATGCCAGGGTTGAAGATGCGCGAAGGATGCTTTTTACTGCCTAGAATTCGTCTTCATATCTTGAACTCAAAGATTCATGCAGTTGGCAAAAGGCACAAAACAGGCTTTACTTAAATCAGTAATTTGATTTTGAATTCGGCATCATTCGCAATAATGAGTAGTGAGCACAAATAATCAGCTACGCATTCTTTGTTCGACTAAAGATTTACGTTGCGGTCACTTGGGTAGCTATATCGCTTGTGCCGAGTGGGCCATGCCAACTGCCTCACTTTCCTCCCCTTTGCCGAATATGCATGTTTCCCTTAAGTGTTATGCATTCCCCTGCCTTCAAGGAAATCTCGTGATGCTCAATGCAGTCGCACACTAGTCCCGCTTTTAAAAGAGACCATTTTTCGAAAACACTAGGCGTGTTAATAATTTGGCGGAGCCTTCAACACCCACTCTTTGGATTTAGCGCGATTTCGTTATAGTAGTTAGTGTAAATGCCGCTAAAGTATTTGTTGCGGAGTTTGTTCACTTGATTCTTGCTGTAGTGGAGCCATGCACTTGCAGCCGCACCAAAATTAAACTTTAGTCTAAAGAATAGCAATTTCAAGTGGACTTTCTAGTTACCTAATAGTCCGTCTCGTTGCTAGGTCATCCAAGTCATTGGTGCAGTTTATGTGGGGGCCTTAGAAACGGCTTACTACATCTTGCTAATCGAGCCCAAGTGTGCCCAAATGTGCATCGTAAGGGACAACAGTTTGTCAGCCTCTCTGTGTGAGTTCGATTCCTTGAAAATTTACCATTTCTCTCCCACGTCACTTCAGTTACTCACGTCCATAGCAGCTGATCGCATTGATAAATATGACTTAAGTTCATCCGTTCTACAAATAGACTTCATCTCGTTTCAAAATTTTGGAAATTTCTTGCCACCTCACAAAAGCGACTTTTTAAATAGCCAGTTTTCACACCGCTTTTCATATCTGATCAACTTCACAGTTCTAGTCTGCAAATGGCCCACAGTTTAGCATTTTATAAAAGATAGCATTAAAACAAATTTTTCCCTTAGAATAGGCACGCGGAAACAGATGAGACATTCTTGTTTTTATCTGCTCAATGAGATCTCTTTTAGTTGGATGATCTTGTTCCGCGTGGAATGAAACCACATCCGGGCGGTCAAAATTAGACACACAGATAATGCAGCGCTAAGTTCTTCTGCGCTTTTCTTTAGTATGGCACCCTTGCGACTCTTTCAGCACAAGTGAATGAGGAGATAACAGCATCTCAGGACTCTTGGATTTATCAGCCTGCAGGACTGGGGTCAAACAGACCGATCGCATACTCAGAATAGCAAACTCGACATGAATAAGCCCTTGACCCATACAGGTGCATTTAATGCAGAACGCCCAGTTGTATCCGAGGGAGGATCAAACTCGGATTATCAACAATCCACTTCATCGTCTTCGTTTTCTACCGTACAACAGCAAGCACAACAAGAAACACCATCTGTTTCACAAAGGGAGGAAGAGACATTATCTGCTCTGACTAAATCGCCTCTCTATGCATTTGTCACGGAACAACGACGAAGACGAACAACCCCAACTGTGTCCTTCGCCAACAAAATGGCAGAAAATTAATGAGGCTACCTCCAGTAGATCGGGCGTATTAGAGACAGCTCCTGTATTTCCACTACACAGACCTTAATCGTCTTGCACTCCAAGTTTGTGGTTCCACGATAATTATTGGGGGGCACCAAAAAATTGAGCCGAAGAAACTGTAAGCGGACATTGAAGCGATTGTATGATTGCTGATCTGGATGCTGTGAATTCCAGCCATTCCAGCGATTGATTGCGAGAATACACTTACCAAACGGCACTATTAGGGCTTCCTTTCCCTTGCTATAGTCGGTAAGGAAATTGCTGGCTTCAGTGACAAGTGAGGATGGGAAACTGCATGCTGACTTCGGTGAATAAATAAAGAATTTCGATTCATGCGAAGGTAGCGAACGGGTGTGGGTGTTACCCATTAATCTTTTTACCGAGTTATGAGGTAGTACTAGAGCTTGTCTCAGCTTAGATGTGAGAAAAGAAGTGAAACATCTTCGAATCGAAAATGCCGGAAGCACAAATTAATGCTTTACTTCCTCTCCGCAATGCCATTTAAGCTTTTTATGTAAGGATTTGATTCCTCCTTGAGTGAATTATATGCCACCAGCAACAGTGGGTCAACGCTGTAACAAAAGTGGCTATGCTGGTTAGAGAGTTGTGAGAATTTCTGTGCATTAACATACTTTCTTTACTTCTAAGAAAGATTGTCACACCTCGATTTGTAGTTATAAAGGCTATGGTAAATGTCTCCTCTGTTCAGCATAGTAACTAATGCGCCGAAAGACTTCGCACTATTTCATCGTGAAGCTTGTTGCCTAATTCGACAAAGAGTGATTCATTTTAGCACTCCTTTTATGAGGAGGAGAACCGCAGTCCCGTGGGATCGGATATGTGCGTGAAGGCGAGCGCTCGAAAGGTTGCGTCCTCGGTGAGACTCCATGTGCCACGAAATGGATCCTCGTCCCCTCCCTTATCTCGGCCATGAGTGCAGCTGAGGTCGTGGTATTTCTGCCACCCGACAGGAGCTACAGTACGTGTTCACCACCACTTACCAAAGTTACATACATTTAGTGTGCTGATTATTGCAAATGGACCTAATGCACTTTCTTGAGCGTAATTTAGTGTGCTATAAGCATACCAGGTGGGGTTGGAGCAGTGAAATATACGTGAAAGCGTTCTTGGTGGATGACTGCATTTATTTCACGCAAACAAGTTCTCGATGCCGCAAAACGATGGGACATCTGGGCTGTGATGTACCTGTTGAAAATAGGATAATTAAAGTCTTATTCTGAGAGTTCATCTCTTTTATGCAATGTGCTGCATGATACAATCATTTGGGGGCCTTTTTTGATGAATGTTGCTTGCGTTGAGTGTGAACAGGTCGACAGGGCACGTAGGGCTCTGGTATCCCCTTTTATACATCATAGAGCTTTATCATGGTGGCATCTGATGTGATCCTAGCACCATTGTTATTGGCATCTAATGTTTCTTAATCTTTCGTAATTCCTTACTTATTTTGGTAATGGCGTTAGGGACAATAATTAATAGAGTACCAGATTCCATAAGAATTAAGTTTGTAGCTACAATTGGCACTTCTCTAAGAACTGCTTGTGCAGTGGATGACGGTTGCAAGAATTACCAACGGCACGCCTGGAAACGTTGCGTTCGCATGTGATAGGAGTCCAGATCCATCTCAGTCATCGTGGTACCTCAGTGTGGAGGTAAACTGTATTTTTGAATCCACAGAAAGAATTGGTGGTGGATGAGCACGTGTGGGCAATCAGTAGTGCTCTTGACGCTTATTTGATCACAGGCTCTACCAAGAGGATTGAAGTAAAAGGCCTGCATCCGATTCGCATACAATTAGAGAGCTAAGTACGAATGTTGGACCAGTCGGTGCCATGGTTCGGCACGATAATTATGAAACGGTTCTGATGCATTATAATTAAGCTTGCTTTTGGGTTTATGGCTACTTTTCAGTGCATTATTGTGGGTTTTTTCGTCTTCTCAGCTGTCATTTTCACTCACTGCCTTTATGCGCAATTAACCAATAATTTCGACTTCACCGTCATTCCCGGTTTCCTCACAGACAAGGAGTGCGATGTGGCAAAGGCGAATGATTGAAGCAACACGTCGCCTCAACTGCCTTGAGTCTCTTACTGCAGTATTATCACCAAGACTGTCAACCCGGGATTGCTACCAATCTCCTCGACATCTTTATCAACTTCTACCACAGTGCCGCACCAACCGCTCACATAAGCGACATCTTGTACGGAGGCGCATAGTCACCGCATCTTTAACCCTGTTCTTCCCATTGTGCGAAGCTTTTGCTAAATTCTTCATTCCAAGTCACACAGCAAGTTATCCGGGAATGGCATGGTAAAACGATGCGCTACTATTTGTCCGTTTCTCGATACTTTGTTCCGAACCCGCTCATAGGCCTACTGAAAAGGTTAAGCGTTGTCAGACAACACAAATTTTGATCAAAATGAAAAGAAATTTTTGTATTAATCTAAATGATTTCGTCGAGTTCGCAGTCCCTAAATGCCATCATGTAGGAATGATCCACAAAAAGTTGCGAATTTCGCTCCCATTGAATGAAATTTCGTAGAAATGATGTGCACGGGACGAGGAATTCGGCTCGCTAATCATGCAATTTTGTAGAATTAATGTACACTCGACGATAAATATGGCTTTCACTGTTTGCAAATTGGTAGCATGGATTCGCAGGAGACGTTTAATTTGTCTCTTATCTTATGCATTTTCGTAGTGTTTATGTACACGCAACGATAAATTTGGCTCTTATTTTTTGCGATTTCGTGGTGCTCATGTAGACGAGGCCATGAATTTGGCTCTCACTGTACTCATTTTTTTGTATTAATATGCGGCTGATTGCTAATTTTGGTCTTATTGAATGCGATGTTGGGGTTTTGCTTTCACGATAGTGCAAACTTTGCTTTTCTGGGTGTTGTTCTAATTTCGCTTTTGTTTTATTTGGTATTTTATATTTGAATGCATTTTATTTGCTTTGAATTATTCTTATGCAATGTTTTGGACCCGCAATTGTGTTAATCGCTTTTCTATTATTGTCATTATTCGTTTCTTTTGTGCATTCCATTGCACATCAATATCTTTTTTGAACAAACTTTTTTAAACTTTTAAAGTCTATGGGCAACTCTTGCCATTTCTTTTGACGCATGAGGGGACTATAATATAGCCCTCTGAATGATTATTTGAGCAAATTCACTTTGTCATTGATTCACTACACATCCACCGTCTACCTGCTTTACTTTATTCGACACCGCCGGTAACTAAGACGTGAATTGTTCATGAAAACATAATAAATGGTTGTGGTATCATAACAATTAGTGATTGCAGCGTGTCAATAATTGCTAGAAGAGAGAATTTGGGAAAGTAAGGCGGTGTTGTGCAGAGATAAAGGAGTAGACTTATTGAGGGTTGCCTCGCGTCCCAGTTCCTGAGAGTCCTTTCAACCTTCGCGGAAACGTTATATCGGCAAACACACAGTCGTAGTCCTAAGTTGTGGAGATAAACGCTCATCGCAGGCCACGAATTCATCACCCTCTGTGCGTGATGAAATAAGTGGTTCTCCTTCTCTTTTAAGTCTGGTTGAATTAGATCCAGTTAAAATAGTCACAGTTGTTTGATCAGAACAGAATTAGCTCACGTTTGCATTGCTGAAGTCGCAATTGTGAAGGGCGGAGCAAGAGTTCTGAGTCAAACTTGTGAAGTGACAGTGAGTGGTGTATCACTATGTTCTCCTCTCACTAATGCCAGTGGCATTTGCTTTATGGACGAGGGGATGAAAATAGATAGACGTCCAGTACTGACTACTGCTGTCGCATTGAAGGAAAAGAGTGCGCGGTAGTTAGGCGCTGATATGGCGCTGCATTACCGTGGGTTCCATTTGTGCAGCAGAATAACTGCAACCTGGATTGATTATACTCATCACTTACATGAATCCCGACAGCTCTACTTCTAATGATAAAATCGTTTCTTTTCTGAGATTGCGTTTGTCCTGAATTCAAGTGGAATATAAAGCCGAATGGACTGGTGGCAGCAGTTGCATTTGTATCTTTGTTACGTGGCCGGTTCTATATTACTGCAAGGCGAGTTACTGGTGTAAACATGGTGATGACGAAATTGTTGGGAAAATATGAAGAAAGGAGAATATTTGCTTTAAACGCGCTCACTGTTGCCAGTGCAGTGCACCTGCAGCTTAACGGAAATCATTATGATTTTGTGCCTAGTCTAACTTGCTACTTCGGTAAAAGGCAATAGCACCGAGACAAATGAGTGTCGGTTTTTACGAAGGAAATTTATGAGGACAAATTTATCACACCACATTCCATATTTGGGATGTACCATGTTGGGATCTCATACAGTGAATTCAATGTGCCCGAAATAATGGGCCAAACATTTTGAGACGCCTAATTCGCCTCCGTACTGACGCATTTTGACCCAAAATAGCACTTGGCGCAGAATCAGAAGACATACACTGCCATAGCCAGAAGGAAATCCCCTTGAATTTTATCTCTATCGCCTCTCTAGTGCAGAGCCGCTGCGCGGTGTGTCACCATGCGTGTTAATAGAGGATGAAGCACACAAAAATAAGAGGTGCTGCAGTGCTATTGAGGCTAAACAGTCTCTGTTCTAAGGCCTAGACCAATGCTGCAGCCAGTTTAACTATTTGCATACGAAAAATCGGATGGAAAACAAAAGTAGAAGCAAATAAGCAATCAAAAAATATTTGCTAATGGTAGCGACCTATGCTACACATTGTGTACAGCATCACTGCTTTGGTAAGGTCCCTCTCGGATTCACCTCCAGCATATTCTACTCCAGTCATAATTAATTTGTAGTTCACAATGGAGCTATATGTGGAATAGCCTCCTCCAAAGTGACTATAAATGTGAAGTATAACGAGGCAGTGAGCAGCATTTATAAGATCAGGCAGCATCAAACATTGGAAATTTCGCAGGTCATTGAGGCGAAGGCGATGCTTTGCGCTTACTCAGCAGAAAATGGTTTTCTCTTCTAGGAAGGCCACCACTATGGGTGACACTTCATTTATTTAACAGCATAGCGACTAGGAGTGTAGAAAACGAAACTGAGTGTAGATTAGGTGGGAGGCCATCTACATAATACCAAAGCACCGAATGAAGGTCAATCCCTTGGAGTCATAAGGATAGGGATCAGGTACATACGCTCGCTCTTAAGCCCAGCAAATCGGCATACCACATACTACCTACTTGTAGCGAACATGGCAGTTATGTTAATGCCTCTATTGCACGCAATCCAACTGTTTCCCTTATCTGATGCCCTTCGCCACTACAAAGCCTAATGAATCCATCTTACTGGAGAGAACTCGGCGCAATGATAATAAGCACGCACAAAGAGAGCCGAAGAGGATGCTTTGCAAGGCTTATGACAAGATGGGCCAGTTGTGTTTTTGGAAATACGCGATAAGAGAAATGAATGCATGAGCACTAAGGACTGTAACTTATCTTTGGGTACTACCCCTACAGTTGTAGGAACTGGCAGATCGCTATGAACTGTGACCTGGATAACTTGCAGTAGATTCTGTTGTTATCGCGTTCAATACATTGGACAATGCACGCGTCACGCAACAGTGCATCATGTCGACCTGATGGAATGATCAGGGCCAGATGGACAAATGTGAAGAGGTGATGTGAACTAGGTCACGCGCTGCTAATTTTCCGATGTGTTCAAAGTAGGGTAAACTTCGCAAGCGGTAGAAATGTTGAGGTGCATTTATTCGAGAAGACAATAGGTGATGGCGACCGATGAACTAAAAAGTAGCAGTGCATATCCCATGTCAATGGAGAGTAGATTTTAAGAAACAAGATAGGAAAGTATTCGCCCAAAGCACATCACAGCGAGTTACACCGGCTACCTCTAACCGGTAGAGATAGCATTTGAACGTGCCCATGGTGGAATCGTTGATGGCGCCATTGGCGCTACTTGTAGCGTTGCCTCTGATTGGACATTTTAGTCAATCACTTTCTCAGCGTGTCATCACATGTCCACCACCGACCCGCTTCACTTTATTTGGCATGTTTTTGCCTATTGCTTCTATACTTCATTCAGTTAGCAGTGGGTGCCTCGTGGTGGGAACATAGAAGACAATCGAGACAAAAGCGCTATGAGAGTTGCAAAATTCACATAGCGGCAAGTGAAATGAGGCGATGCATCCAGGAGCGCATCGCCATGTCGCACTTGTAGATATCCAAACAGACAGGATTTACAAGAAGATGGGAGGGTACTACAAAACGTGTGTGGTGGTGGGAACGTGGAGTTGCCATTATTAGATGAAGTGCGCTGGTTTACGAAACTGCAACTTTCTTTTGAGGGCGCTACCTCATCATGTATCTTGATGTGGGTTCATGGTTCATACACTCCATTGTGACAGATGCTATAAGGTGAGAACTCCAGACAGCTGCAGATGTGAAATGGTCATGAAAACGCCGCAGATGATGTCAGCATCAAATGATGTTCGACCATCACAAAACATTAGATTCAGTCAAGCATGCTGCCGATAACTGCTGCCCTAGCTCTGCCTCATCTCATTCCTCTGCGATGGGCTTGAAATCTCCTGTGGGCACGGCTAATGGTGGTTTCCTGTGCCTCTATGCACAAAAACCTTCCCAACATTCAATTAATTTGCAGACACAAGCATAACACCACTGCTGCTGACCACCGAGTGTAATATCACCCCGACTCCAAGCATTAACTCCAGGGACAGCATTGTACAAGCGGTAAATACTGATAAACGCTAGAAGAGTAACTGAAGAGCGGAATTTGGTATAATAAGACTAATGTGTTTGCAAGGCTGAAAGTGACGAGTAAGTGTCCAATACTGTTATTCATTCCCTAGGAGAAGTGTAAAAAGAGAAGTTAATTAAAATTGCCTCACTTTCCAACTCCAAACTGTCTCTGCAACTATTCCAGTCATTCCATTTTTGTTTTTGAACATTATGGAGCTATCACATTCTATATTGGACGTCACAAGGAGGACCAATGTGTCTGCATCAGGGCGAGGTCATTCCAATCTCTGATCCGATTTGTGAGCCATATAAACCTCGACTTCTCTGCCATGCTGTCGATCTCCACTAAGATCTCCAAATAATAGTAAGCTTCAATGGGCCTCATCCAATTTCCCCGATTGCTTACACCTGTATCTCTGAATTTAATGGCATCCTCATTTTGATTTCACAATCCATACATCTGATTATCTCTTTGCTTATGCTTGTGTCCCTCTACTTATTGGTTTTTAATAAATCTCACATTTCTTGCATCTAATTTCAGCCACCCAAGATTTTATGCATTCATTGCCCACTTAGGCACAAAGTAGTGCAACTCGAGCGATCACAGACCTTCCACCGGAACTGCTATTAAGAATATGTGAACTGCTCGATGCTCCAGATCTAGTAAACTTCTGCATCAGTGTTTCGGAGTGGAAGTGGATTCTTTCCACCCGACGATTTTCCACTGTCATGCATCAGTACATTAAGCAGTGGACGTGGCTAGACAAGTACCTATGCCAGTTGGTATTCCCACAATCATCACAATTCTTCTTCCTAAAGGCCTCCGACGCCATTCAACATCAGACGCAGCAAACTGACTTCTGTCAGTCCCTTCTATCCACGTTGCCTCAAGACCAAGTCCACAGAACCATACGCTTCCGTCTTTTGCCATTCTTCAACATCAGCAGGATGTCTTATTGCGAGTGCATACAGCAGATGGAATCGCCACGCGTCGAAGCATGCAAGGACATTCCTCTGAGCAGGTATCCATTGAGCATTCGCTTTGCCAGAGCAACTAATTTTGACATTGTTGGTGATCGTCATGAAGGTGGTCTGGATTATCTCATCCTAAGGAGCGCATATGCAGCCGACGACGAGGAGAAATGCGACAACTGCGATTGCATTATTTGTTTCGTGTATCGTTGTCTATTCCCTAAGGATGAACTACGAGCCACTATAGAAGGCCTTGCACCGAACCAAACCTTAATCATTGCACTCGTCGTTAATGCGAAGAAGGATAAATCAAGTGAGATGGAGTGTTTCGCAAGATTTATTCACAAGATTGGCGAATCCTACAGTTTCCTGCCGCCGGCTCCACCAACGAATTGAAGACTGTGGTGCGTCAGACGCGAAGACGAGGAAGTGTGGAAGAACTTAGTTGAAAGGTGGTATGATTGCCGGCCTGCTTAACTCTTACTTTGTCAAAGGAAAAAAGAAGGGCTTCCGCGCCGCGTCCACTGTTTAGTAGGGGATTATTCTGTAGTCAGAAATAGTTATTATATGGGATAGCATTCTGAAAGTCTACTTAGAAACAAAATATTTGTGAATTACACTGAGATTACGAGGGTACACGGGCTGACAGCAACCCCGTTATATCTAGGCGCTCATTTCCATTCTAAGTACGATTAGACCACCAACTGCAAAGTCTGCAATTCTATGGCCTTTTAGTTTCAATGACACTATGATTGTCTATTAGTAATGCGCCTTTCGCCTGTGAGTCAAAATGTGTCCCATTAACCTCTCAATTATCTGTCCGCATTTTGTCTGACCGCAGTAGCCTACACTCCATTGATCCATTACTTTGGTTAAAGATTAAATCAAAATTAGGACGGACGTGCCATAAAGCATAATCTAAATTAAGCCTCTAGTCAAGGGATCAAGACAGTTTGAGACCAGTACCAAGGACTTCAAAGTTGCCTGGCACACTCTATTTACAGAGATGTTATGAAGCATCGAACTGTCAACTCAGAGCATAGCTAGGTAGTAAAGTGCAGAGTGCATGTAATTTACTTGATCGTCTTAAGCGCTAGAAGGAAAAAGAATATACGATTAAGCTTAGGCCGAGAACCAAAACAGGAGACGCAAATAAAATAAAATAAAATAAAAGCAGGCAAATAAGCACAGTAGTCAATGTAATGCCTTGAAGTCATCCCCTTCAATGAGGGTCTCTCAAGCTAAAATTTCACCTGCTATACATTGTGTCTCTTCAAGTGAGAAAACGATCGCAAAGTAAAATTATACTGTATATAGAGAAGTGCAGAAAGGACAAGAGGAAGAAAAGGGAGGCACAGGCGATGTCAGACTGATGGGTATATGTATGGACGCGTTTGATGAGACTTCACATTTCAAAGTTATCGAGGAACACTCGTGACGACGATAGAGGCGTGCCAGTTGCTTTCGATCCTCTAGAGGGATATCTACGCGACGTAACACTAGATTGGCCAGACGACTGTTGCGTGACGGACACCTAAAAGATTGTTTTGTTAAGCCTGTGCAAAGGAAGCAGAAGGAAGGTAGGCTGCCTGTGCGTATAGGATGCAAACCACACACATAAGTGAATGCGAAATAAGCAGATTCAGCACAGATGGTGATAATAGATGAATGGACAGATCAAGCACGATTAAGCGAATTGGTACACAACGAAACAAGGATTTCAAATAGTAGAACCAATAAACATCTTCAAAAAGGAAGGAAATAGAAACGCGAAACAAGTGAATACGAACAACGCAAACGATTGTTATAGCCAAGTAGGCAAATAGGTGAACCACAGAGGTATCTGTTTTTCGTAAGCACTACATTAGACTTGTGCAAAATTACATTGAAAGCATGACAATCGAGAAGGAGATAACATAGAAATGAAATATCAATCATCCACAGCCAAAATTTCCCGAACACGAAATGAGGCGTCTAAACTTCGAATACCGCCACACATAGGTGCTCATTCCAGGCCATATCGTGGCATACGTGAATCAGTAGGCAGCCAAGACAAGCTCTACAATGTGCCGCCAACGAAACGGTCACCAGCCACCACATTTCGGCACCAAAGTGCTTTGAAGTAAATAATGCACTGCAATGACCGGTTCTTCCCTCTGAAGCGAGATTTTAATAGTGCAGCAAAAGCACGATTAATCCACTCTAGTGGCGAATACACTTCTAGCAGGCCATTATATCCGGGCAAAAATATGGAAGCATTTTGACAGGTTAAAGAAAAGGGCTACCACAATATTGAACATTATTGCATCTAGCATTTCCCCGAAGTCTTCGACGGCCGTGCGGCCATCGCGATCATGCAAGCTGCAATAATGTTCAAATATTTTTTAGTATCTTGCTAAGATAGAAATGGTAAGCAAAAGAGCATTAAATCTGCCACAGGATCAGTCTCTTTGATGCTGCGAAGGAGAGCATATGAATAGGTGGCATCAGCGTTGCTTCTAAAACCTCCTTATCCATAGGTATATTCACCCACATCGTCATGAAAGGAAAGCGGATCCTTGCCGTCATTGCCAAACTCGTCCAACAACTCATCTCCACCTGAATGTAGCTGCTAAATCTTATTATCGTTCATGCTGTAACGCAGTAACTTTTCGTCATTGAACAGCGCTAAAAGCTAATGAAACTATTCTATGCAACGTTCTTTTCTATCTCGCCGTAATGATAACATTAAGCAAAAACTTACAGTTGCATTACCTAATCCATTTTGCTTCCGACCTGATTATCGCGACGGTGTTGATAAAAGCTGTGTGCTAGTGGGCCAGATTAACTATTAATTGTTCCTGCTGAAAGGCTGAAGCGTGGTTATGAGGTATCGAGAAGAATGAAATTAATCAAAGCAACTTAACCAAAGGACTGAAAATACTGTTGACATCTTTAAGACTCATTTTCTGTGATACATGCGTTTCTCTAAATGCTTCTTTTAGGCACGCGGTGAGGGGACAACTTAGACCACGGCCTTTGGCCGAAGGCCGATTGCCCCGACGCTGAGAAGACACCCTTATGGTCCTCACTAGGACTGCATTATTCGCCCCTAATTTAAGGCAGTAAAGAGGTTTTAGCGTAACCAGTAGAGAAGAGGAGGCGTCGGCGGACATAGCTCCTACTAATGACGGCATGTAGTATGAGCATTAGCTCTGGATCGCAAAGTTGAATCTCCATCCATACTCTAGCGGTATTCTCTTGCAAAACGACTCAAACACAAATCACTGCTGTAAGACTTGAGCTTATCTAGTCATCGAACAGCAAGGGCGAACCCTTGCGTAAGACTTCTTCCTTCGCTGCCAAATCCTGGCAAGGGTGATGAGGAATGTGATAGAAACATTCAACACTTAGAAAAGCGTACCTTCTAGGGCGTATCATGCAAGATTGAGAACTAGGTGGCTATTTACAATCTGACGATTGAGTCCGATAACCACCATGGTTAGAAAGTCCAGCACCACAAAGACCAAACGCTGAGTCACCAGGTTGATTTCGCAATCGAAAAGTGGCAGGAACCCCACGTGGCATCAAATCGTAGGCGATTGGGAGGTGGCCAAACTCTACGCCTCCACGGTAAGCTCACTCACTCTACTTTCCAAAATCAGGCGAGCCGTCCTTTTTCTTCTCCTGTCTACTTCCCAATGGCTTCCGATTCGTCAATGTGAGATACATGCAGCTTCCATGCCGACTGCAATGCAGCCAAGTCAATAAGTAAACTACAAACTGGCCCAGATCCCCACACAAGATTCAAATTGTTCCTCTTCTACAGGAGGATGTTTAGCAGAAAAAAATAAGATCGTTTTAGAGGAAAAAAGTAATTTGAAGACTGCATGAGGAAAGAAATCTGAACGCTGAAGTCTGTTATGTGCTTAGAAGTATCTTGAAATGTGACACTTAATGCTGACATTCTCGTAACGCCAAATCGGTCCTGAGTATTGTGGAGGGCATCTCTTTTACCAGCAATGCAATGCAGCCAACGCAGTTGTCCTACGGGCTCTTCTTAAAGCTACAGCTCTCTTCACAAACAAATTCGATCGCTTTTAATCACTAGTAACTCACAGCACTGGTTCTGGGAAAAAAGCTTCCCTCATTGCTGAGCAAGCGTAAGACCATGTTCTCATAGTAATGCGCGAAACTGAGACGAAGAGATGTCTTTAAGCTTACGATGCATATTGGTGAAGTTGAACCAATTTAGCAACTATCTAGTGGCATACTGCCTCCCCACCTAAAAGAATTAAATTAACTGGTTTAGGAGGTAAATAGAGCATAAAGATATAAAACCGGCAAAGTCACCATGAACCCTTCAGATTGCACTTAAGAGGAAAAACTAGGGTAGTCTATGAATGTGCACTGCTTAGGGAAGTCTAGCGCCGTTACTGGGCTGAAGGCGTTTCCTAACCCTACGTCAACAACCCATTAGTCACACACTTTCATTGTCTGCCAACTTCAGAGCCGCTACGCGACTTGTTACTCTGCGTGTTTATGAGAGATGAAATCCACAAGAAGCCAAATAATTGCAGTGTTACCGAAGCAAAACGGCCTCTGTTTCCAACGTTTAGACCACTTTCGTGATCTGCAAAGCACTGCATTTGCTTATATTAACATCATAGTGGTTTAGAGTGCAGAAAACCAAACTAGGAAAAGCATGGCTACACAAATGCTGTAGGCATATGGAATGGATGGGAGGTCGTCAGCAAGATATCAAGCCGCCAAATTCGACGGGTGTTGGTCAATCCCTTAGGACCATCAGGAATGAGAGATCTGTCTTCACTTGTAAGTCCAGTGATACGTCTGCCACGAAATACTCACTTAAGGGGCATATGGCGCTTGAATGGTTGTCTCTGCTTCACGCTCGTTAATTGCGCTCCCTATCTGATAGCCCTTGATACCAAAAGGACTAACAAGTTAATGGAGTTGGGAGGAATGCGAACGAAGAGGCATGACAGTGTAAAGAGAATGCTTGCACAGGCTCGTGACAAAAAATCGGTTCCATTGAGGAATGCACGACAAGCGTGGTGAGCACTAAGTAACCGCAACTTTTTACTGTTCCCTGCCCCTACGGTTATCGCCACCAGCACGCATCCATTCCACGCCGAGACATTGAGCTGTGACCAAGACAACTTGCAGCATATTTTGTTGTCACCGCGTCCAATCCATTAAACACTGCACGCGCCAGGCAACAGTAAGT
Source organism: Taenia hydatigena (assembly GCA_036345935.2). Classification (NCBI taxonomy): domain Eukaryota; kingdom Metazoa; phylum Platyhelminthes; class Cestoda; order Cyclophyllidea; family Taeniidae; genus Taenia; species Taenia hydatigena. The sequence goes on along the minus strand of JADWOT020001893.1, from coordinate 899 downwards.
CATGCTGACCTGATGGAATGGTCGGGGTGAGTTGGACAGGTGCGAGGGGGTGAAGTGGATTGGCTCATACGCTCTTCGGTTGTCTATAGGTGCGAAGTAGGAAATACCATAAACATGGTTAAAAATACTAAGAGGAATTTATTCGGAAAGACAGGCGATGATGCCAATCACCTAAGTACAAAGTAGCAATCGCTAATCCAATTCGATAAGGAGTGAGTCGCAAGTACCAGTATAGGCAATTGCTTGCTTTAAAGCATAACAGAGCTTGTTACAATAGCTGTGTACAAATGGTAGTGATAGTAACCGGCCAAGTTTGTTTCAGCGCAGTTGACACAAATTATAGTGTTGTTCTTGTGGATAAAACATAATTTACACTTCCAATGCTACACTTAAATGAAGCGTTCTCATCAAATAGCTTGACTGCATCAGCATCAAAGGCGATTCCCCTTTGACTGATGAGGGAACCCCAGAATAGCCATTCGGATGAATAATTCAGCCAATTCTCTTTGCTAGTGCTTCACTACATACCTACCGTCTACCTGCTTTACTTCACTTGCCAATGCAGGTGACTATGGGTGTGAAGTGATCAGACAAACACCATAGATGCTAGTGCTGCCATAACATCCAGTGATCGGAAAGGAAAGAGGGAAAGGCGACGCGATGTATTGGTGTATTCACAGGACTGAAAGGGAACTTTATGTGTTCTGCGCTCTTCCCTTTCTCATTGCCCAGGAAAAGTGGAAAGGTTGAGGAGTGGAGTTAATGGGGATCGCCCTGCATTCCAGCTCCTGTCTGTCCCTCCAATTGGCGTGGAGATGTTGCACAAGCAAACACAGCATCGTAGTCCCAAATTTTGAAGAGGAACGCACGTTGCAAGCCACAAATTCATCACCCTCTGT